>SJYT01080155.1:2700-152441 GCA_006410635.1 Cephalophus harveyi | reverse complement strand
AGGAGATCCAACCAGTCCATTCTGAAGGAGATCAACCCTGGGATTTCTTTGGAAGGAATGATGCTAAAGCTGAAACTCCAGTACTTTGGCCACCTCATGCGAAGAGTTGACTCATTGGAAAAGACTCTGATGCTGGGAGTGATTGGGGGCGGGAGGAGAAGGGGACGACCGAGGATGAGATGGCTGGATGGCATCACTGACTCGATGGATGTGAGTCTGGGTGATCTCCGAGAGATGGTGATGGACAGGGAGGCCTGGCGTGCTGCGGTTCATGGGGTCGCAAAGAGTCGGACATGACTGAGCGACTGAACTGAACTTGTGGCCCAGCTGGTAAAGAATCCGCCTGCAATGTGGGAGACTTGGGTTCAATCCCTGGGTTGGGAATATCCCCTGGAGAAGGGAAAGGCTACCCACTCCAGTATCCTGGCCTGGAGAATTCCATGGACTGTGTAGGCTGTGGGGTCACAAAGAGTCGGACACGACTGAGAGACTTTCAGTTTTCTTAAGCCATTAACTTGATAACTGTCAATCACTCACTCCAGCAAGAATTAGCTGAGGATCAGCTTTTAAGCTGAGCTGGGGGGTGTTTGTGGGTCCTCCCTTTCCTCTGTGAGTGGCCTTTGCCCCCCATGGCTTGAGATTGGCATGCTCTGAGATGCTTCTCACCCCCTGTACTTTGCTGCCTTTGAGGACTCTGAGCATCGAAAACTCAGCTTTTCCCACTCATATGGGCCACGTGGCCTTCTGCAGCTCCTTCTGGCTATCTGCTTGGAATACTAAGAAAGCACAAGCCCCTCCCCCCCCCATGTGGTTTATCCTTTTTAGATAAATCTCCTAAAATGTTTGTGACAGGAATTTTTAGCAAACCAAGGCATGATTCCAGAAATTCTTTATCTGAAAGACTTTGAAAATCATGTTCCAGATTTAAGTTTTCTCTCCATTTCCTTATCAGTGATATGCAAACACATACCCAAATATACTGAAAAGACCCAACCATTAGTCATTTTGAAGTGAAAAATCATATGCTAATATATATATCTCCCTCCCCCCTTTTTTTTGTATTTTGAATTTGCTCAATGTATTTCAGCAAATGCTTTTCTCTTCAGAGGAAAGGTTCTCATGTAGGGGATTGGAGGAGGCATGACCAACAAATGAATTTGCCTGGAGTCACCTGGGAATACAGGAGCTACGGTGGGAGCCAGCATTCTAAGGGCTAGCTGAGACTGGAAGAAGGGCAGCTGGCCCTTGATGGCGGCTACAGTAGGGAGTGTGGTTTCCTGCTCTGTGTAAATGTTCAGCTACACTATGATATGGCTCAGATCCATGAATACCATTCCTCCTCCTTAGCTGAAGGTCATAGATACCAGAGAAATGAAGGTTCTTCTAGTAGAGATTGTGGTCCTCTTCCAGCTTGCTGGCTACTCTGGATTTGCCAAGGGAGAAGTGTTATGGAGCATCCTCAGTTTTCCATCTCCCAGCCCATCCCACACCTCTCAAAGCTGGGGCTTGGGCTGCAGTCACACCCGATGGATGCACACTTCTTAGATGTGCATGTTCCATGAGTGGTCGCTTCTCTCCCAGCTGGGCCACCACTTTGGAGATCTAGCACTTCTTCAGTGTGACATTCTGAATGCAGGAAGACCCCAATCATAAACACTAAATAGGCACAAGCCCCCATCCCCTTCCATTCAGTTAATATCTTTATTCATGCATGGAGGAGGCACCTGGGGCTTCTCATCACTTTGGCTTTAGTAGTTCTTTGTAATGTTTAAGTCAGTCCCTCCCCTTTCCACCTCTCACTGCAAGCTCAGAATAAGGAACTGGGAAACCCCGCCTCTTACTGGGGCAGAGACAGATGGGTGGCAGGGAGCAGAGCCTTCTTCTGACAGTCTGAAGCAGGGCCAGGGAGCCTGTCCTTCCCTCAGTCCCAAGCTTGTCTTCTCTGCACATGATCTCAAGCCTTTGCTCCAAAGAGTGCTATACGAGTCTTGGGATAAATGGTCTTGGAAAGCAATTTCAGCCTCTGTTTTCTTCCTTATGAGAAATTGTGCAATTTCAGCTCTGAACTTCCCAGAGCTGCCTGCAAGGAGTGCCTGTGAGAGCACAGCAGAAGCCCCCAAGGATCTCTTTTTCCTTGTTTCTTTTGTAGGCAAAGCACAGACCAAAGAGCTGCAAATAAATATATTTTTAGGACTTCTCTCTTCCGGTCTCTTATCTGAAAGCTGGAGCTTTGATAAGAAAAAGAGAGCATCAAAGTTGTAGCTTTGCTGAACTCATAAAACAGAAAGTAGTGGTGGTTGTCAGGGGCTGCGGACGAGGGATTGGGGGAATGGTGGAGATGGTGAGGGTATAAAATAGCAGAAAGTAGGTAAGTGCTGGATGCATGGTAGTATGCTTACAGGCAACAACGCTGTGTCATAAACTTCAAAGTTGCTGAGAAGCTAGATGGTCATTTTTCTCACCACAAAAAGGAAATGATAATAATATGAAGTGGTAGAGGTGTGACCGAGCTCGTACTGTGGTGGTGGTAATCACATTGCAATCTAAGAATATATCAAACCAACTGGTTGTACGCCTTAAACTTACACAGTGTTACATGTCAATTACATCTCAATAAAATTTAAAACAGCTTTTTGTTTTTAATTGCAGCTTCGATATATACACTATCATGTATAAAATAGATAACCAATGGGAATTTGCTGTATGACTCAGGGAACTCAAACCAGAGTTCTGTTACCACCTAGAGGGGTGGGAGGTGGGTAGGAGGTTAAAGAGGGAGGCAACACGTGTATACCTATGGCTCTGACTCATGCTGATGTATAGTAGAGACCAACACAATATTGTGAAGCAATTTTCCTTCAATTAAAAATAAATCGGTTTGGAAAAAAACTGCAGCTTCGATGCCAAGGAGTAGAGAGGGTCCAGATGAAATATTCTATAGGGAATTACAGGAAGGAAAGGGACCTCTGGGAGTCCTGGGAGGGGCCTGGCCCAGAAGCACCTCTGAGCTGAGGAGGGAGGGCTGGGAGGGAGGAAGTGGCCCCAGGGAGTTATCTGTGAGCTAGCGCTAACCCAGCTCCGAGAGTGCATAAAACTTTCACAGGAGATCCTGGATCATCGTTTTTCCCAGGACCAGAAACCAATGGTGACACACAGTTGCTAAGTATTTCAAACTCTTAAACCAAAACAAGCAAAAAAACCTCATAAATGTGGAGCAGGGAAAACAGAAGTTTTGTTCTTTGGAAGGGCAAGAACGTGTGTAGTTTTAAACAAGGTAAATTTCGTAACTCAGAAAAAAACATTTAAGGCAATTGCGGGGGAAACCCACTCTGGAGACAACTCGATTTGAGACTTTTCGAGGAAGGGGCGCCGAGAGATGTCACCTGCTCACCAGCAGGTGGCGCGTTTTCTTTAGGATTACGGTCCCCACGTCTCGGTAGAACATCGCAGCCAGACTTGCCCCGAATTCCCTCGCCGGAAATCGCTATGCAGATAATAACCCTCCAGTGTCTGGAAATTAATTACCGCGAACGCGCATTCCTCCAGCGCCGACCGCCGCCTCTGTAGCCGGTCAGAATCACAGAGCCGCGGGTGCAGTTAGGTATTTCTGTCCGTAGGGCTTCCCCCTGACTATATGCGATTCAGTTAACTTTTTTTTTCTTCAACTACAGTTTGGTTAGACACTGCGTCGCTTCTAATACATTTATTTTCACCTTTGGATAAAAGGAAAATTCTATAATCTTAGATACGTCGAAAATAATTCTGACAACTCATACTTGTACAAAAAGTAAAAAACAAACTCCACAATGTATGCTCACATTTAACATCCGATTTTCCCAATTTAAGGAGTGATTTTCATTCCATTTTCCAGGGCTAGTCTGGGAGTTCATGCAATTCCACATGAATATTCGTGCTTCGTACATCTTCTCATAATAAACCAAGGGTAGATGTATAACATGCAGGAATCGTTTTATTTAGTAAGGTGACAAATAGTAACAAGATACTTATGTGCTCATAAAGCGCTTAGGAAACGGGAAACTGCCTGGAAAAACAGTTCAGTTTCCCTTTCAGTTTTGATACAGTAACTTGTCTGTCGCTGTCACAGTAAACACCAGCTCGTGGGTTCACCTGTGATCTATTCTCCTTAAGACCCTGGAGTTGCTTGTACCTTATCAGAGCGTGTTATCTGCCCAAGTGTCTGTGGAAGTCCTGTTGCCTACCTCCCCGTGCTTAAATACTCCCACCCCCCACCCCCCGCCCCCCAAGCTGGATTTTGACCTGATTGATCGTAATGGTTCCAGAGGAACTATTGAGCCATTACAATCCATCATCTAAATGATTACAGAGGGATACCTAAATCTCCCGGTTATTTGAAAGCTCTGTACACGCTTAAAGGGGGGTCAAATGAGCAGACCCCCAATCGTCCACAAAGTAGTTACAGGGAAGCTTGCGTTGGAAGCAAAAGCTCACAATTACTAAGTAAATTCCTTTCTTTTTATTAAGAGGTCATTTTTGTGTGGTTGAGAAGTGAGGAGAGGTGGGGTTCATTTCTTATCCAATCCCTCCACTCCCCCAAAGCAAAATAAGCTACCTTCTAGTTAATTTTCTGGAAGCTGCTCAATTTTCACTTTGAAGACAGGCTGGCGCACTTTCCTTCCTAGTGAATCGGGGGCGGGGGAGGGGGGGGGTCTGGCAGAGTCTGTCACCACCCCCTTTACGCCCAGGATTGGCGCGGCGAGGGCTCACTTCGGAACGCGGCGCAGGGCGATCCACGACCCGGTGCCACGTGCCGGCTTGGGTATCGCTCTCTGCTGGACCCCATCGGCACTGGCAGAGAGAAATCCGGAGCTGAGCTGGAGGCCCGGTTGTTACTGTGGGGCCATTTCCCCGAGGCTTGCTGCGTCCCAGACTCGGGGGTCCGCGGTTGCGCGGGGCTGGCGGTGGGTGGGCGAACCAGAAACAAGCAGTGGCGGCGGAATTTGAACCTGGTCTGGTCCCTGGCTGGAGCCCGCGGGCTCTAAGCGTGTAGAGGCTGCAGCCACGGGGGCTCACCCTGCGCGGGACGCCCCGGAATGGCTTGGGCGTCTAGAGACGAGTTTCTCCACCTTCACTGGGCTCCGGGGGTCCATAGAGTGGTTGGGTCCCGTCCGAATACCGAGGACGTTGACCACACTGGAACCTTGAGAGTTTTAAACGAATCTTAGTTGAAAAGCAAGCTACCTGGTAGCCCTATTCTCCTCAATCTACCCACACTGCAGTCCAGACACCTCGAGGGTACCTAGACTCAGCTGAGTCTGATCAATTTCTCTTATTGGGGGGGAGGGGAACCCCCTTTGTTCCCATGGCACAGAGAGGTGAGGGGTTCTTAACTTCCAGGGTTTCTTCCTTCCATCCAGAGGGAACTAGAATCTGGTTGGTCTCCACTGAGTCCTGAAGCCAGGGTTTGCGGGGTCATCCCCTTGGGAGCTTGGATTGAGATGGGGGACTCTCCAGCAACTATCAAATCTTGAATTTCGTTATTCTAGCTTTCTGGGGCTGTTCACAGTCCAACACCTAGAAAGAATGTCGTTGAAGCCAGGTGTCTGAAACAGAGGCAAGGCTGGGCAATGCCAATGTCCCGCATCTCTCTCGTCTCGTCCTACCTTGCAGATCAGCTCCGGAGGAGGCAGCTTGAGAGGCAAAGCCTGAGATGCTCAGCTAAGAGAGACAGCTCTAGCCTTGCAGCCCCATCTTGCTCCATACCAGCTATAACTTATGGGATTTGACCTGAGTGGGGATCGATTTTCCAGATAACCTGGCAAAAGCAGTATTAAACAACCGAGTTGCAAGGCTCTTTCTTTAGGATCCCTAAAAACTTTCTCCAAGAGTTCTTTAAGGATTCTACTACCTTGAGATTTCTAGAAGGCTTTGAGTCATGTTGGCCAGGGCCCCTGGTTCAGAAGAAAGAGGCAAGTGGAAAGATGGAGTCAGCACAGTTGCACTGGGTGGAGTTCTGAGCAAGAGATGGGGTTTGTACATGCCAGGAGGCTCCTTCCATCCTACCCAAACATCCTCTTCCTGGGAGACATTTTCTAAGTGGTCTGGACAGCCAGATGCCTCGTTGTGGAGGCCTCTTTGGATTCTTTCACTGCTGGTTAATAGAAAGTGCTAACCTTTGTCTTCTAGGACACCCTGAGACTAGGGCACACAGTTTCCCTGGCCCAAGGTGGAAGCTGGTACAATCCAGGAATGCCCTGCTGGACTTTCCCTCCAGGCCTTCCTTTGCTCCTGGAATTTGCTGCCTTGGAATCTCAGGGAAGGGAGTGATCTCAGCTCCTTCTGTTCCCAAGGGGCATCCCAAAGGCCAGAATGTCACCCCAGGCTAGGATTTTTTCAGCTACACAGGCAAACTTACATGGGTTCCTTACTCTAACACTAACCTGCAGGGGGTAAGTACAGTCTCCCTTGTGGCAAAGACTGCACCCATTTGCCCTCCTCCCTGCCCAGGTCAAAGCTACCTAGGGCTGGAGGCCAGGCTCTTTCTGAAGGACTGAGGGTAAGTCCAGGGTCTCCTCCAAATATTCCTTATGGGGGGCATTTCCACGACCATTTTCCTAGGTCAGGAAACCAAGACTCCTTTAAAAGAAAGCCAATGCAGCCTTGCAGACCAAAGTTGGAAAGGTCTTCAGAGACACAGCGCCAGTATGCAAGAGACCCACAGAGGCCAGGGCCAGTCTCCAGGGCCAGGGGAGAGGGGTCATTAAGCAGCAGCCTTGGGGGCAAACCCCAGGAGTACAGAGGTGTGAATCTGGATCCACCCAAGCCTGGGAGACCAGCCCCTCCTCCCGAACCCAGGGCGGGCTGTTCCAGAGAGGTGGCAGGGAGGGAACTGGGCTGGGGTCAGCTGGAGGTCAGCTCTTGGAGCCAGGCAGTCAAGGGGTTACTGGTACTCTCCTTAAAGCATAAGCAGTGAAGACATAATTTCTGGCAGCCAGAACCCCGACCCTCACTCTCATCCCAAACTCCACTTGAATCAGCCTCTTGGACTCAAAGGCCCTAGAGCTGAAGAACTTTGCAGCTTGCATCGCGGCTCTGTGGTACCTAACTCTCCAATCTCTCATCCATCCTTCTAAAACAAAAGAATACAGGATTTTAGAGGGCATGAATCTCAGAAGGTTTTTGGGTCCTAGGAAAATAACTATCTTGACTTCTTGCCCCATCCTCCGCCTCTAATCTTTCTAGCGAACTCGGTAACCCAGGGTTTGGAGCCAGTAGTAGGCATTGGAGTCTGGGTGACCGCCCTGGCGCTGAGCATTCTCGGATGTCCTGAAGCTGTTCGGTTCCAGAGGTATTCTGGGACAAGACAGGCTATTCGGCGGGGCCGAGGTGTGTCGGGGCCCAAACTAAGGCGCCAGGATCCCGACGCACCGCCCCCCTCCCCCGCCTACCCCGACCTTGCACGGGCTGTGTCCTAGGCGCGCAGGAAGGGGACCGAGAAGTTTCAGCCCAATTTCATATGGAAGAGGCTGTTTTATTCGAGCTCGCCCGCCGGAACTTCGTGGGCCTAACACGCAGAAAGGGTCGCACAGATCTGAAGAACTGGGGACGCAGGTCCCGGGAGGTCGGGGCCAGGCGAGCGCCGCAGTCCCAGTCTCCTGCCCCGGTCAGCAAAACTTTGTGTCTCAGTGCGCAGGCGCAGGGCAGGATGGTTGCGGGGAGGGGGCAGGGGAGGGAAAGGGGAGGGGGGAGGGGGGAAGGAGGGAGGGTGGTGGATTAAAATAAGTAGGCGGCTCGGTGCTAAGGGGTAAGTGAGTCGGAGCTCGGTCTCTCCCCAGCGCTTTCTCAGCCGCTCCGGGTTCAGACCCAACCAAGGAACCGCGAGAGAAGTTCACCACCCCCTGGGCGGACAGGACTCCAGGGCCGCTGAGCGCTCCCGCGTGTCGGGCGCTCGGAGTCCCCGCGGCCGCCGGAGAGGGTCCGGGACTCTTAAGCTCCGCGGGTGCCTGTGGAAATCCAGCGCCTCTGGCTAACCGAGTGCCCCCGCAGCGGGAGCCCCAGAGACGCGCTCAACTCCGGGACCGCCGCGGAATAAGGTAACTGCAGCCTTGGGCTCCCGGGCTTGGCGAGGGGAATGCGGGCAGGATCCCCGGGGTCCCCTTGTCACCGCTCGGCGGGTGTCTCTTCTCTCTCCAAGTCCCGGAAAGAAGCTCCTCTTAACAAATGAAGACTGCTGAACCTCTGTGAAAGTGAGAGCAGCTGCAGTCCAGGGTGCTTGGGGGTGCTGGCTCAGGGATTTCTCGTGCGGGGGTCCTCGGCCTCTGACCCGGGGGGAATGAGGGGGCGGGTCCCCGCTACTACCCTCAGCGCCGCCGGGCTTCGCGGAATCCCGGGCGAGGTGCCCGCGGACTTCGGAAGTCAGCTTGTGGCCGAAGCTGACTTAAGAAACCGAAGCAACTTGTGTGGGCACAAACTTTCCCAAGACGCGCGCCTAGCTCAATCTGACCTACCTTAGCTGAAGAAGGAGGAAAAGAGAGTGGCCGAATGGCCACGGCCGCCCGCGCCAAGGACAGGTGCACGCCCCCGCCGGGTCGCGCTTTCTTGAGCTGGTCTTTTTGCAGAGTTGCGATCAGGTACGCGGCGGGCCCCACCCGGGAGTGCCGGCCCGCGTGCCTGACCCCGCGTCGCACTTGCGCTCCGACTTCGGGGTGTTGTCTGTTCGGTGACTGCTCTTGTGGTCGAGGCCTGGAGAGTAACCCGCGACTGACCCGGTGAAGGGGAGCATGTAGGGGGCGCGAACACTACTCCCCAATCAGAGACCCCGCACGCCGCGGTAGCGGAAACACTGCAGCTGCGGATGTTCTCAGTTTCAGGCTTGAAAGGGCAAGATTCGTTTGCTCCCGGGACTGTCTCCCTTCAGGGGAAAAGGTGGGAGCCGGAGGAGAGAGGGAAAGAGGTGACGGGCTGCCGGCTGAACTCATTTCTCCCAGGAAATTTCTCTCGTAAGAGGAATGAAAACCTACAGCCAGTCCTTTTTCAGCAGCTCGGCCAGTCGCGGGGTAGGTTCTTGGAGTATAGAGGAGCTGCGACGGTTTCTTTGTTGCCACAATTTGGTAAATTTCACCCGGGCTAAGAGCTGCGCGCTGGCTCTTGGGAACAGAAACCACGTGCAAGGCTAGTTAATCTCCCAGGTTCATGGCCTCCTAGAGAAGAGAGAAGCTGGCAAGGACGCGAGGTAGGGGAGGCGGGAGGAACGGATGGAGGGAGACCAGTGAGTAAATGTTCTGTATGAGAATTCTCAAAGTAATTGCGATTTTAGTAAGACTGGGGAGTAGATCACTAAAGACGCAGACTGGCATTTAGATGCAGAGGGATGGCCGCCTAGCTGAAGGGTTCATTCGATCTCGTTCGTTGGGAGAATTAAACAGAAGTGTCCGGCGCCGGTCAGTCCTCTCGCCAGGAGTCCGGACGCTTGTCAGCACGCGTGTTGGGGATTCGGTGTCAAGGATGATTTTTCCGGGGCTGATGCTGGGCTCCTCCAGGCGCTCGCTCGTAGAGCTCGCTCCGTCCTCATTAATGCAAGCAGTTAACTCGCTCACGCTCAATTAGCCCCGAATAAACCACTTTAATAGACTCTTGCACACTTCATTAATGCCCGGCATAGGGCTGGCGGCAGAACCGGGATTGGCGCTCTACCGTATGAGAGAAACTGTGTCTGAACCGCGCGGGGACCCGGGCTGGGAAGCCCTAATGGCGTTGGATGCGCGTAGTCGGCACCCTTAACCGCGTCTCCCTGGTTCCGGGGTCCTAGCTCCTTGCAGAGCGGATGCCTGGCATGGAACCTGGGGAGAGGGCTTTCCTCTCTTAAGGATCTAAAGCAGTTCACACGGGAGGACCGCCGCGGAATAAGGTAACTGCAGCCTTGGGCTCCCGGGCTTGGCGAGGGGAATGCGGGCAGGATCCCCGGGGTCCCCTTGTCACCGCTCGGCGGGTGTCTCTTCTCTCTCCAAGTCCCGGAAAGAAGCTCCTCTTAACAAATGAAGACTGCTGAACCTCTGTGAAAGTGAGAGCAGCTGCAGTCCAGGGTGCTTGGGGGTGCTGGCTCAGGGATTTCTCGTGCGGGGGTCCTCGGCCTCTGACCCGGGGGGAATGAGGGGGCGGGTCCCCGCTACTACCCTCAGCGCCGCCGGGCTTCGCGGAATCCCGGGCGAGGTGCCCGCGGACTTCGGAAGTCAGCTTGTGGCCGAAGCTGACTTAAGAAACCGAAGCAACTTGTGTGGGCACAAACTTTCCCAAGACGCGCGCCTAGCTCAATCTGACCTACCTTAGCTGAAGAAGGAGGAAAAGAGAGTGGCCGAATGGCCACGGCCGCCCGCGCCAAGGACAGGTGCACGCCCCCGCCGGGTCGCGCTTTCTTGAGCTGGTCTTTTTGCAGAGTTGCGATCAGGTACGCGGCGGGCCCCACCCGGGAGTGCCGGCCCGCGTGCCTGACCCCGCGTCGCACTTGCGCTCCGACTTCGGGGTGTTGTCTGTTCGGTGACTGCTCTTGTGGTCGAGGCCTGGAGAGTAACCCGCGACTGACCCGGTGAAGGGGAGCATGTAGGGGGCGCGAACACTACTCCCCAATCAGAGACCCCGCACGCCGCGGTAGCGGAAACACTGCAGCTGCGGATGTTCTCAGTTTCAGGCTTGAAAGGGCAAGATTCGTTTGCTCCCGGGACTGTCTCCCTTCAGGGGAAAAGGTGGGAGCCGGAGGAGAGAGGGAAAGAGGTGACGGGCTGCCGGCTGAACTCATTTCTCCCAGGAAATTTCTCTCGTAAGAGGAATGAAAACCTACAGCCAGTCCTTTTTCAGCAGCTCGGCCAGTCGCGGGGTAGGTTCTTGGAGTATAGAGGAGCTGCGACGGTTTCTTTGTTGCCACAATTTGGTAAATTTCACCCGGGCTAAGAGCTGCGCGCTGGCTCTTGGGAACAGAAACCACGTGCAAGGCTAGTTAATCTCCCAGGTTCATGGCCTCCTAGAGAAGAGAGAAGCTGGCAAGGACGCGAGGTAGGGGAGGCGGGAGGAACGGATGGAGGGAGACCAGTGAGTAAATGTTCTGTATGAGAATTCTCAAAGTAATTGCGATTTTAGTAAGACTGGGGAGTAGATCACTAAAGACGCAGACTGGCATTTAGATGCAGAGGGATGGCCGCCTAGCTGAAGGGTTCATTCGATCTCGTTCGTTGGGAGAATTAAACAGAAGTGTCCGGCGCCGGTCAGTCCTCTCGCCAGGAGTCCGGACGCTTGTCAGCACGCGTGTTGGGGATTCGGTGTCAAGGATGATTTTTCCGGGGCTGATGCTGGGCTCCTCCAGGCGCTCGCTCGTAGAGCTCGCTCCGTCCTCATTAATGCAAGCAGTTAACTCGCTCACGCTCAATTAGCCCCGAATAAACCACTTTAATAGACTCTTGCACACTTCATTAATGCCCGGCATAGGGCTGGCGGCAGAACCGGGATTGGCGCTCTACCGTATGAGAGAAACTGTGTCTGAACCGCGCGGGGACCCGGGCTGGGAAGCCCTAATGGCGTTGGATGCGCGTAGTCGGCACCCTTAACCGCGTCTCCCAGGTTCCGGGGTCCTAGCTTCTTGCAGAGCGGATGCCTGGCATGGAACCTGGGGAGAGGGCTTTCCTCTCTTAAGGATCTAAAGCAGTTCACACGGGGGGTCCGGGGTCAGGGCCAGGAGAGCCACTGGGGCTGGGGGTTTGCTCATCTCCCGCAGCAAAGGCAGAGTGAGACTTACGTTTTCCTCTTAGCGGGCCGCCTGAAACCGGATCGTGAATTCGGCCCATTCTTGGTACTTTACTAGTGTAGAGAGCCACGTTTCGAACGAATTTCGTCCCCGAGAAAACCGTTGACCAGAGCCTGGGGAGCCCTTCCCTGGGAATGCGGCAGAAAATAAACTGGCTGCGCCGCTGAGAAAAAGAAATTGAGTGTTGGGGGAAACAAGATCGGGCAGATAGCCCGGAAAGGTTGGCTCCCAGGAGCAGTTTCGGCGCAGGCGCCCCCTCCCCTCACCGAGCCCAAGGTCTGGGCTCCTGGGGGTGGTCAAGGAAGGCTGGGTTGGTCTGCGCGGGGCCGGTGGGATTCCCTCACCCCGCCTGGAGCGGGCCCGGGCCCGGGTGCAGCCCAGCGCCTGGCCGCCATCGCCCAGGGATAGACGGAGCGTCGAGAGGAGCAAGTGAGGCCCCGGCGGCGCCCGGCGGGCCCCGGGGGGAGCCAGAGATAAGGATCTGATTTCCAGCGCCTGGAGGGGAAGGAGAGGTGACAGCAAATCAAAGAGCGCTCACCTCGCCGAAGTCTGGGCAGACCTTTGAAGTCGGCGAGTCATCTCCTCTCTCCCCCTCCCCCTTCCCAACCCAAACAGGCTCCAGCTTTCTCTCTGGCCCGATTCGTTCTTCGCCGCGTCTCAGCGCCTTAGGAGGGTCTCGGGTTGTCCCAGGCACGACAGCGTCAGCGACGCAGCGGAGAAGCCTGCTGCCCAGGCCACGGCTCCGCCGCCGCCGGGGTCCGCGCTCCCCCCAGCATCCCAGTTTGTGCCTCGCCCCCTCCAGTGGGATTGTGCCTGGCGGAATTAATTGCTGCGCTCCGACAGGGGTTTCATTGGATTGCCGATTTAACCTGCGCAAGCAGATATCTGCCGGCTCTGGGTGTTCGGCACCCTCTCCACCTTCTGCAGAGCCTCTTTGCCTATGGGCCACCGCACTGGACGTGTGACCTTCCTGCCAGCCTCCAAGGAGAAGGCTTTCTAGGTCCAGACTGTCCTGCCTACTCCAGGGAACATCCTGGGCACTGCCCTCCCCTTAACAGCTTTCCTAGAGCGAAAGGCAGCCTGAGCCTTAAGGACCTGGGTCTGGGGAAGCCAGGCTTCTCAAACCGCCTGGGCGGTGTGTGGGTCTGTCGTGAAGGAGGCAACAGAACAGGGGTCTGCCCGTCCCAGGGTTGGGGACTGGGTGGAGGAGAGATCTGAGGAAGAGGAGGGGGCAAATCAGGAGTAAAGGGAGAAGTGGAAGGCAGGGGATTGAGACAGGCGAAGTGCCTGCATCCTGAGCACCCTGCTCCCCCGTGACGACTTGAGATGGAGTTCAGCACTTGAGCCTCCCAAGGCCCTCTGTGTAATTTTGGCTTTCCTTCTCCCTGTTTTTGCCTCCACTGGACAGACCCGAGTTAGGAGTGTCTGGGAGGCACAGACATAAAAATTCTTTCTGCGGACTCCAGACCTGTCCATGGAGGCTAGGGACCCTGACCAAGGGTCAAGGAGGCCAGGAGACACCAGACTGCTGTCACATCAGCAGGGCTCCCCTCTGGCTTGGCTCAAGCTCCCTGGCCTTGCATTTGGAGGGTGCGTAGCCCACAAGAGCTGAGGCCCAGCCTCTATGCTCCTGCTCATAGGGAAACCCACCTGCTCAGGCAGGGGGGCGGTTCAGCAGACACACAAACATCCTGAGAGCCCGAAGACCCTGTCCCCCTTTCTTATGGGGTAGGGAAGGCTCGGAAATAAATGAATGCATGTGGCTGAGTGAGTAAATAATATGGGTGTCATTGTCCTCGCTGAAACAAAGGTGAACCCCAAAGACAATGGAAAAGAGTCAGTCCACAAGCAGCTGCAGAGAGGGTGGCATCAAAGGGGCTGGGTAACAGTGAGACAGAAAAGCAAATTTGAAGTCAAAGTTGTGAGTTGTAAGGAGAAAGAGGGCATGGCTTCTAGAAGCCAAATTGACTGTCAGCTAATAGAGCTTAATGCTCCGGAGCTGAGAGATGTACAGATTTGTGTGCTTTTGTAAGTATGCTGTCTGCCAGTGGGGCTCTCTGTGGGTGCCCTGTGTGTGTGTGTGTGTGTGTGTGTGTGTGTGTGTGTGTTCAGTTCCTGCATTTTGTTTAGTAGCACAATACTGATGGTTCCAGTTTATCTTTGCACCTTGTTGTCAACTCTGTTCAGAATGCGTGAACCTGGGTTTATCTGTCAGTGTGCACTTCTGTATTTGTTTATCTGAACAAATATGTAAGTGCGCTTCCAAGTGTGTTATCTTTGCAGGAGAGTGTGATTCTATATTGACTCGGGCTTGCCTGGATGTACATTTCCTGTGCTTCTGCCTCTCTCAGTGTCAGGTATACTGTAGACTGTCATTTTAAGTTGGTCGCATTGCCCAGCGTTTAGTTTGGTTTCTGTATCAAGTTTGTGTCTCTGCCGGAGGCCATTTGGAAGGAGTCCTTGGATTATTGAAGGTTCCTGTCTTCTCCTTGAGGCCAGTGAGATCCCTGAGTGGGGTCCTAGGCACTCAGCTCAGTCTCTGGGGACAGAACGGGTGTGGCTGGGCTGGAACTCAGAAGGAGGGCCTGAATTTGTCTGTTCCCCGCTCCCCTCTTCTTCTTTTCCTGCAGCAGGAAGACAGAACAGACTGCCGCTGTGGCCATGGGCAGCAAAACCTTGCCAGCACCGGTGCCCATCCATCCATCCCTGCAGCTCACCAACTACTCCTTCCTTCAGGCAGTGAATGGCCTGCCCACGGTGCCCTCGGACCACCTGCCCAACCTGTATGGTTTCAGTGCACTGCACGCGGTGCACCTGCATCAGTGGACACTGGGCTACCCCGCCATGCACTTGCCGCGGTCCTCTTTCTCCAAAGTGCCCGGAGCCGTGTCCAGCCTGGTGGACGCGCGCTTCCAGCTGCCTGCCTTCCCCTGGTTCCCTCATGTCATCCAGCCCAAGCCTGAGATCACCGCTGGAGGCAGTGGCCCCGCAGCGCTCAAGACCAAGCCGCGCTTTGATTTTGCCAACCTGGCCTTGGCCGCCACGCAAGAAGATCCATCCAAGCTTGGCCGGGGGGAGGGCCCTGGGTCCCCTGCCGGTGGGCTGGGCGCTCTCCTGGATGTGACCAAGCTGTCCCCTGAAAAGAAGCCCTCAAGGGGACGCCTGCCTTCCAAAACCAAGAAGGAGTTCGTCTGCAAATTCTGTGGCCGCCACTTCACTAAATCCTACAACCTCCTTATCCACGAGCGGACGCACACGGACGAGAGGCCCTACACGTGCGACATCTGCCACAAAGCCTTCCGGAGGCAAGACCACCTACGAGACCACAGGTGCAGTACTACGGAGGAGGGGTGCAGAGGAAGGGTGCAGAAGAGAGCTAGCAGTCTGCTTCTGATGCCAGGGTTCATTAGGCTGCTCCCCCTGCCCCCAGGTTCCAAGCCTCCTGAGTTTCTGGGCTTCCCCCTAAATCAGGAAGGAAACCAACCAAGCTCAGGGCTGGGTTTCTGGAGCATGGGTGGAGAGAATATGGCAGGAACAGGTCCCGAGCTCCAGACAGGCATGCACGACTTCCTCCATCTACAATGCTGTGCAAGAGAAGTTTCTGAGATGATGAAGTGTGACGTGCGACACATGTGACAGTTAAGCACTTGAAATGGGTAACTAGTGTAACTGAGAAACTAACTTAATTTTAATAACCACACATGGCAGGTGGCTACCATCTTGGATAGCACAGTACTAGCCAGTTGTCCCACCTCACTCACCTTCCCTGTTGACTCAGGCCATATAAGGAGGCCGTGCTAGCCCCTGGTTAGGCAGGCAGGGATCCACCTGGCTGGACATGGCCACAGCTTCAGATAGGAGGTGTCTCCATCATCACCCCATACCCTCTCCACACTCAGCATGTGCCCGCTCCACAATAGGTACCCCACGTCCTTCTTTCTTTTGACGTTCAAGCTCTTCATTTTCGTGGGAAGGGATTTTGGATATCTATTTATAACATTGTATCATTTTTGCATGGCTTAATTATCGGTTTGCTTTTTGCCTTCAGATATATTCACTCCAAAGAGAAGCCTTTCAAGTGTCAAGAGTGTGGGAAAGGATTCTGCCAGTCCAGGACTCTCGCTGTCCACAAGACGCTACACTCACAGGTGAAGGAGCTCAAAACCTCCAAGATCAAATGCTAAATAGAGCCTCCGAGTCAACAGGACCCTGGGTCACGCTGCCCCCTCCTCCAGAGGGAACAGAAGCCCAAGGCGACTCTGGCGGGTAGCGAGAGGGGCTCCGGGGACCTTCCTCCATCCCAAACGCGTCCCCCGGGTCCCAGGCGCACGCGGAACTTCACAGCCGCGCCCCGGGCCATGACCCGGGCCGCCCGGGCGGCTCCCCCAGGACGCGGCTAAACTCTTGGCCAAAAGGCGGTACTCGTGTGGCGGAAGGGAAACTGCATTAAAAAGAGAACGAAAGCTTCGCGGAGCCGCAGCGGCGCCTCTCCCAGAAGTATTACTTTTTCTATTGTTATTTTATACGTTTTCTTTATTTTTTTTCTTTGACCATATAAGCTTGTAACTCTGACTGCGGAGAGAGAGGAGAGAGGAAAAGGAGATTTGTGCTCTCGCAGCTTCCCACCCCTCTTCCCGCCTCCATCCCCACCCCCGGGAGCCTGCAATTCACATTAGGGTCATAGACGAAGTCGCAGGCCGGGTCCCTCGCGCCCCGGCTCCTCGCGGGGAGGGTCGAGGACGGCGCGACGCCCGCCACCCGAGGGCCTGGGCCTGCCACTCCGCCCCTCGGAGGCCGGGACGCCGATTTCCCCCGGGCCAGAGGCCGAAGGGACGAGGCGACGGGGAAGCGGAGCTCCTCGACTTCCGATCGTCGTCCCGCCACATAACGCTAACCGTGAAATACGACTGGTAGCCATTGCCTGTAAATAGTGACCTCAAAATTTTTTATAATTTATTTGCCAATAAAATGTCCGTAACGTCCCACCCATTAAAGGGAGGGGGTTTAAGGACGCAAAAGAGGGGTTTGCGTCGTTTGACCCGCCGAGGAAAAGAACTCTCCTCGGCCCCAAAGCGAGGGGTGCGGCTGGACAGGGTTAAGGCGTTGGAAGGGGACTGACCCCAGTCACCGAACCCTACGCACCTCTGCGGGAGGAGAGAGGGCTACCACCAGTTGAAGCCTATTGAATTAAACGAAAAGAGGAGGTGAAACCAGAACCCCGGAGTCACAGCAGAGGGGTGAGGCGTAGAGGTTTCCCGAGGTTTCTTCGGCTCAGACGCCGGTTTTGAAGCTTCCAAAGAATGTTGTAGAGGTCCTCGGCCCAGAGAAGCTTAAGTTGATTCCCTTTTCTTTCAATGGGGGCGGGGGGTCGGGGGTTTGTTTTCGGAGGAAGGCCCCGGAGGACAACGACGGGACCCCTCCCTTCCTTCGCGGGAAGGGAGTGCCAGTTGGAGTTTGGCCATGGGAAGGGCCCCCGGGTTATCGACGACGTTTATTCAGTAGTGGCGACGGAGAGGATTCAGGGGTCTGGTCGCAGGGAGGGAGGCAATCCTAGGGGGGCTGTGCTAAGAGGCCGACCCCGAACAGGGGTCGGACCTACGGCCGAGGCACGGGCGTTTCTAAAGGGACGTCAAAATTTCGGAACAGTCCTTACCGCCCCCGCCCGCGGGACCCAGGCCCGGAGAGTCGTGGAGGAGAAATCCGAGTCCGCCCTCCACAAGAGGAACGTTCCCTGGGGCGCCTAGTTTTCTCACAATTAGAGGCCAGGCCGCCGGGGGGCTCTTCAGCTTGGGGCGGGGTGGGGCTCCCCCAGCTCCTGCAGCCCGACCGCGCGGCGGTGGCGCCCCCAGCCCTTCCCCAGCCGGCTTGATCGCAGGCTCTCGGGCTCCCGCGCCTGGCGCTCAGCGGCCGCGGGCACAGCTGGGCCGAGCTTCCCGGCAAGTGGGACTCCCTCCACCCCCAATCTCAGCCTCAGCCTGGGCCTTTTGGTCTGAGAAAGTGGGCCCGGGGCTGCAAGAGTTAAAATGTTCTCTAGCCTTTCACTGTGCCATCCCCATCTCCGCTGGGAACGCCCCCCGCCCTCCGCCCTCGGCTGGCTGGATCCCTGCGATTCGAGAACCCAATTTATCGCCGCGGCCTTGCCCGGGACCGCGCGGACCAACCCAGCGGTCGGCATTCGGAGCCACGCTGCCCCCTGCTGGACAGGCCTGGAGGGGCGGCCCAGGAATGGGGGCACTTCGCTCCGTCCTGCTCGAAGCCCTGAGGAACCCTCCACTGCTGGCCCTGTCGGCGTCTGGTCTTGCCCTCAAAACCTTCTTGACGCACATCCCAGGGGCACATGGAAACAAGGGGGACAGAGCGCTCCCTGTTCTGGACCGGCCTATGAAATATCCGCTAGTAGAGCAAGATCCCAGGACCAAAATTCCTCGGGTCCAAAAGGACTCGCAACAGGAAAGGCTGGAGCCCATATCCCAGAGAACTGTGACCTCTGGGCATCTGGAGCGAGGGCTAGTCAGGGGTTTGGGGCTTCGATGGGTGGCTCGGGCCCAGGCAGCGCCGGCCGTGGTACGGGTGGTGCCTGGCCTCAGCTTGCGTAAGCGCCCAGGGCAGAAGCCGTGTCCTTCCTTACCAGACCTTTGAAGTGGTTGTTCCAAGGTGAGGACAGTGCATGGGCGTGGGCGCGCACACACGCACTACCCAGAGCTTTAAGGGCCTCTGAGGACCTGAGAGCGCCTCATTCAGTCCCTTTAGTCTCGGGGGGGGGGGGGGGGGTCCATCTTTCTCATGGAGGACGAAATGGCAACCCACTTTAGTGTTCTTGCCTGGCTCTCATGGACAGAGGAGCCTGGTGGGCTACAGTCCATGTGGTCGCTGAGAGTCCGACCCGACTGAGCTACTAACGTTCACTCACTCATCTTTCTCAAGGATTGACTACTGCTGCTCCCCTCCTATCCCTCACATTGCACCACTTCCAACCTCCCCAGGATACATAGAACCTCTGCGGAACTCAAGGACTTCACGAAGACTTGAAGGTGGGGGGTGGGGGATTGCCAGGGAAGATTTTTGTTTCTGGCCCATCCAGCTTTGGTACCGTGAATCCCTGACCTTGCCCTCCATCCCTAGGCCCTGGCCACGGAGAAACAGTCAGTATGAAGTGTGCATCCTTGGCAAAAAAGAATTCCTAAGCGCAGAGTTTTGGGCGATGAGGTGGGAGGGGGGCAGAGTGCTGCCCAGAGACCGCCAACCTGTTCCTAATGCCTCTATCATCCTGGTGGAACCAGAAGCCACTTCAGTGCAGCTCGCCTGCAGTCTGTCCTCATGGCAGGGATTTCATAGATTGATCAGTAACAGCAACTGCAAAGGGAAGGGCAAGCCTGGTCCCGGGGCCACCAGATCCCACACAGGCTACAATTTCCTGACCATACTCTGTAGATCATAGAAAAGCAACCAGACGGTTAGAAATGCTGGGTGGGTTTTATTGCCTGCCCACTCTGCAGGTGGCTAATTTTTCCCCACCACAGCTCTGGAAGATTCCATCCTGCCCTCACTCTCCCACCCCCACCTCCATTTTCAGACATGAAGTAAGCTTCCTTTGGCCTCACGTGCCTAGCATGGCTTGGGCCGGTAGAGTTCGGCTGGAACCCTTCCCAAAGCTGCTAGGCCTGCAGGTTCTCTTTAGCTCAGGGGTGGGGAAACTACCCGGCTGGACTTCTCCGCTGGGCGGAGAGTAGGCACAACAGATCCTTGGTGCAGCCTGGAGCTCCCCTAGCGCTGTTCTGGTAAGAGAATCAGGAGCGCCCTGGGGAAGAGAACAGCCCTCAGGGGCTTCTTCGTAGAGGATGGGTTCAGGTTCCACCTCCTCCTTCCGGAATGTAGCTAGGGGGTTTGGGGCGCACGAAGGGCCTTTTACCCGCTGACCTCCTTGTCTCCGGATTCAGGACTAGCATAGCGTCCTGGGGGGATGGAGAAAGGCAGTGGGATGGTGCAAGGCTCCTTGATGGCACCGCATCTCCGAGAACATGGGACCTGTGATATCATCCCCACCCCATCCTCTGGAGCCTCGGCATCCTGAGAACAGGCTCAGAGGCGTCCCACCCCACCTCCCAGAGCACGACGTCGCTGTGACGTCAGGGCATCCTCCCGCTGCCACAGTGATGTCACACAGGCCTCGGGCAGGAGCGCAAGGGCTCCGTGACGCCTGCAGCGGTATCTCATTTACGTCCTTCCATGGCGTCACAGAGGGGTCACGCCTGGAGCAATGACACGACGCTTCCACACTTCCCGGTCCCGCCCCTCAAATCCTGCCCGTAAAGGCGCCAAGAATGGGTTGGTCCCCCAGCGACAGACTCTGCAGACTCGAAGGGTGCGTAGCTGCCTTTAGTGAAGGAGGATGCCCGGAAGCCTCTGCCTTTGCGATCCGGGTGGTTTAGAACAGTCGCCCTGCGCCAGGGTTGCAGGGAGCCAACTGTCGCCCCGCCCACCTAGCCGGGTCCCTACCCGCCCGCCTCTCCGCCCACTACGCAGGCCCGGCGCGCAGGCGCAGCTGGAACTCAGCGCCCAGAACCCTGGGGCGCGGGAGCCCCGCGTCCCCCGCAGTGTCAGGCGGCTGCTGAGTTACGTACCCCACTTTCAGGGGTCACAAACTCCGGGTAACAGTGGCCCGGCGGACATATCCAGCCATTGGCACATGTGAGCACTAGAGATGCCGACGAGGAAGAGGAAGAGGGCATTTCTGGTTTAACGCTGGCTGGAGACTTTTGGAGTTCCTTTGGCGTCTCTCGAGTCCACCACAGCCGAGTTCCGAAGGAAGTCCCGGGATTCCAGTCGGCAGCGCTGGTGCGGCGCCCTAGATGAGAGAGTCCACTGCGTCCCCAGCCTTTTTGGGCAGGGTCTCTGAGGCAGAGGTCTGGGACTCCCTACCCCGGAGGAACTCTTAGGGGCACAGACCTGGTCACCCATCCTGTGCGTTCAGCCCAGCTTCGGGGGCCACCTCTAGAATCAAACTGGTGGTCGGGCCCAGTTTGCATAGGTTTCAGGTGAAAAATTCACTAGGGACATGAGATTACTATCTCATGGAGATCAAACCTCATGTCAGTGGCAGAGGATGAATTAGAATCTGTGCTTCCTTTGTGGCCTGAAAATGCAGTTCTAGCTTTGCCTGCCACTCACAAGCTTTGAGCAACGTTCCTACACCTCTGAGGCTCGTGATGGGGGTAATACTCTTCCCACCTACCTCATTCGGTTAATGTAGAGGGCAAAGTCATACATGTTTTCTCAGTCATTTATTCACTGCTTGACCAAAACCTGGACCCTAGTATTATGCAGAACAACTTGGGCATTTACGAAGCACCATGTAAAAGTATTATTAGGAATAATAATGCTTCGCAGGGTGCTAAAGTAGCCTGCCTCTCAAACTGCCCTATTCCTGGGTGAGTCTTTGTCTTCAGTTTATCATAGCCCACTTTATCATAGCCAATTCATGAAATGGGTTGGAAGAAGAGTATCTGATTTGGACTATTGTTTTGTTTTTAAATAAACAACAGAATTTTATTTCTTACAGTTCTGGAAGTTGGAAGCCTGCGATTAGGCTGCCAGCATGTGGACTGGTGATCTTGAAGCCTTCCGGAAAACTTTGAAAGAAGCCTTTCTTCTTTTTTTTCTAACTCCATGGAGACAAATAGTTTAATCAGTTCACAGATTATGGATATCTTTGGTTGAGAGAGGAAGTCAGGAGACAAAATGTAAGTGCCCTACTCACCACTCCTTTGAGGCATATGCTTAGGGAAGAAAAAAAATCACCCTGGGGCAGACTGAGGTGTGGGTCAGGGGCCTATGTATGTGACAGGTAGGGATATTTCACTCTGCAAACACCTCCCACTATAGTCTTCTTCGGATCTGTGCTTCCTTTGATTTGTGTTGGAGTGTCCTAGCCTACAGAAAAGCTAGTCACACAATAGTAGTATATGGACACATTTGCAGGAATGTTTCTGTCACCCAGTCACCCAAGCCCTGGCCATCTGCTGTGATTTTTTTGAACATTGTTTTATTTGAAGTATAGTTGATTTACACTGTTAAGTTCGGCTGTATGGCAAAGTGATTCAGTTATATGTATATATATTACTAGTATGAAAATCATATCATTTTAATATTCTTTTATTATGGCTTATCATTGGATACTGAATATAATTCCCTGTGCTTACAGTGGGACCTTGTTGTTTATCCATTCTGTTAACCCAACCTCCCGCTCCATCCCTCCTCCAACCCCTTCCCCCTGAGCAACCTCAAGTTTGCTCTTTATGTCCCCGAGGCTGTTTCCATTTCATTTGTGTCATATTTTAGGTTTCGCATATACATGATATCACGTGGTATTTGTCTTTCTCACTTACTTCACTTAGCATGGTAATCTCTTTACTGCTGCAAATGGTATGATTTCATTCTTTTTGTAATGGTTGGGTAGTATTCTGTTGTATATTTATAAATATGCTGCATCTTCTTCGTCCATTCATCTGTGCTTCCATTCTCAGCCATTTTTCCTGACCAGTGTTGGTTCCAGCTCCAGCAACAAGAATATAAAAGGACATAAAAGTGGGATGGTTTGAGATGGATGAAAGATCGGATAAATCAGTGGAGAGTTTTGTTTTTCCTTTCTAGACACTTCGCTGGCTCTTAGTAGCTCAGCCATCTCTGGGGAGGGATAAAGTGTAATTAATTTATTTTTAATGTTTGGTTTGATTGAACTCTTCTGCTAGGGAGATAAGATAAGGAGTTTTGTCATGACAAGTGTAAGGATGGATTGCTTTTTGTCATTCGCAGGAGTGGGTACCACTTGGAGCCTGTAAGTAGATGGTGGCATGAGATGAGAAACTTTGCAGGAGACGTGAAAGAAAACTAGAGGAGATGGGGCAGGAATGGCTAGGTCTTTGCCACTCTAAGAGCCAGGGAGGGAAAATGAGCTTCCAGAGAATATGGGCCTTGTCTTAAATAATGAGATGTGCTCGGGAGATTGGTTCACTTCTTACTGACTTGGGTCAGGAACTGAGCGTCTTTGTGCAGAGTTCAGAATGTGTTCAGTATCTCACAGCATATGTAGCTCCTCCTGTAGGTCTGCAGTAAGCCAAGAACCAGAGCAGATGTGGTGCCATGGCCATCAGGAACAGTCTGCATGTCTTGTCATGGGAGAGATCAACTGATATTGAAATACTTGACCAGATACTCTAAGGCAGATCAGATGGCTTAAAGGGTTCCTGTCAAAAGAAGGAAGAGGAGGGAGGAAGGGAGGGAGAAAAAAAGGGTGGGAGGGAAGAAAGCAGGAAGGAAGGAAGATAGGAAGAAAGCAAAAGCCTTCCTAGAATTAAAAACAAAACCAAAAAAACAGTTCTTGCCAATTGTTATAGCGATCTATGCATCATAAAATCCATTTTTTAAATGATAAGGTTCATAGCTTCTGTATTATTTTTTTTTATTTTTCAATTTCCTTGTCGATTACTTCCTTTGATGCTTAATGTGTTACAAACTCCTACCATGATGGTAGAATTGTCGTTTTCTCATTATATTTCTAATATATATATTAAAAACACCTACCATGATGGTAGAATTGTTTTCTTATTGTAGTTTTAATATATATTTTTTCCCTAAAAATAAATATACCCCAAATATTTTCACCATATATAAATGACTCAAAATTCATTTTGCTCAGGACCACCACGTTTCTCACTACTCCTAGGACTCAGCTGTTCACATAAGGGGCATTAACTCCTTTAAATTTTGGGTTCAGTTCAGTTGCTCAGTCATGTCCGACTCTGCGACACCATGGGCTACAGTATGCCAGGCCTTTCTGTCCATCACCAACTCCCGGAGTTTACTTAAACTCATGTCCATTGAGTCAGTGATGCCCTCCAACTGTCTCATCCTCAGTCGCCCCATTCTCCTCCTGCCTCTAATCTTTCCCAGCATCAGGGTCTTTTCCAATGAGTCAGTTCTTCGCATCAGGTGGCCGAAGTATTGGAGTTTCAGCTTCAGCATCAGTCCTTCCAATGAATGTTCAGGACTGATTTCCTTTAGGATGGACTGGTTGGATCTCCTTGCAGTCCAAGGGACTCTCAAGAGTCTTCTCCAACACCACAGTTCAAAAGCATCAATTCTTTGGTGCTCAGCTTTCTTTGCAGTCCAACTCTCACATCCATACATGACTACTGGAAAAACCATAGCTTTGTAATTTCTGGGAAAACTGGATTATCCATAAGCCCAGCCTGGCTTTGTTCAGGTTTGTCTCTCCTTGACAATCAGTAATACTCTTTGGCGACTTCTCAGTGTGGTGGTGTGGACAATGGCAGTGCCTGGGACTTTACCATTATGGGAAGTGTGAGGCGTTATGAGGATTTCTTCAGTCAGAAACCAGGCAAGCTTTGGCCCAGGGCAAATGATATTTTAATTATTGTAAGTATGGGTTTACCTGGGTCTGGAAGGATTAGGAGTGCTGGGAAGGGCATTGGGTTTCAATATGTTCCCTCAGCTGTCCACCTCCCAATATTTTAATTTAAACAGTACCAGGCATAAAGAAAAATTGAAATAAGTTTATAATGAACACCCAATTACCCACCACCTAAATTTCACAATTATCATTTAAGCATACTTGCTTTTTTACATATCTATCCATCAATCCATCCCTCTAACTTTTAAAAATTGAAAATACACACAAACACCAAATAATTGAAAAAATGATACAAGGAACACCCTCATATCTTCCTCAAAGAGTCAACAATTGACTATGTTTTATTGTATTTGTTTCTCTCTCGCTATCTTTCTCCTTGAACCACTTAAAAGTTAACTCCAATATATGTCAAGCCTAAATACTTCAATGCACATCTTTTAGGAACAAAGACTTGACTTTATATAATCACAACATTACTATCACACTGAAGAAAACTAACAAAAATTTTATCTAATACTGTCAAATACACTGTCTGTATTAAAATTTCCCCAAACTCCCTAACCTTTTGGATTTTAAAAAATTATCCAATCAAAGTAGATTGTCATTGCATATGTCTTTAGCATCTTTTTATCTAGAACCATTTCCCATTGAAAAAACTTTATTTTGAAATAATTATAGGTATATAGGTTGTTTCAGAGATAGTACAGAGAGGTTTCATGTATCCTTCACCCATTTTCTCTCAATGGTTACATCTTACATATTGATAATACAATATCATAATCAGAAAAATCAGTATTGGTCTACAATGTGTGTATATTCTGATGCTAGTTTTTCACAAACATAGCAGTAGTACTGGGAAGATTCCTGTAACCACCAGCACAGTCACAGTATAGATTTGTATCATCACCACAGAGATTTACTGGTGTCATCATTTACCAGTTTGAATGTAGAAACATTATCCACTGTTACAGACGGAATGTGTCCTGCCAAAATCCCTGAGCTGAAATCCTAACCCCTAAAATGATGGTCTTAGGAAATGGGGCCTTTAGGAGGTAGTCGGGTCATGAGGATGGAGCCCTCACCTCACAAATGGTATTGGTGCCCTTTCAAGAAGAGTCATGGGAGAGTTAGCTTCCTTCCTCTTTGTTCTCCACCGTGTGAAGACACAGTGAGAAGTCAAGATGGCTGTCTACAAACCAGGAAGATGACCATCACCAGACACTGGATCCAGACTCCAGAACCGTGAGAAATAAACATCTGCTTAAGCCAGCAAGTCTATGATATTCTGTTAGAGCAGCCTGAGTGAAGGTCCCGCCTTTTAAGCTCCTTGTTTACGTCACTGCTGCTGCTGCTGCTAAGTCGCTTCAGTCGTGTCTGACTCTGTGCGACCCCATAGACGGCAGCCCGCCAGGCTCCCCCGTCCCTGGGATTCTCCAGGCAAGAACCCTGGAGTGGGTTGCCATTTCCTTCTCCAATGCATGAAAGTGAAAAGTGAAAGTGAAGTCGCTCAGTCGTGCCCGACTCTTTGCTATCCCATGGACTGCAGCCTACCAGGCTCCTCCATCCATGGGATTTTCCAGGCAAGAGTACTGGAGTGGGGTGCCATTGCCTTCTCCGTGTTTACGTCACAGTAGTCTTAAATGCTTCCTCTGTACACATGGAGATGCAAACCAGACAATGCTATCCTTTTTGCTTCAACCATCAGGCATAATTTAGACAACTTGAGAAGAGAGGGAGGGTCTACTGTGTGTAAACACATTTTTGCTTTTACCATTGTTTTTTCTTCCTGATGTTCCAAGATTCCTTTTAAAAAATCATTTCCATTCTATTTAAGGATAGACCTGATGGTAGAAAATCCTCTTACTATTCCTGTACCTGAGAATTTATTTCTCTTTCATTCATGAAAAATAATTTCACAAGGTACAGAATTCTGGGTTGACGGCTCTTTCTTTGCAGCACTTAAAAATGTTGTGCTACAACCTTCTGGCTTCCATGATTCTTATGAAAGATCCGCTGTCATTTGAATGGTTTTTGCTCTTTTTGTAAGGTGTCATTTCTCTTGCTGCTTTTGAGATGTTTTGTCTTTAAATCTTCAGTTGTCTGAACTTTGATTATGATGTTTCCTGGTATGGATTTCTTTGGGTTTGTTCATTCAGAGTTTTGGTCAAATTTTTAAATCCATGTATGTCTTTTTCCATATTTGAAAAAATTTCAGCTTGTCTTTCTTTTCCATATTTGAAAAATGTTCAGCCATAATTTCTCTAAGTACTTTTTTCAGTGCTGATCTCTTTCTCTGTTTCTTAGATTCCAGTGACACAAATATTACATCTTTTGTTATCGTCCTACAGCTTTTTGTGGCTCTGTTCACTTTTTTTCAGCCTGTTTTCTTGCTGCTGTTCATCTTGGGTAATTCCTACTCTCTCTTCCACTTCACTGATTTTTTCCTGTTGTCCCCTCCATTCAGCTGTCAAAGTTTTTTTTTAAATTTTCAATGATTGTATTTTTTAAAATTCTGAAATTTCCAAATGGGCTTTCTTCATATATTCTGTTTCTTTCCTGAGACTTCCAGCTGCTTCAGGAGTTCATAGTTAAGTGCTGAAGTATTTTTATGACGGCTGCTTTAAAATTCCTGCCTCATTCCAACATCTGTGTCATCTTGATGTTGATGTCTGTTGATTATCTTTTCTCTTTCAAGTGAAGGTTTTTCCTGGTTCTTGGTCTGACATGTAATTTCCGATTTTACCCTTGAAATTTTTGGTATTGTGTTATGAGGTTGTATGTCTTATTTAAATCTGTCTTTAGCAAGTCTCCTCGGGCTTGGTGTGCTGCTGGGGGAAGGAGGAGGAACAGCCTTGCTGCCACCACATGGGGGTGAAGGTCCAGGCTCCCCATTGGGTGGCCCTTGGCACCCTGGGAAGGCAGGGCTGCCTCCTCACTACTTGGTGCTCTCTCTGTGGGTGCAGCTCAGTTCAGTTAAGTCGCTCAGTCGTGACCGACTCTTTGCGACCCCATGAATCGCAGCACACTAGGCCTCCCTGTCCATCACGCTCAGTTGTGTCCAACTCTTGGTGACGCCATGGACTGTAACCCGCCAGGCTCCTCTGTTTATGGAATTTTTCAGGCAAGAATAGCGGAATGTGTTGCCATTTTCTCCTTCAAGGGATCTTCCTTGGAGATCCCTTGCATCTCCATGTCTCTTGCATCTCCTGCATTGTGGACGGATTCTTTATCCCTAGTGTCACCTGGGAAACCCATACTACTTGGTGGAAGTGGGATTTTAGGCTCCCGGCTAGGCCTCTACTGACAACTCCTAGGCCGGGGGAGAGAGGTACAAGTCCCTTTTCCTTGCTTCTGCTGGGGGTCGATGGAAGTCCTGGTTACCTCTGGGTGATACTGTAAGTTTGGCTTCTCCCTCAGTCTTCTCTGTTACCCCTGGGTAGGCCAGGGAAGAGCATCTTTTTACAGCCAGACAAAGACAGAAATCCAGGCTCCCCACTCAGTCTTTGTTGCCTGCTAATTGGTGGCTTTTTGGATATCTTTTTGAGTAAGTGAACCAGTACTGGCCTTACAGTATATACTATATGACATATACACAGTTCAGTTCAGTTGCTCAGTCGTGTCCGACTCTTTGCCCCATGAATCACAGCACGCCAGGCCTCCCTGTCCATCACCAACTCCCGGAGTTCACTCAGACTCATGTCCATCGAGTCAGTGATGCCATCAAGCCTTCTCATCCTCTGTCGTTCCCTTCTCCTGCCGCCAAACCCTCCCAGCATCAGAGTCTTTTCTAATGAGTCAACTCTTCGCATCAGGTGGCCAAAGTATTGGAGTTTCAGCTTTAGCATCATTCCTTCCAAAGAAATCCCAGGGCTGATCTCCTTCAGAATGGACTGGTTGGATCTCCTTGCAGTCCAAGGGACTCTCAAGAGTCTACTCCAACACCACAGTTCAAAAATATCAATTCTATGGCGCTTAGCTTTCTTCACAGTCCAACTCTCACATCCATACATGACTACTAGAAAAACCATAGCCTTGACTAGACAGACCTTTGCTGGCAAAGTAATGTCTCTGCTTTTCAATATGCTATCTAGCTTGGTCATAATTTCCAAGGAGTAAGTGTCTTTTAATTTCATGGCTGCAGTCACCATCTGCAGTGATTTTGGAGCCCAGAAAAATAAAGTCTGACACTGTTTCCACTGTTTCCCCATCGATTTCCCATGAAATGATGGGACCAGATGCCATGATCTTAGTTTTCTCAATGTGGAGCTTTAAGCCGACTTTTTCACTCTCCTCTTTCACTTTCATCAAGAGGCTTTTTAGCTCCTCTTCACTTTCTGCTATAAGGGTGGTGTCATCTGCATATCTGAGGTTATTGATATTTCTCCTGGCAATCTTGAGTCCAGCTTGGGCTTCTTCCAGCCCAGTGTTTCTCATGATGTACTCTGCATAGAAGTTAAATAAGCAGGGTGACAATATACAGCCTTGACGTACTCCTTTTCCTATTTGGAACCACTCTGTTGTTCCATGTCCAGTCCTAACTGTTGCTTCTTGACCTGCATAGGTTACTCAAGAGGCTGGTCAGGTGGTCTGGTATTCCCATCTCTTGAAGAATTTTCCACAGTTTATTGTGATCCACACAGTCAAAGGCTTTGGCATAGTCAATAAAGCAGAAATAGATGTTTTTTTCTGGAACTCTCTTGCTTTTTCCATGATCCAGCGGATGTTGGCAATTTGATCTCTGGTTCCTCTGCCTTTTCTAAAGCCAGCTTGAACATCAGGGAGTTCACGGTTCACGTATTGCTGAANTTTTTTTTTTTCTCTTCCAAAACTGTGCCTTATAGATTTCTCACGATGGCACCCCATTCCAGTACTCTTGCCTGGAAAATCCCATGGACAGAGGAGCCTGGTAGGCTGCGGTCCATGGGGTCGCGAAGAGTCGGACACGACTGAGCGACTTCCCTTTCACTTTTCACTTTCATGCATTGGAGAAGGAAATGGCAACCCACTCCAATGTTCTTGCCTGGAGAATCCCAGGGACGGGGGAGCCTGGTGGGATGCCGTCTATGGGGTCACACAGAGTCAGACACGACTGAAGCGACTTAGCAGCAGCAGCATTGTTGCCTTGGTCAGGGAGATAAATAGTTATTAAAGTGAAAACTTCTCTTCAGTTAATATTATTTATTGATTAAGGTCGATCATTTGCTCCGGAGAGTAGGGTAGGTGTGGACGTTATACTAAATTAGATCAATAGTCCATGGTTTTCCAAGATATATGTCATTACAACCTAACTTTTATTTTAGTAAGTCTGGGCTGATTTAAGGAGATAACTGGGATTAAAAAAAATACCAGGAAGCTGGAGACCTTTGTCTCAGAACAAGTTTATTGCTGAACTTTGCTGCATTGTGCATGCATGCCTGGTAAGTCACTTTAGTTGTGTACAGCTCTTTGCAATCCCATGGACTGTAGCCTGCCAGGCTCCTCTATCCATGGGATTCTCTAGGCAAGAATGCTGGAGTGGGTTTCTACGCCCTCCTCCAGGGGATCACCCCTACCCAGGGATCGAATTCGAGTCTCTTATGTCTCTTGCACCGGCAGGAGGGTTCTTTATCACTACTGCCACCTGGGAAGCACCTTAGTCAAATTTTGTAGCATCCTACAGCCTCAGTTTCCTTACCTGTCAATGAGAATAAAAATACTTACGCTTTTAACTTCTACAGTTTTTGTCAGAAAAGATTTAAATTTGTGCCATAGATGTAGATAACATTTCTAAAGATTTTCTACCTCTTTTTTTTTTTCCTAAAAAAGGATCTGCGAACATACCCAGTTGTTCAGCTGCTTCTGGTCTCAAAAATGTCTTATAGGGACTTCCCTGGTGGTGCAGTGAATAAGCCCGTGCACCGTGCACTGTGATCCCACAGTCGAGAGCCCGTGAGCCACAACTGCTGAGTCCGTGGGCTGCAACTCCTGAAGCCTGTGTGCCTAGAGCTGTGCTCTGCAACAAGCGAAGCCACTGCAATGAGAAGGCCACATACTGCTGCTAGAGAGTAGTCTCCACTCTCCACAACTAGAGAAAGTCAGTGCACGGCAATGAAAGACCCAGTGCAACCCCCAAAATAAAAGTCTAATAGCAAAGGGAGTTAGAAAACTGCTAGGATAGCTTAAAAGTTTTTCAGGCTTCATCTACAGGGTTGACTGTATTCATTTTTGCCAAGAGTGAGAAACAACATTATTTCTCTCTCCTGGATACTCTGGTTCTTCAGTTGTCAGGCATCTAGTTATGTCACCCAGGCGGATTAAGGCAGAAGCCTTGTACATGGTTTATAGAACTGTGTGGCAGACATACAAGGGTTGAAAGAGTTGTAATTAGAAAATCAGTGTCACCTTTAGGAAATATGCTGAAAAATGTGGATATTCTGACTTGTCCCAGAAGTAGAATAAAAGGAAACCAAGTGATCTCCAAGTAAAAGCACACACACAGACAAAAAGCACAAAGGTTTGAATCAAAAATATTTATTTATAGAGAAACATTTAAGGGAAACTCATTTCCAATTTCAGAGGAAAAGGGCTCAGTGGTAGTTGGGCCATACCAACAGTTGCTGCTGCTGCTGCTGCTAAGTCGCTTCAGTTGTGTCCGATTCTGTGCGACCCCATAGACGGCAGCCCACCAGGCTCCACCGTCCCTGGGATTCTCCAGGCGAGAACATTGGAGTGGGTTGCCATTTTCTTCTCCAATGCATGAAAGTGAAAAGTGAAAGTGAAGTGGCTCAGTCATGTCCGACTCTTTGTGGCCCCATGGACTGCAGCCTACCAGGCTCCTCCGTCCCTGGGATTTTCCAGGCAAGAGTACTGGAGTGGGTTGCCATTGCTGCTGTGTTAAAATAGGAATTTCTGCCTCAGGCCATCTGTAGGGGCAAGAAACCCTGTCACCACCCTCATGGTGGGCAGGATCTCTGCCTCCATCTCTGGACTGATTCTAGGACGTGACAAGGAACTCATGAAACACCCTGAAGATTTTATCTTCTGCATGTGTGCACATGCTCAGTCACTCAATCCTGTCTGACTCTTTCAGGCCCCATGGACTATAGCCCACCAGGCTCCTCTGTCCATGGGATTTCCCAGGCAAGAATACTGGAGTGAGTTGCTATTTCCTTCACCAGGGGAATCTTCCCGACCCGGGGACCGAACCCACATCTCTTGTGTCTACCGCCTTGGCAGGCACATCTTTACCACTGGGAAGCCCTTTCTTTTATTCAGATGAATACTTCAAAGTCTGAAATTAGGGAGTGAGCCAAAGCTAGGCATTACATGGACTTTAGTTGTGGTTGTTAGGTCATTTCACGGTTGGCTGCAAAGCACATTTTTGACTGGCAGATGCAAAGCAATATTTAGAGTTTTCTTTATGTGTCCAATGTTGGTTTTGCTTCCTTGTCATGTAGATCACTATGAGGAGTACAGTAGATATGGACCAGGAGGGCATGGGGAGGGAGGGTCAGTGTAGCTCCTGAGGAAGCCAGGTGAAAACCTCCTGCCCTTCCAGCTTGTTAGTTTCACTCTTTTCCCCAGTGGGGTGATTGTCCTCAGCCAGCTTGCCAAACAGCAGGTTCTTTGAGATGTCCAGAAAATCCCCATGTAAATGCACAGCCAGGAAGTTGGGTGCACAGCTGACATTGTGTTTTACATGGCTCTTGGGGTATGTTTCCCTCAGCCCAGAAGGCATGCCTCTAGGGTGTGCAAAGAAACTGTCTTGAAAATATTCCTCTTGGCAGGGTGATTTCAGGGACACCTGTGAGAGCTTCCCTGTCTTTGAAAACAAACAGACCCTCACCTGCTTCCCTTCCCTTCTCCCCAGGGGCCCAGAGTTCTTCACTTTCTCATGAAAACCCTTCATTCCTTACTGAGAACTGATGTTTAGAATGCAGACCTAGAGGGAGGAGCTACCATCACTTGCAGGCAGATTCTTCACCATCTGAGCCACCAGGGCAGCCCAAGAATACTGGAGTGGGTTGCCATGCCCTCCTCCAGGGAATCTTCCCAACCCAGGAATGGAACCTAGGTCTCCCACATTGCAGGTGGATTCTTTACCATCTGAGCCACCAGGAAAGCCCTCATTCCTTAGTGAGAGCTGATGTTTAGAATGCAGACTTAGAAGGAGGAGCTACCTGAGACCTTACCATATAGAAAACAGTGTCCCAGGAAACAGACATCCAGAGATGTTATTCTTATTTTTTTTAGATGAGGAAATAGGCTCAGAAGTATACATTTGCATGAGGTGACAATGTATATCGTAAAATCAGCCTTCAAAGCCAGATTCTTCAGACTCCCAAGTCCCTGCACCCTTAGGGCCCCCTCCTGGTTCCCTGGGACTGAGATTCACTGAAGTCTCCTCCAAGATGCCCATCCAACTTGCCTAGAAGGACAGAATTCTGGGTTTTAACCCCTCTTGGAGAGGTTAAAATCACTGCTGATGGTGACTGCAGCCATGAAATTAAAAGATGCTTACTCCTTGGAAGAAAAGTTATGTCCAACCTAGATAGCATTTTCAAAAGCAGAGACATTACTTTGCCGACTAAGGTCCGTTTAGTCAAGGCTATGGTTTTTCCTGTGGTCATGTATGGATGTGAGAGTTGGACTGTGAAGAAGGCTGATCGCCGAAGAATTGATGCTTTTGAACTGTGGTGTTGGAGAAGACTCTTGAGAGTCCTTTGGACTGCAAGGAGATCCAACCAGTCCATTCTGAAGGAGATCAACCCTGGGATTTCTTTGGAAGTAATGATGCTAAAGCTGAAACTCCAGTACTTTGGCCACCTCATGCGAAGAGCTGACTCATTGGAAAAGACTCTGATGCTGGGAGGGATTGGGGGCAGGAGGAGAAGGGGACGACCGAGGATGAGATGGCTGGATGGCATCACTGACTCGATGGATGTGAGTCTGGGTGAACTCCGAGAGATGGTGATGAACAGGGAGGCCTGGCGTGCTGCGATTCATGGGGTCGCAAAGAGTCGGACACGACTGAGCAACTGAACTGAACTGAACTGGAGAGGGAGAGAGCAGCTAAGATTTGTGGGCTCAGAAAGCTTTGGGCCTCTCAAGGTGTGCTGAGTGCAGGCCCAGGAAAGAGGAAGGCTGCGGTCCTAGCCTTGACCTCCAGGCACAAGGCAGAGACCCTCTTTCTGTTTCATGGATGACCTGCCAAGGGGTCTTATTCAGGCTGGACCCCCTTTGGGGGCAGGGGAGCAGGTGTGCGTGGCTGAGCCCTGCTTGCACCGGGGTTCTCCTGCCTCTCTTTCATCAGAAAGAGGGTGAAGGTTGCTTCAGAGGGCAGTGTGGGTGTAAGAAGTTCCTGTGCATTTCTGTCCATTTCACTTGGTTCCTGTGCATTCCTGTCCGCTTTACTAGCTAGAGTATAAGCCATGAGCCTGAGTAATGGTGGAGCACCTAAGCTGGACTTGTCAAGGGCTGATGGTAGAGTGGAGTGTGGAGGCCCCAAAGGGGTCTCTGGTGCTACCATGATGGGACATGACACAACATTTCACAGCCCTTCACAGAGGTTCACCTTGTAGTTGAGGCACCAATGATCAGTGTGGCTGATGTACAGCTGAAGACGGCAGGCAGAGGAACTTAGGTCACCCAGGCTAGACTCCGTACCTTCACTGTTTGGTCTGGGGGGTCTATCCCACGTGCAGCCACAGAAACCTCAGTCCTGACACTTCTAACACTGTGTTATGATTGTCTGTTTACTTATTGACAGCAGCTTCCTTGAGGACACAGGCCAGTTGTTCTGGTCTCAGCATCTCCCATGTTTTCTGTGGCACCAGAGCCCAAGAAGAGGTTCCTAGCTAAGCTGGAAGCAGACAACAGCTTTGGCCCAAATACAGACTGAGGAAAACTTCATGGGAACTGGAAAAAAAAGATAAGTGGTTAACTGTGTTTCTGGGAAAGTTTTCTGTTCATTTGGGCTGTGAATGAGAAACTTGAGTGTCAACTGGAGTGGAAGACACTGTCCATGGCTGCCGGACCCTGGCTCTAGCCAGAGAGATGGGGTTGGCTAGAGGGACTTTCCAGAAAAGCGAACAGCAGCCTTGCTTGGGGACAAATCCTAGAGTGCTTACTCAGATAAGCATAATCTGCTAGCATGAAGAGTGTCCCTATTATTTCCATTCTATTTAAAAAGAAACCTCTGAAAACTCAGAAGGCAAATAAAGCAATCCTGCTAATTTAATGAAGATGGAGCCATAAAAGTAGCTTTTATAGAGTGTCAACCACTCACCAAGAACCTGGCAGCCAGAGGGAAGGAGGGGCAGGGATGTGCTATGCCTACCCCATGAGGCCAGGACTTTTTCTAGTTTCCTAAAGCACCTAGGATTTCCGAAGGGGAGGGGAGCTGTGCTATGAGGGAACCTTCCAGAAACCTCAGCCCTGTGAAGTTTCCCTTCCACTTGCCTTGTTTGTTTTCTCCAGGATGAGGTGGGAGGAGTGACACGGCCATCAGAAAACACTCATCCCCCCGGGGTTGGTAAGCATCTCCCTCTGGTACCTCTGTGCCAAGGGCTCCACACTGCAGACAAGCCTCTGTTTGGTGCCCTCTGAGGCATGCAGCCTATCTGCAAAGCCAGTCAGAATGCAGGGGAGGGAGGGCTGGTCTGTCCTCTCAGTAATCCCCTTGTCACCGCCACCTTGGAAGGCTGCTCACCCTGACGGAGGGGATGTGATGGGCAAGCCCGTCAAACAGATTGTGAGTGCATTAGCGGGATTAGCAGCAGAGGCAAGGATTTCAATGTGTTTCCAAAGTTCATTCACAGCCTCTGAGACTGGCCTGCTCGACTGCCGAAGGGGGCAGGTGACACTTCAGCATTCACGTCACCTGAAGTCGTGCCTGAAGTGGTCGGAGGCACCAACATCCCCTTGTGTTTGTGTCTCTGTATTTTCATTCCATGTTTATGCGTGTGTGTGTATGTGTGTGTATAAGTTGCTTCAGTTGTGTCTGACTCTTCGCGACCCCCTGGACTGTAGTCCACCAGGCTCCTCTGTCCGTGGGATTCGCCAAGCAAGAATACTGGAGTGGGTTGCTATGCCCTCCTTCAAGGGATCTTCCCAAACCAGGGATCGAACCTGCAGCCCCTGCATTGCAGCGGGAATCTTTGCCCTGAGCCATCAGGGAGCAGAGCTTAATTTATAAATATTAGTATAAAATGCTATCTAAGAGGTCTTTCCCTTCTTACTGATAAAGCAGCTGAAACATTTTAGCAGCCCCACAAAACCAGATGCTTTGTTCTTGGCAGTGATTGAAGTATGAATGATTGATTTTATTTTTGCCCATTAGAGTAATAAACCCTCATTGTGGAAAAACTGAATCAGAAAAGTATAAGGGGAAAATTTAAAATATTTAGTCTTTTCACGGGATATTTCCTCTGATGCCATTTTGTTGTGTTTTCATGTAATTTTTCATCTATGTGAATATGAAACAGTTACAGTCATATATTGGATCTTGTTTTCTTTTTCCAAAAAATATTATATCATCAACATCTGCTGATTTTCTTGCACTTTTAATGAAAACACCTGTGAAATATTTTCTGTTTATATATTTGCAGCTTTCGGACGCGTGACAAATTACCACAAACTCAGCAGCTTAAGGCAATACCCATTGATTAGCTGACAGTACTGCAGATCAGAAGTTGGCGTCTCTGTGCAGGTCTCAGAAGGTCAAAATCAAAGTGACAGCTGGGCCAAGTTCTCCTCTGGAGGCTCTGGGAAGAATCACTTCCAAGCTCATTCTTGTCAGCAGGATTCAGCTCCTCAGGATGGTAGGGCCGAGGTCCTCACGTCCTTGCTGCTCGTTAGCTGGGGGCTGCTCTTAGCAGCTGGAGGCCACCTGTCTTCCTCTGACATGGGACTCCCTTGATCTGCAAGCCAGCAGTGGTCCATTGACTCCTTATTGTGTTTTGAATCTCTGGCTTCTTCTCTGATCAGTTGAAGAAAATGCTTTGCTTTAAAAGGACTCACCTGATTGGGTCAGGCCAACCAGAATACTCTCCCTGTTTCTAGGACGACAGTGTCCTATAACATGACCTAACCAGGGGCTTCAACTTCATCGTATTGACAATCACCACTATTATGCGGGCAATGTATCTCTATTTAACGCAATATTGTAATTTATTTAACTAGTTTCCTTCATTTAAAAAACTGAGTCCTATGGCCGCAATTCCATAGTTAAGTCTGCCAAAGCACTGCTTCCTTGATAAATGAGGTATATTTCCTCTTGGGAACTTCATTTGGGAATCCTGCTTTTGGTGAGAGTGGAGCTATTGTGGTCTTTTGCTGGATTGTAGAATAGTAGGTGTACTCCTTCTCTAGGGTTGCTGTGACAAAGTGTCATGAACTGAGTGGCTTAAAACAAGAGTAGTTTATGTTTCACAGTTCTGGAGGCTAGAAGCCTGGAGTTAATGTGTCAGGAGAGGTGTGGTCCCTGTGAAACTTACAGGAGAATTCCTTCTTGCCTCTTCTTGGCCCCTGGTAGCTAGTTGACAATCTTGGGTTTTCTTGCTTTGTAGCCACATAACTCCACTGTCTGCCTTTCTCATCAATGCCATTTATTCCTGTGTGTCTGTCTCCACATAGACATCATTTTATAAGGAATCCAGTCACATCAGATTAGGGACCCAGCCTGCCTTACTTTAACTTAACAAGTCACATCTGTAGTAATCCTATTTTCAAATAAGGCCACATTCTGAGACACTGGGTATTAGGATATCTTTTTTTTTTTTTTTTTTAGGGTATACAGTTTAGTATACCTGTTTTGGGTGTGTGGGGGCTTCCCTTTTAGCTCAGTCAGTAAAGAATCTGCCTGCAAGGCAGGAGACCCGGGTTTGATTCCTGGGTTGGGAAGATACCTTGGAGAAGGAAATGGCAACCCACTCCAATATTCTTGCCTGGAGAATCCGACGGACAGAAGAGCTTGGCAGGCTACAGTCCATGAGGTCACAAGAGGTGGACATGACTTAGCGACTAAACCACCACCATATCTTTTTTATAGTATATAGTTCAACATTTAATGATTAGTATGGCTCAGTTGGGAAAAGAGTCTGCCTGCAATGCAGGAGAGCCGAGTTTGAGCCCTGGGTCAGGAAGATCCCCTGGGAAAGGGAATAGCTACCCACTCCAGGATTCTTGCCTGGAGAATTCCATGGACAGAAGAGCCTGGTGAACTACAGCCCATGAGGTCACAAAGTCGGACCCAACTCGGCGACTAACACTTCTTTTTTCTTCCACTTTCTTAGAATGCCCAGGTGGCACAGTGGTAAAAAATCCGCCTGCCAATGTAGGAGATGTAAGAGATGCGGGTTTGATCCCTGGGTCGAGAAGATCCCCTAGAGTGGGAAATGCGAACCCACTCCAGTATTCTTGCCTAGAAAATCCCATGGACAGAGGAGCCTGACAGGCTACAGTCCATGGGGTTGCAAAGAGTAGGACCCAACTGAGGGACTGAGCACGCACATTCATAGAATATTAGGTGACAATCTCAGCAGAAGCTAAATGGACACGTAGAGTGGTAGGCCTTGAACCAGAAGCAGATCACACAGCTGTAGTTATTTCAGCAAAGATTGGAAAGCTGGCTGTGCTGTGGGGCAGCATGCTAACAGGTGGGGCTAGGCCAGATTTGACTCCTAATTCCTGCAGATAGGAATATAGTCATATCAGTATCCTGAGGTTAATTAAGATCATGCCTGAAATTTCCTGGTGTAAAATCCTTTGGCCAAGCTTTGGCTAGTGGCCTTGAAGTTCGGTGAGCTGGCTGTGGTAGGCAAAGGGCATATACAGCTGAATATTCGCTCACAAGTGGTCCTGGAAGCAGTGACTGTGTATAATGCTAGAAAATGTGTTTCCTCCTCTCTTTTCTTTTGTTGTTGACTTAAGGTAGCACAGATCTTTTTAGTTTGGAAAGTGATTTCAGAGTTTATTATCCTTTGTAATTTTCACATCCACCCTGTGAAGCTGAAATTACTATTTCCTTTTAGGTATAGGGAAGTTACAGGTCTTCCCTGGGGGCTCAGTCAGTAAAGAGTCTACCTGCAATGTGGGAGACACAGGTTCAATTCCTGGGTCAGGAAGATCCCCTGGAGAAGGAAATGGCAACCCACTCCAGTATTCTTGCCTGGAGAATTTCATGGACAGAGGGGCCTGGCGGGCTACAGTCCATGGGGTCACAAAGAGTTGGATATGACTGAGTGACTAACGTTTTCACTTTCATAGGTAAGTTAAGAATTAGCATTTAGTAACTGCCAATATAATGACAAGGAGATATTGCTGTTTTCACTTTTACAGATGATAAGCTAAAAAAGGTTAAGCGATTTGTCTTATGGCACTTGTAAATGGCAGAGCTGGGACTGGGACTCAGGTCTGTGAAATGCCAAGTCTTGTGTGCAGTCCTTGTCCCCACACTGTGCTACCAAGCTGACTGTGAACTTGAACCTGCTTAGAGAATGTCAGCATGGGCACCGCACATGGGTGCCAGAAGGCCCATTTTCTAAAGTACATTTTAGACTCAACACTGTGTAAATGTTGGAAACTCAGGTCAATTTTCCTTGGCTTCATTCATTCATTTACTCTTTTTTTAAATATATAATTTCTTTTTTCCCAGCTTTAGTGACATGTAACATTTTCTAAGTTTAAGGTGTACACTGATACATGTATATATTGTGAAAATGATTACTACAGAAAGATTGGTTAACACCTCCATCAACTGACATAATTACTTTTTGCCTTTGTGTGGTGAGAAGATTTAAAATTACTCTCAGCATCTTTCACCTATACAATAGAGTATTGTTAACTATAGTCACCATGCTATACATTAGGACTTACCATATAACTGAAGTTTGTACCTTTGACCAACATCTCTTCATTTCCCCTACTCCCAGGCCTCTAGCAACCACATTTCTGCACTCTTTCTATGAGTTTAGCTTTTTGAGATTTCACATGTAAGTGAGATCATACAGTATTTTTCTTTCTTTGTTCAATTTCTTATTGCTCTGAAGTTTCATCTGTATTGTTGCAAATGGAAAGGTTTCAAAGATTTCCTTTTTTAATGGCTAAATGATGTGCCCATATTTACATTTATATTTATTTATCTAATGTATGTGGGCTTCCCAAGTGCCTCAGTGGTAAAGAATCTACCTGCTAATGCAGGAGAAATAGGAGACATGGACTTGATCCCTGGGTCAGGAAGATGCCCTGGGGTAGGAAATGGCATTCCAGTATTCTTCCCTGAAGAATCCCATGAACATAGGAGCCTGGTGGACATGGGGTCACTAAGAGTTGGACACTACTAAGTGACTGAGCATGCGTGATCTAACCTTGTTGTTGTTCAGTTGCTAAGTTGTGTTTGACTCTTTGTGACCCCATGGACTGCAGCATGCCAGGCCTCCCTGTCCTTCACTATCTCTTGAAGTCTGCTCAAATTCATGTCCATTGGATGAGTGATATTATCTAACCATCTCATCCTCTGCCACCCTCTTTTCCTTTTGCTTTCGATCTTTCCCAGCATCAGGATCTCTTCTAATGAGGGGGCTCTTTGCATCAAGTGGCGAAGTATTGGAGCTTCAGCTTCATCATCAGTCCTTCCAGTGAATATTCAGGGTTGATTTTCTTTTAGGATTGACTGGTTTGATCTCCAACTGGGCAGCCATTCCTTTTTCCAGGGGATCTTCCAGACCCAGGGATTGAACCTGGGTCTCCTGCATTGCAGGTATATTCTTTACTGTCTGAGCCACCAGGGAAGCCTTATGATCTATCATATGTACATGTAAAATAACATTTTCTTTATCCATTCACCCATTGATAATCACTTTGGTTGTTTCCATGCTTGACTATTGTGAATAATGCTGCAGTGAACATGGAAGTGTGCAGATATCTCTTGCAGATAATAAATTCATTTCCTTCAGATACATAGACAGAAATGGGATTGATAGATCATATGGCAGGTCTATTTTTAAGTTTACAAGGAAACTCCATATTGTTTTCCATAGTGGTTGTACCAGTTTACATCTCCTCTAAGAGAGCATAAATGTTCCCTTTTCTCCGTATCCTAATCAACACTTGTTATCTCTTGTCTTTTTGATAATAGCTGTTCTAACAGATACAAGGTGATATCTAATGGTGGTTTGATTTGCCTCTCCCTGATGAGTAGTGATGTTGAGCACCTTTTCATGAACCTATTGGCCATTTGTACCTCTTCTTTGGAAAAATGTCTATTTAGGCATTCTGCCCAAGTTTTTAATCAGAGTATTTGTTTTTCTGCTATTGAGTTGTACGAGTTACTCTCCTTCACCTCTGATATTTTTTGTTTTTGATGTCACAATTTATGTCTTTTTATATTGTGTATCTATTAACCAGTTATTTTAGCCATTGTCCTACTCTCTCCTAAGCTGAGAGGTTTTTGATGAGAATTCCTCTGATTAGCCTTATAGAGGCTTCCCATGTATGTGAGGATTTTTTTTTTCTCTTGCTTCTTTGAAAATTCACTGTCTTTGATTTTAGACAGTTTCATTATAATGCATCTTAGAGAAGGATTGAACTTAATTTTAACTTGGAGATGTATGAACTTCATGAACTTGGATGTCCACATTTCTCCCCAATGTTGGGAAATTTCAGCTATTATTTCTTTAAATAAACTTTTGCTCCATTCTCCCTCCCTCCTACTTCTGGGACTCCTATAATACAGGATTTTTTTTTGTATCGTTTATGTAGGCTTTCTTCAAACTTTGCATTCTGTTTTCTTGGTTCTCCTCTTACTGAATAGTGTAAAAAGATCTGCTTTCTACCTCACAGATTCTTTGTTTTACTCCATCCAGTATGATATTAATACATATGATATTGATGTTCTCTATTACATTTTTCATTCCACTCCATATTCTTCAGTTCCAGAATTTCTGTTTTGTTGTTGTTAATGATTTCTGTCTCCTTGATAAACTCATTTTGTTAATTTTTTTCCTGCTTTCTTGAATTGTCTTTCTGTGTTTTCTTATAGTCACTGAGCTTCCTTGAAATGTTTGTTTCATATTTTTTTTTTTGTTGTTGGGCAGCTCTCAGATTCCTTTGAGATAGGTTACTGGAAATTTATTGTGTTTTTTTGGTGGTGTCATTTTTTTTGATTTGACATTTTCCTTGAAGTTTTATATTGCTATATTTGAAGAAGCAGTCACCTGTTCCAGTTTTTACTAACAGAATTTCAGAGAGAAATACCTTCTGTTTCTCCAAATATCATCCATGTTAGGAATTCTGGGTCTTTCTCAGCTCTTTCCTACTGATACTTCTGCTCCATAGTTTTGTTCCCTCTTAGGGCTTGTTTGGAGGTTCTAGCAGGGGAGCTCGTATACCCTTGATGGAAGGTTGGTCCTCTTCTATCTAGGATGGTCATTTTCTTTGACTGAGCACTCAGCTTTGGGAGGGACACATATGGAGCGGTAACAGAGGAAGGGGACACCTTCCTAGTCCACCATATCAGCCGAATCAACTCTGGCGATCAATGGGGTGACAGATGTCTCAATCAGAACGCCCTCACATCCTCTTGTTCCCCGTTGGAGGGGAAATTCTTAAGATTACACATCTTCTCTCAAGCCTGCAAAGCCCCGCTTGGTGTTCTCAGCCTCCACTTTGCTCTCCCCAGGCCTGTACTGATTGCTCATATTGTGCGCTTTCCCACAATTCTGCAGATATGGACTGGCTGCTTGCATGTGCTTACTAGCTGTCTGCCAGGGCTTCCTCTTGCTGCCAGCAGGGGCATGCTCAGATTGCTGAACACAGGGTGAGCCAAGGTGGTGGAGAACTGGGGATGTCTGTACCAGTTGGGAGGACCCGTGGGTGAGACTTCCCCAGTGGCTCTTGGGTGGGCTTCCTGATAGCACGGACTGCTCAGTGAGTCGGGCCCATGTCCCTTAGAGACTCTTCAGGACCCCTGACTTCTGTTCTCCAAGCTACTTCCCACTCCCCAATCATGCAGCACACCTCAGTGTTCTGGGTGGAGTGGGGAAGAACTGGATCTCTTTGTCAGTGTCCCACAAAGCTGGGGAGCTGGGTGCTCACTCCCATCCTCACATCCCACCTCATGAGAGAAACCACAGGCTAAGGAGGTGTCTCTTGGCACTGATCTGTGCTACCCTGGGAAAGGATGATGTGGATAAAATGAAACTGATCCTCTTACACTCTTCAGTGCATCCAATCTTGGAATTTTTTTCCCTCCAACTATGAACTGGAGCTTTTTTCTCCAAGTCATGGGCTTCTACAAGGCACTCTTATCCATAAGTGGTTACCTAAATCAGTATTCTTTGGGAGGAAGATGGTAGAGAAATCTTATTCTGTTGTGCTGATGTTTATATGCTATCACTGTTCTTAATGTTTATTTCTTGAGCTTTTATACACCAGGTTTTATTCTAGGCCTTGGAGTTAGAGCAAGATGAGATAAAATGCCTGAGGAGTTTGTCTTCTAGAATTGCATCAGTTTCATTTTTTTATAAAGTGGGGGTTAAAATGTATAAACCTAATTAAGTCGTGATGAAAGTCATTCATGTAATGAACTTATCCCAGCTCCAGGCAGATTATAATTTTCAGTAAGTGTCAGCTATTTATATAGAGATCACACACATTGGGAGGTCAGTAGAAGCTGACTCTTTTGGCACTGCAATGCCTTAGCATGGGGAGAGCACACTGAATGATCTGGGGGAAGGTGGAAATTTGGAGCCTTAGAAGCATAACTTTTCTATGTCTAGGATTGAAACACGAAGCTGGAATACAGTGTTGTCATGAGGGCAGTGGGAGGGCCTCCCAAAGAGGGAGGTTTGGAGGGGACACACCAACTTCATCTACTTGTTCAATATATGCTGCCCCAGCTGCCTAGAGCTACGGCCAGAGGTGAAGGATTCCACAATGCAAAGGAAGAGTCAGTGAGACCCAAAAGCCATGAGACACAAGTCACATTGTGTGGAGCACATTGCTGGCTTTTACATCTTGTTTTACCTAAATGGCCCACTATGTTAGATGCCTGTCTTAAGTTCCTACACCTCAATATGTGGCATTAACTCCAATAGAAAACGTGCAACCCGCCCAAAGCTAACATAGTTTAAGAAATGTAATATTTTATATGCATCACATTTTAGAAAGCTGTTTTTTGTTGAGGAGTGGGGTAACCACTACCGGACATTTTCCTTTGCCTTGGGGATACAATTCGGAGAGTTGGAGTTTATACTATAATTTAGCTAATCTGCCCAGATTCAGCATCTGTATTCCTTTAAGTGGCATTTAATATTACAACAGGAAATCTTTACTGGTTTTCTATCATAAAGAAACATTACTAGACTATACTGTATTATGTGCTCAAATTGGCTTGCCTTCTCTAGTGAACTGCAGAAGAAGTGGAAACAGATAGTGAGTGGAGAGGGATGCTTGAGTGATCAACCTTGCATCCCACAAGGGTTAGAGGTCTGCAGCATGCGTGCCATGCCCACACAGCAGGTGTTGGGCCCACTGAGCAGGGCTCAGGTCTCTCTAGAGCTCCCTGAGAGGGGGAAAATCAGGTCTGTCTCTCAGGTTGTTTGTGATGTGTATATGAGGTGATATGTACAATAACCTCAGACACGATGGTCATTCAACAAAAACAATTTACTCTCCCTTTTATTTTAATCCCCTGCTGTATGAATTCAGTTTCCTTCAGTATTTTTCAAAAGCAGTTATAAATTAAGCCACTTTCCTTTCTTATTCCTAGCTAGAGGATTTGGCACACAGAAAGGATCAAAGTGGGCGTCTGTGACATGAATTGTTTGTGGTGTTTGGTATAAAGGGGTTTCCTGTCCAAGCCCTTTGTAGGCAGTGGTGGGAGTGGGGGTGTGGGCTTGGAGATTCAATCCTGTCTCCCAGCTCTTGAGCAACACACTCAGACAGGTTAGACTTAGCTGTTAGGCTCTTTCCAGGTAAAGCTGGTGGGAGAGTTATTCCCATCTCCATATATGAGCTATTTTATCCACATGCTCTGCCTTTAACTCTGCCTTTCAGGTACTTGATAATATTCTACACACCTGGAACAGTATAGAGTTTGGAATTTCAGGGAAGAATTAGACATCCCCTACCTTTAGGAAGTCAATGATTAAGTAGCAGAGAAAGCACTATACAGACAGACAGACAGACACACACACACAGAGGCATACACTCATGCATAAATATACGTATGTGCCTGTGTGTGTATTTTTGGAAGCAGTGTTGTAAAGTAAGAGAAAACTCTCAGTGTGAGAGATCCAAAGTTGTGAGTGTGGGGACCATGCTTTATATGTCACAATTAGGCTCCATGGTCTAATAAGAACATAGGTCCAAAGAAAGTCAAAGGGATAATGCTTAAAGTGGAAGTAGTCCCAGAGTAAAGCTGCCTCCATAGAGGGACCTCTTACTTTTCTTTTTTTGAACCAATTTTATTTATTAATTTTGGTTGTACTGGGTCGTCATTGCTGCACGGAGTCTTTCTCTAGTTTCAGAGAGCTGGGGCTACTCTTTGTTGCAATGCAGGCTTCTCATTGTGGTGGCTTCTCTTGTTGTGGAGTACAGGCTCTAGGCACATGAGCTTCAGTAGTTGTGGCTCACGAACTCAGTAGGCCTGACACACAGGCTTAGTTGCTCTGGGCAGGTGGAATATTCCTGGACCAGGAATTGAACCCGTGTCCTCTCCATTGGCAGGCAGATTCTTATTCACTGTGCCAACCAGGGAAGTCCTAAAAGGTAGCTCTTATCCTCAGTAAGTTTGCAGTCTAGTTAGAGAGACAGTCATGTGCACACTCCTGGATAAAAGGGAGCATATCTCAGTGAGATGTGTCATAGAGGCAAGAGGAGGGCCCAGAGGGATCCACAGCTCCTCAGAGCGATGGGAGATGAGGAAGGAGAGGGAGAGATTTTAGTGTCAGTGAGGGTTGAAGGACTCTGGGAGAAGAGAGAGTGCTGGTTCTGGGTGAAAGCTATAGAAAGGCCTGGCTCCAATCTTGTCTAAGCAGGGAGATCAAAGAGCCTTCACTGGATTGAAGACAATGAGGTGCACATCCTTGGGGAGCCAGGTGCTTCTGTGGCCAAGGACTTTGTAACTTGTCTGGCTGGCTCGCAGCAACATGGTTGAGAACAGACATGCGGGACTGATTAGAAAACTTCTATGCTTGGGAAAAAAATGTAGACATCAGAGACATGAAAATGAAAACATGCAAGCATTTGTAAATGGAATGTGCCTCTCACTGTGGTTTATGTGCCCGAAGACCTTGTGAGCAACCTGTAGATACGGCTGGGAAAAACATGTCTCAGAGCCCCCTTCTCTCTCCCTTGCACACTGATGGCTCTCCTTGGATAGCACCTAATATTCTCTCGTGGTTTCTTTCCTGAGGTAGGGCCTTCCTCTCACTGATTGGTATCAGGAAGTGAACTGGTAGCCCACTAAACTCGGGCTTCATCAGACTCTCAGGAAGAAATCATGTATGTGTGTGTGTGTGTGTGTTTGTGAAGTTCAGTTCAGTCACTCGGTCGTGTCCAACTCTTTGCGATCCCATCGGCTGTAGCATGCCAGGCCTCTCTGTCCATCACCAACTCCTGGAGTTTACTCAAACTAATGTCCATTGAGTTGGTGATGCCATCTAACCATCTCATCCTCTGTCGTCCCCTTTTCCTCCTGCCTTCAATCTTTCCCAGCATCAGGGTCTCTTTCAAGGAGTCAGTTCTTTGCATCAGGTGGCCAAAGTATTGGAGCTTCAACTTCAGCATCAGTCCTTCCAGCGAATATTCAGGACTGATTTTCTTTAGGATTAACTGGTTGGATCTCCTTGCAGTCCAAAGGACTCTCAAGAGTCTTCTCCAACATCACAGTTCAAAAGCATCTCTTTTTCAGCACCGTGTGTGCGTGAAGAAGCTATAGCAAAGGGATCAAGGACCCACTCTGGAGACTTGTTGTTGACACTTGAAAACTTACTGATGCTTTCTGAACCTTAGATTCTTCATCAGTAAGTGGAAATAATAAGACTTATAACCAAGTTCTTGAGAGGACTAAATATAGTAACTAAATAGATTAGTACGATGCTTGACACATATTAGGTATTTGAGAAATCTCACCTGTTGTTATTGCTATTTGGGGGGTACAGGTTGATATAATACGGGTACATTCTGGGTAGAGTTAGAGCAAACTTCGAATCTTTTTGTTGTGGTGGGGGGAGTGCGGGGTAGGGACAGGAGCTTACACATTGCTGTCCATAGTGCTGAATCATCTTTGCATAGGGCATGGCTGTGACTCTGAACACCAGGCCACTCCAGATGCTGCTCAGTGTCTCCCAGGAATTCTGAGCCAGGAACGCTGAATGAAGAGACACAGGTAGTAGAAAAGCAAACTAGCTGTGGCTTTTGGATAAGCCACTGAAAAAATTCCTATGGAGAGAAAAACAGACATTTTAACCCCCTTTTTACATATTTACACTACAAACACACACATATACACCCTAACCTGATATAGTTGAATCGCTGATGAAAGTAATGCATGTGTGCTCTGTGATGGATGAAGGTATGAACATGAAGGTTGAGTCTGAGTAGTTAGCAGAACCCAAGAAGGGTGGAGATTAAGTGAGGCATCGTTATTAGCTGGGTTAAAACAAAATTAAACATCTAAACATTTTGGGTCAATAAAATATTTGTAATTTTCACAAGGTCACAGAACAAGTAAAACCAATATTTTATAATGTACCTTGTTGGTTTCATGTAATATTGAAAGTTTAAGCACACTTCTGAGTGTATTAAGTTGTTTTTGGAGAGTAGGGAATTTTGAAGGGCAGGTGTCTTCCCTATATTTTTCTTCTGGGGGAGTATTTTGGTGATGATTTGGGGTGTATTGTTTTCTTTGAGGCCTCTTTGTCCATTTTCTTCCTCTTCTCACAGCTTGCCTAACCTACCTCCTAACACCTACCTGCTAGTCAATTTATCCTTGCAGTCATCCATCCACCCCCAATTATTCAAACATGCAATTATTGAGCATCTACTGAATATTCTGCACTAAGAAAGTAGCTCAGTTAATCTGACTATTGTCATGACTGACTGATCTTGACCCAGGCCCTCCAGAATCTACCGGTGCTATACTTCCATTCAACAAATTCACTAAAATCCTATTGTTAGTCAGGCACTGTTTTAGGGAGCGAGGACACAACAATAAATTCTGTTATCCAGGAGTTTGGTTGCTGAAATAGGCTTCTGACCGGTTCCATTTTTGCCATGGACCTCCTGCAGCTCATTGTCAATACAGCCAGAGGTCCTTTTACACCTAAGTCCTGTCATCATTTCTCTGCTTAGAGTCTCCCAACAGCTTCTCATCTCATTTAGCTGGAGCAGGGGTGGCCAGCACAGTGATGGAGGTGATGAGAAGAGTTTGTATTCTCTCTATGTATTTTGAAGGCATAGCCTATAGGACTCACTGACAGATCAGAGCTCGCACCCCTGTACTGGAAGGCGAAATCCCAACCACTGGACCACCAGGGAAGGCCCTCAAGATGCCTCTTTGAATGGATGCTGCCCGGGCACTAATAGACAAAGCATGACATCTTCAGGGGCCTTACGTGATTGTGAAAGCGGCCTATCTTTCTTGCTGGGGTCCATCTCCTCTCAGACTTGCCTGTCTGATGCCTGGGCCTCTCCTCATCCCTTATAGAGTGAAGAATTTGCTTCACTCGGAAGNCACTAATAGACAAAGCATGACATCTTCAGGGGCCTTACGTGATTGTGAAAGCGGCCTATCTTTCTTGCTGGGGTCCATCTCCTCTCAGACTTGCCTGTCTGATGCCTGGGCCTCTCCTCATCCCTTATAGAGTGAAGAATTTGCTTCACTCGGAAGGAAGCAGAGTGCAAAGTGAGGTCACTGCTGCCTGCTAACTCTTAAGACCTTAACTTTCAGAAACATTTCAGAAATGTTTCCTAAACATTTACAAGAAACAAGAGGTATTTTGATAGCCTTATAAACTTTATTTAGTTTTAACAAATACTGAAGTTACTGATTTACTATACCAATAGGAATTAAATGTTGTGCTATAAAGTTAAAGGCCAAAATAGTTCAGATAGCTACAGCTCTAATTAAGATTTCAGTGCATGGTGGGGAAAGCAATATGGCACAATCTATGGTCTATTTTTTAAAAAACAGTGTAGCTACTCAAGTTCCATTTATTTAAAAGAGCCTTTTATGAAAAACTTAGAGAACATTAGATTCATTAACAGCAATTGTAGGCTTTTTCACCCATTCATGGGTGGCAGATGGATCCATTGAAACGGCTGGCTGAACAAATATGAATTGACTATGACCTCCAGAAGTTAGGAGTCTGTTTGAAACCTATTAGTGTAACAGTGTTTTGTACAGTAGCTTTAATCTTTTTCTTCTTTGGTAGAATTAAGTACTCATTTTTTCCTTTTTCTTGTTACTACCCCTTCTTCTTTATTTACACACACATACAATTGCACAATTCATTTTACATTCTCAAAGTATAATTTTCTCTTTACTCATACTTCAAAGCATGTTTTTGTTTGCGTGTTTTTATCCTGCAATAACAGTAATAATATTTTTTATCATAATATTGTGTATTAGAATACATAAATATATTATATATTATTGTTATTAATGGAAATGCATTTGTAGATATTGTGCATTTTTCCCCCAGCTTTACTGAGGTATAACTGACAAAAAAGTGTATATATTTAAAATGTACAATGTGGTGATTGGATATACATATACATTGTAAAATGATTATCACATTCCAGCTAACGAACACATCCATCACTTAATCTTTTTTTTTTTTTGCTGTAAGAACATCTAAAGTCTACTATCAGCGTATTTCAAATATGAAATAACTATAGTCATGCTGTACATTAGATCTCCAGGATTACTCATCTTATATCTGAACATCTGCACCCTCTGCACAACATCTCCCCATTTACTCACCCCCCAACTTCTGGCAACTACCCTTTTGCTCTCTGCTTCTGTGAGTTTGACGTTTTTCGATCCCACATGTAAGTGGGATCATACAGTGCTTTTTTCCTGCATCTAGTTTACTTCACTTAGTGTGGTGGTGGTTTAGTCACTAAGTTGTGTCTGACTCTTTGTGACCCCATGGACTGTAGCCTGCAAGGCTCCTCTGTCCCTGGTATTTTCCAGGCAAGTATACTGGAGTAGGTTGCCACTTCCTTCTGCAGGGGATCTTCCCCAACCCAGGAATCAACCTAGGTCTCCAGCCATTGCAGTCAGATTCTTTACCAACTCAGCCACCAGGGCAGCCCATAATGTATTCCAGTTTCAACCATGTTGTTGCAAATAGTGGGATTTCCTTCTTTTTATAGCTGAATAGTATTCCATTGTATGCCTGTGTCTGTATATATATTGTATACACAATAGTGTATATTGTTTGTATATATGTATGTTGTCACACGACATTTCACACACATCACATTCTTTATCCTTTCACCTATTTATGGACACTTAGACTGTTTCCATACTTTGGCTATTTGAATAATGAATACTATTGTGTGTTAGCTCTCCTCCAAACAACTGCTATGTAATTCACATCCCTTACTAACCCAACAGGAACGCGCCAGAAGTTAAGTAAGAAATTTAAGGAGGGATTTTTTTAAAATTTCCTTTTACTCTGAAGTTTTTGAAGATTAAAACAATGAAATGCATCAAGAAAATAAAGAAGCTCTGTGTGATTCTGGTTCCCCATTATGTAATCCTTAGTGGATTTTCAGGGGTTGTTAGATGTTTGCTATAAAGTTACAAAATACATGTTGTTTTAGCCCAATTATGTTCTACTCCTCCTTTTCTCCTTTTATTATCCTTTCCCTTCTATTTCTACTCCCCTTCACCATCATCATCATTCAGTTCAGTTCAGTTCAGTTGCTCAGTCATGTCCGACTCTTTGTGACCCCATGAATCGCAGCACGCCAGGNGTTCTACTCCTCCTTTTCTCCTTTTATTATCCTTTCCCTTCTATTTCTACTCCCCTTCACCATCATCATCATTCAGTTCAGTTCAGTTCAGTTGCTCAGTCATGTCCGACTCTTTGTGACCCCATGAATCGCAGCACGCCAGGCCTCCCTGTTCATCACCATCTCCTGGAGTTCACTCAGACTCACGTCCATCGAGTCCGTGATGTCATCCAGCCATCTCATCCTCGGTCGTCCCCTTCTCCTCCTGCCCCCAATCCCTCCTTACTATTATTTAATTAATTTATTTTAGATACAGCTATCCCAGTTTTAAGAACTATTTAGTAGACTCCTGATTCCAAAGGTGATCCTTGACTTCCCTGGTGGCTCAGATGGTAAAACATCTATCTACAATGCGGGAGACCTGGGTTCAAGCCCTGGGTTGGGAAGATCCCCTGGAGAAGGAAATGGCAATCCACTCCAGTACTGTTGCCTGGAAAATCCCATGGACAGAGGAGCCTGGTACACTACAGTCTAAGACTTGTGTATGTGTGTGTCAGTCTTTCAGTCTCTCTGACTCTTTGTGACCCCATGGACTGTGGCCCACCAGGCTCCTTTGTCCATGTAATTCTCCAGGCAAGAATACTAGAGTGGGTAGTTATTCCCTTCTCCAGGGTCCTGATCCAGGGATTGAACCCAGGGCTCCTGCATTGCAAGCAGATTCTTTACCATCTGAGCCACCAGGGAGCCTATTAGGTATTTAACTTGGTTAAATCCTTTCCTCTTTCTAAGCATCTAATTCCTTATCTATAAAATGGGGATAATAATATCTACCTCATATATTTATGCTGATTAAATGGGGGCAAGTTTGATAGGAGAAAAGTTTGTAGTAAATTGTGAAGTTCCATTTAATATTAATATGCAAATAATAATAATAATAATGTAATTGGAAAAATCAGGGACTGGAGTTTTTTGTTTTATTTTTTTTTACTATGACACAGACTATTTTAAGTGATATGCTATAGTTAGATCATAGTTTACACAACCATCTTCTGAATTGGGCAATTAAACTATGTCACACTGTTTGGGCATGTAAAGAACTCTATGTGCTTCTGCACAAATTATTTATCTCCATTTCCGAATATTGGTTTGGCATTTGGTTCCCAAAGGCCAGTCACTTTCTCTCAGGACTGCCCCTGCTCAGGGTTCTGTCTAGTTAGTGCTGCTACTCGGTTCTTTGTAGCTCTCTAACGCTTGTGTTCTCTCTGGATCCTAGAAGGGCTTCCAGAAAGGCCTGGGCAGGAGTGGGGTTGAAAGAGGAGGGGCTTTGCTGTTGTTTGTTGGATGGCGAAGCTGGACTAAGGATGTCCCTTTGCCTTGGGGGATCTTGGTGTCAGGGGAAAAAGTAGGCTCTGCTTGGCAACAGGATGGGCACCCCAGGGAACAAGGAGAGAGGGGGCGTGATAGGTCAGGCCCTGGGGGGAATGTCCCTGCCTAGAAGGCTGTTGGGTCCCTAGAGCTCTCCCAGCTGGGCTTTATAGGATTACAATTGAATTCACAACTTAAGTCTCTGCCAGAGAGAGTAATTCTGTCTGCAGCAACCCCCACCCTCTACAAGGTTGTGTCCAAAGAGAGGAGAGGAAAGATGAGAGGGGGGCTTCGGGGTAGCAATCGTCCAGGCTGTTAGCAGCTCTTTGAGTCAATGGCCTGTGAAATGTTAGAGAAGATCCGAAACCCTTCTCCCCGGGTGGATATCACCTTCTTCCTTTGGATTTTATGAATAACCTGATCCTCTTTGCCTGGATGGAGCCAAATAAATGGGAGTCTCCGAGGAGGCTGATGGCTCAGCCATAGAGGTCCCCCTGCGACGTCTGGTTTTGATGCTTTTCTGATGGAGACGATCCTGCTCAGAGAACAAGATCACTTGTGCCAGTCTAAGAGAAAGGTCATGTTTTTAATTTAACTTAATTTCCTACACCAAAGAGAATTTTCAATAGGATATTTGACTTTTGCACCTTTAATGAGACCAGATGCTCTGGGGCCTGCAGCCTTGAAGAGAAAACAGGCTTTCTAGTTTACACTGCCACTCCGAGCCTTTTCTAAACTGGATGTGAAGTTCCCTTGAGTGCCTCTCTGCACTGGTGTTTCTTTCTTTCTCTCTCACTCTTTCCTCTTCCTTTTTCTCTTCCCACCCATCTTTCCTTCCTCGCTTCTGCTCCTTCTCCTCCTTTGTAGACCTATCTTTCAACACTTGGCATGGGCTAAGCAGATGCTTAGAGCTTCCCAAACATATATTTGGTTTCTATTTTATAGATGAAAAAGCTGAGACTCAGCAAGGTTAGGTGAAGAGTCTTGTATTGACTAGTGGTATGATAGGCTGAATAACACAGTCCTTACAAGCCTGAGTGCTGAAATTAGATCATCTGAGTTCAAGTCCAGGCTGCGATGTTTACTTGTAGTTAACCTGGGAAACTTCCTTAACCTTTTAACTACCAGTTTATGTCTTAAGTCACTTCAGTCGTGTCCGACCCTGCGTGACCCCAGAGACGGCAGCCCACCAGGCTCCCCGATCCCTGGGATTCTCTAGGCAAGAACACTGGAGCGGATTGCCATTTCCTTCTCCAATGCATGAAAGTGAAAAGTCAAAGTGAAGTCGCTCAGTTTTGTCCGACTCTTAGCAACCCCATAGACTGCAGCCTGCCAGGCTCCTCCATCCATGGGATTTTCCATGAAGTTTAATTTTATTTTTAATGATGACAGTTAAATGTACAAAAGGGCATATGTATAGTTTATAGACTAATAAAACCAATGCCTGGATACCTTTCAACTAGATTAAGAAATAGAGCATTGTCCATACTTTTCAAGTCTTACATGTGTTCCTCTTCTGTGCAGCTTCCATTCTCATTTAACCCCTGCTGCTGCTGCTCAGTCACTTCAGTCGTGTCCGACTCTGTGCGACCCCATAGATGGCAGCCCACCAGGCTCCGCCATCCCTGCGATTCTCCAGGCAAGAACACTGGAGTGGGTTGCCATTTCCTTCTCCAATGCATGAAAATGAAAAGTGAAAGTGAAGTCTCTCAGTTGTGCCCGACTCCTCACGACCCCATGGACTGTAGCCCACCAGGCTCCTCCATCCATGGGATTTTCCAGGCAAGAGTACTGGAGTGGGTTGCCATTGACTTTAACTCCTAGAGCTAACCATTTTTGTGGATTTTTGTTTTATGTTACTTATGTTTTTCTATCTGGAGAAGGAAATGGCAACACACTCTAGTACTCTTGCCTGGAGAATCCCATGGAGGGAGGAGCCTGGTAGGCTACAGTCCATGCAGTTGCAAAGAGTCGGACTCTAGAGCTAACCATTTTTGTGGATTTTTGTTTTATGTTACTTATGTTTTTCTATCTGGAGAAGGAAATGGCAACACACTCCAGTACTCTTGCCTGGAGAATCCCATGGAGGGAGGAGCCTGGTAGGCTACAGTCCATGCGGTTGCAAAGAGTCGGACGTGACTGAGCGACTTCACTTATATATATGTGTGTGTGCTTAGTCTCTCAGTCATGTCCAACTCTTTGTGACCCCATGGATGATAGCCCATCAGGCTCCTCTGTCCATGGGGACTCTTCAGGTTAGAATACTCTAGTGGGTAGTCAGGCCCTCCTCCAGGGGATCTTCCCAACCCAGGGATCGAATCCAGGTCTCCTGCATTGCAGGTGAATTCTTTACCATCTGAGCAATATATACGTATTATATAATACATATATATACACATACACCCTATCAATAAATAGTATATTGATTAGTGTTGCTTGTTTTTGTACTTTATTAAGCTGAAAATTCTATAATGTTTTCATTGATATGCTTTTTATTCTTTACCTCTTTCACTTTCATCCAGAGGCTTTTTAGTTCCTCTTCACTTTCTGCCATAAAGGTGGTGTCATCTGCATATTTAAGGTTATTGATATTTCTCCCCACAATCTTGATTCCAGCTTGTGCTTCTTCCAGCCCAGTGTTTCTTTTGATGTACTCTGCAAATAAGTTAAATAAGCAGGGTGACAATATACAGCCTTGACGTACTCCTTTTCCTATTTGGAACCAGTCAGTTCCATGTCCAGTTCTAAATGTTGCTTCCTGACCTGCATACAGGTTATGAGATTTAGCCATGTACTTATAGTCCATTTATTTTCAGTCCTAAGTGGAATGCTGTTTTATGACTTCATCTCTATTTAGTCATTCTCTTCTTAATGGATATTTGGGCTGTTGCAGCTTTTCAGTATGACAAACAATTCTGTTATGCGCATTGCTAGATTTTTTTCCTGAGGCACATCTGCTCAAGTTTCTTTAGGGTGTAAACCTGGGAAAGAGATGATCACAGTCACGTACGTTCAGTGTTATGCTCAACTGCTTTCTATATTTGTTGCAAAACCAGTTACTGACTCATAAAGAGTTCCCATTTCTCCACTTCTTCACCAACACTTGATATTGTCACATTTTAAATCTTTGGCAATATAGTAAGTGCAAAATACGTCTTATTGTTGTTTTAACTAATAACTTTCATTTCCAATGAAACTGGGTGGTGCTAATGGTAAAGACCCCTTGGACTGCAAGGAGATCCAACCAGTCCATTCTGAAGGAGATCAGCCCTGGGATTTCTTTGGAAGGAATGATGCTAAAACTGAAACTCCAATACTTTGGCCACCTGATGCGAAGAGTTGACTCATTGGAAAAGACTGATGCTGCGAGGGAGGAGGAGAAGGGGACGACAGAGGATGAGATGGCTGGATGGCATCACTGACTCGATGGACATGAGTCTGAGTGAACTCTGGGAGTTGTTGATGGACAGGGAGGCCTGGTGTGCTGCGATTCATGGGGTCGCAAAGAGTCGGACACGACTGAGCGACTGAACTGAACTGAATGGTAAAGAACCCAGCTGCCTGTGCAGGAGATTTTAAGAGACATGGGCTTGATCCCTGGGTCGGGAAGATCCCCTGGAGGAGGGCATGGCAACCTATTCCAGTATACTTGGCCTGGAGAATTCCACGGGCAGAGGAGCCTGGCAGGCTATAGTCCCTGGGGTCACAAAGAATCAGACCTGACTGGAGTGGCTTAGCACACATACATTTATAATTATCTGCATTTTTCTCTTAGGTAAAATGCCTTTTTATGTTTGCTTGTCTGTTTTTCTGTGTTTCTTTTTGCCCATTTCTGCCTTAGTCTGATCTTCCTCACTTATTTAATGGGAGGACTATTCTGGAAGCTCTCTATTAGCCTTTAGAGCTCTCTGCTCTGATTCAAAGACTGATACTTTGCTTCTGCTAACTCTGTTTTCATGTGTTGCATTTCCTCTCTTTGAAACATGCTTGCGATGGACGTGAGTCTGAGTGAACTCCGGGAGTTGGTGATGGACAGGGAGGCCTGGCGTGCTGCGATTCATCCTACTCTCGCAAAGAGTACAACTAAGCGACTGAACTGAACTGAACTGTATGTCTTAAGGACTGATGTCAGCTTGTGGCCCTGTCTCCTAGGTCAAGGACAGCATAGAATAAATCTTCTGTATAATTGCCCAAGAGAATTTTCTTTAACTGATTATTTTTAAATTTCCATTGACAATTAAAAATGAGATCTGTTTTTTCTTTGTTTATATTCCCTCAAATATAAGTTGGGCATATATTTATGACTGGCCAAAATCTAAATTTTTCTATCAAAGACATAATGAGGATGGCTTTCTCATTCCTTTTTCTTCTGTTCTTCTATGGTGGTGGAATTAATAAAAAAAAATTAAAGTCTAGGAAATAATTCTTCCTGTCTCTGCAAAGTTAAATACATAATCATAGCTTGTTTTTAAGATAATTTATTATGAGCCTCTTCATTCACTGTGCCTCAGTTTCTAACTCATGTTTTCCTTCAGATCAATGGTTTCAAAAGCAACAAAAAATCAAAACAGAAAGAAATTCTCCCAAACTGCTGAGCCAAATAACCAAGAGAAACTTAAACCCAAACTACCACCAAAGAGCCCCAACAAGCATTATCAAATCTAAAAGGATCCTTTGATTCAGATCAGGAATTACACAAGAGCAACTAAAATTTCTTGCACAATTGCCAGTGTCGGCTCCTACCTTCCCTTATCTTTTACCAAATTAGGCCTTCAGCAGATTGGAGGAGACTCAGCTGCACTGGGGAGGGGAATCTGCAATCGATCCAAATGTTAATCTCCTCCAGAAACATCCAGAAATACCCTCATAGATATATCTAGAATAATGTTTAATCAAATATCTGGAAGCCCTATAATCAAGTAGACATATAGAATTAAACATTACAAAAGGGTTCCAACATTTAAAAGCAGGAAAACATGAAACTCTGTAGTTCATAGCATAGTGAGGTGGTAGTGATGATTGTGCATATGTTGTGTAAATTGTGATCAAAGTCTTGTTGACCTATTTCACAACAACTACACAGTGATAGATTACCCTTTAATAGTTGAGTGGTCTTAATGTATGACTATCTATTAACAACATTTAAGAATTTTTAGAAAATATCCTCATGCAAAATCTCTGTGATTTTCCCCAGACTTTATATCAATTCTTCCCTTTGCAGGCTCTTACTGCTACTTGAAAATCCTACCCTGCTTCTCGTGTTGAGCACTGTGATCCTTTGCTGCAGTGCACTGGCAAGTCTGTTCTTTTTGCCTGCCTCCTCTGGTCCCCTGAACAAATCAGGTTCGGTTGTTTTGGGCAATTTATTTGCCTAGGATTGGTATTTTATTTTGTCCATATGCTGGACTGTTGCTTCTTAGGGTTTAGTATCACTTGGAAAACTTTCAATACACATATTCCTAGGCCCTAGGCCCAGATTACTGGGAATACTGGTGGGGGGCGGGTGTTGCAATGGTGGGTGGGTGTCAGAGAATTTACATTTCTAACAAGAAACCCAGGGATGCTATTGTTGCTAGTTTAAGGACCATAATTAGGGTTGTGCTATTCTAGATGGCACTTATAAAACCAATAGGATTGTTTATCTTTAGTGTATATATATATATATATATATATAGTGCATGATTACCGGGGAAGGCAATGGCACCCCACCCCAGTACTCTTGCCTGGAAAATCCCATGGACCGAGGAGCCTGGTAGGCTGCAGTCCATGGGGTCGCTAGGAGTCGGACACGACTGAGCGACTTCGCTTTCACTTTTCGCTTTCATGCATTGGAGAAGGAAATGGCAACCCACTCCAGTGTTCTTGCCTGGAGAATCCCAGGGATGGGGGAGCCCGGTGGGCTGCCATCTATGGGGTCGCACAGAGTCGGACACGACTGAAGCGACTTAGCAGCAGCAGCAGCAGCAGCAGCAGCAGCATGATTACCATTTCATTGGTGTCTCTTGGTTTCCAAATAAATAATACTTTATTATTTGAATTATTTTTGATCATTGGTTATTTCTCACAAAGTTGTTGGCTCTTTGAAGACCAACCCTTACTCAGATTTTGATCCACTGTAAAGTTAGTTCACACCACGCTCAGCAAGTATATGTTGATTGAATTAAAAGGGAAGGAAGGATTGATCAGTTGATGGAAGTTTGCAGCACGCAAGGCTCCAGGCTCACCTCTCACACCCTTATGCCACATTTCATCCAGAGCCTGGAAACTGTGATCTCTCTCACTTCCTGGAGCAACTCACTGGCAGGCTTGAGACCACCCTGCCTCAGGCTGAGAAGTGAGAAATTCTGAAAGCAATCGAACACTGTAAATTTTCACAGCAGTTCGGCTGGAAACTGTTGGGCACAGATGTTTCTGTAATTGTGATATGCTGGGAACATTCTCCGGGCTCCAAGCACACAGGACCTCAGCTTCAGTCTTCCACCTGGGTGCCTCAGTGGGCGAGCCTCAGTGCACTGAGGCTGTAATAGGAACCAGGTGGCTGCATGTGTCTGTCTTAAAAGAGCCGAGCAAAATTCATGGCCCAGTACCAGTCACTCCTTCCCTCTGGCCCCAGCTCCTTCCTCAGGGAGCTGGCTCTGGTGATGGCAGAACTCTCTGCCCACTCCAAAGTGGAGTGGTTCTCAGCCCCTTGTCCAAGATGGGAATGGAGTCTCACCTTTGCTGTTGGGTGGAACTCTGGAGGCCTCCAGAGAGTGGTTCTCAGCCCCTTGTCCAAGATGAGAATGGAGTCTCATCTTTGCTGTTGGATGGAGCCCTAGAGGCCTCCAGCTGCTCTTTGATTGGCTGTAAGAAAAGAATCAGGAAAAGGTTTTGGTGGTGTGAAAGAATATGACTCTTTATATGATCTCTGTGTGATCAGGATCACTACCATCATTTGAAAATCCTTAGAAGGATTTTGAAACTTGTGACATATTCCTTCCAAACTGGATTTGCTTTTAGAATATAGTATTGGTAAAGTATCTGCCTGCAGTGTGGGAGATGCAGATTCAGTTCCTGGGTTGGGACAATCCTGTGGAGAAGGAAATGCAACTCACTCCAGTATTCTTGCCTGAGAAATCCCATGGATGGAGGAGCCTGGTGGGCTATGGTTCATGGAGTCGCTCGGACATGACTTAGCAATTAAACCGCCACCACCACCATTCCTGTTTTTAGTTAGAAATAGCTCTCATTTTGGCTTTCCAGATGACACTAGTGGTAAAGAACCTGAAATGTGGCTTCAGTTCCTGGGTCAGGAAGATCCCCTGGAGGAAGGGATGGCAATCCATTCCAGTATTCTTGCCTGGAGAATCTCATGGACATAGGAGCCTGGTGGGCTACGGTCCATAGGGTCTTAAAGAGTTGGGCACAACTGAAGTGACTTTGCATGCACACACACAGCTCTCATTTGCTTCAGGGTTCTTCCTGCTTGTGGAAACACAAGTAAGGCTATGAATAGCACAGGAGAAACATCTGCTACTGCCTGAAATGTACCCAGCAAAACTGACAAAAGTTCAGTGAACTGGGAGTGTTCTTCATGAATGTTTCTGGTTGGGATAAATTTAACCTCTGCAACACTGTAACCAAAGGTGTAAACAAGACAGCAGGTGAAGGATGTAGAACTGGAGACCTAGGAAGAGGAAGCAGACACTTCTTGGGAGGACCACATGCAGTAGTTAGCCTCCTGCCCTAGCGACTCAGGTTAAGTAACTATGGTTGTGCTTACAACTGTCAGTGTTGCTTTGTAACAAATGTCCTTCCATTTCTTTTCATAAGACATCTTCTTAACACAGCTGTTGAAAGACTTGTTTTTATAAACTCTCATATAACCTTTATGTCTTAATTTATCACTAATGTGTAACATTAGCTGTACTACTGTTAAACAAAAAAGTTTACCCTAGACAGTACTCACAAATCTTCTAAGAACCAAGAGGAGTATTTTCTTCCAGTTTTAGCTTTTATGTAGAACGTGTTCCATATTAAAATAGAATTGGATTTTTCTTCATAGCTCCCATTATTACTATGTTGTTATTTCTTTAAAAAAGTAACTTGCACAGCTTTTTAAATCTATAACCTCCATATAGCTAGAACAAAGAAACAAAAAGATTCCAAGAAGGAATATTGGCTGTAACTATAGTTAATTGAGGTAACTGGTAAGATGAAATTTAAAGAAGCTTCCATAAAAAAATAACAAAATAGACACCGTTAGAAGTAGTAAGAAAATTCAGTAAGTTTGCTGTCAGATCAACTTATGTATAATTAAAGCTATTTTCATCAGCAATAATCAACTATCAACTAAAAACACAGTAAGAAAAGGTAGCCTTCATAATACCAATAAAAAGTATAAGCCATCTAGGAGTGAACTTAGTCAAGAGTACACAGATTTCTATGGGAAAAGGTTAAACATTATTGGAGTACACAGAAGATGATTTATTAAAGTGGAGAAGCATTCCTTGTTCCTGTATGGAGTGAGTCAATCATAGCAAGTTACTTCCTACTCAAATCAATATACATAGACAATACAATTTCATTAAAATTCCAGTAAGACATTTTGAAGGACTTGATAAAAACAATCTAAAAATATCTGGAAGGATTAAAATCCATGAATACCTAAGTGAGTTAAAAAAAAAAAAGGGAATATTTTTCTTGCCAGGTATTAAGACATGTTACAAAGAGTGATATTTGTGTAAGTCACATGCTCTGCAGGGTTGTAGACTGATGCAGACATTTTGGAGAACAATCTGCCAGTATTTGGCTAAATTAAGTGTACTCATACTCTGTGATTCAGCACAAAATTCACACAGGTCCATAGGTGACCTGAATGGGGATGGGCACTGTAATGCTGCTATGAAAGAAGGTGTTGGAGGCAAGTCAGTGTCCACTCCTTGAGGAGTGGATTGTTAAATGTGGGGTTGCATTTCATGGGGTACTATGCTGTAAGTTGGGCTTCCCCAGTGGCTCAGGGGTAAAGAATCTGCTTGCAGTGCAGGAGATGCAGGTTTGATTCCTGGGTTGGGACAATCTCCTGGAGGAGGCATGGCAACCCACTCCAGTATTCTTGTCTGTGGGAGATCCCATGGACAGAGGAGCCTGGTGGGCTACAGTCCATAGGATTGCAAAAAGCTGGACACGACTGAGGGGACTGAGCACAACACGGGATGCTATAAGTTAAAAGCAATGAACTGCATATGATGGACCTTAAAATAATACATCATTAAAAATCAGTAAATAGAATGAGATTACACACAAAAAAGCTTATTATAGGAACACGTATAAACAAGCTATGACAAACCTAGACAGTGTATTAAAAAGCAAAAATATCACTTTGCCAACAAAGGGCTGTATAGTCCAAGCTGTGGTTTTTCCAGTCGTCATGTATGAATGTGAGAGTTAGACCAAAAAGAAGGCTGATGGCTGAAGAATTGATACCTTTGAATTGTAGTGCTGGAGAGGACTCCCGAGAGTCCCTTGGACTGCAAGGAGGTCAAATCAGTCAATCCTGAAGGAAATCAACTGTGAATTTTCATTGGAATGACTGATGCTAATGCTGAAGTTCCAATACTTTGGCCACCTGATATGAAGAGCCAACGTACTGGAAAAGACCCTGATGTTGGGAAAGATTGAAGGCAAAAGGAAAATAGGGTGGCAGAGGATGAGATGGTTAGGTAACATCACCGACTCAATGGACATGAATCTGAACAAACTCCTGGAGATAGTGAAGTACAGGGAAGCCTGGCATGCTGCAGTCCATGGGGTTGCAAAGAGTCAGGCACAACTTAGCGACATGAGAATGGTTAGGACTCGAGTTAGTGTTAGAAAGACGAGTCAGAAAACAGGCATTAAAGGGAAAACATGATAAAAGGAAAAGTGTACAGAAAAATGATGATAATGTACCCTAACTGAGAGGCATGATTAATTTAAAAGTTTCAGTTTAAAAAAACGAACAAGGAAAAATTAAAAAACTAAAAAAAAATCCATTTAAAGTTGCAGACTCCTGTTTTTCTGTCTTTCTAGGGGATATCAAGAAAATATTTTGGAGCAGAACTTATTCTTTTCAGAAAAGGCAGCACAATGAAAAATAACATTTGAGTGAAGACTTCATGTAAGGCTGATCTCTGTGTCTTCACCAAGTCTGTCTCTTCTAGAACTAGTGGATAAATCTTGGAGCCCCTCCCCTTATCCAGCCCCTTCCGTCCAGGGGACAATAGCCAAGCATGTAAGGGGACAGCAAAGACATTGGGAGGTCAAGGTGGGGACATCTTTGGTCCAATCCAACTCCTGAGTACCTTATGTGGGCTTTTATTTCTCTGAAAGAAAACCACTGTTAGCATAAGGATCTGGACTAGAAAGGGTGTTATCACTGCTGTGTGCTCAAGCATATCTATTTCTGACAGAAATCAATGCGTAAGGACCCACTGGGGCTTTAGTCATGGACTAATCTGATTCACTACTTCTCACTTTACTTGGAGTTTGAAAATTGGAACAGCCCCTTTGCTTTGAATAAACATTGGACTCATAGGCAATTCTAGGCCAAGGAAATCCCAAGAAAGAGAAACTGGATATCCTGTTAATTTGGACAGAAATTTAAATGGTTAAATTGAATGTTAAGAAGAAAATGGACACTGTTTTGGTGAAGTGGGTCATACTGGTTACACAACCGGATTCTAGAACTTCAGTAAACAATTTAGAGTACCCATTAGGTGCAAGGCATTATCCTAGAAAATGAGATGGTTTCATGATGACTCAGACATGACTTTCCTTGAGATCACAGTGAAGCGATTTTTTTTTTTTTCATATAACAAGGAATCAAGTTCCTTGGGGCTCATTTTGATCTTATTTGCAAAGGAAGGATCAAAAGTGTATTGACCTGGAGTTTATTGACCCTCAAGAAAGGTAAGCCTGACCATACATTGCACAGTTGTTGTTCAGTCGCTCAGTCGTGTCCTTGGATGCCAGGCACTCCAGGCCTCCCTGACCTTCACCATCTCCCAGAGCCTGCTCAAACCCATGCCCATTGAATTGGTGATGCCATCCAACCACCTCATCCTCTACCAGCCTCTTCTCCTCCTGCTTTCAATCTTTCCCAGAATTAGGGTCTTTTCCAATGAGGCAGTTCTTCGCATCAGGTGGCTAAAGTATTGGAGCTTCAACTTCAGCATCAGTTCTTCCAATGAATATTCAGGATTGACTTCCTTTAGGATTGACTGGTTGGATCTCCTGGCAGTCCAGGGGACTCTCAAGAGTGCACAGTGGATATCCTATAGTCAAATCAAGTACACTTTATAAATGGTACAACCATTATACCCCAGTCTCTCATTTAATTGTGTCTACTGTGGAGCTCTCTGCTTGACGTTCTGAGACGCCTAGGAAGGGCATGTTGCTTGGCACTGCTTAGGTCCTGCTGTAGCACTGGGTCAAGGCAATTGCTGGAATAGCATCTCTGACAGAATGATCTCCACCTTCTGGGAAAGAAAGGCTTCACCTTGCAGAGACCTCTGTGGTTCTTTTTCTCCCTGGCCTGTTTGTTCTCTCCTTGCCTGTCATAACTATGTTTACGCACCACCCAACCCTTCCCATTAAAAATGACTGGGATGATGGGGCCCTAATGAATCACTCTCTAAGCATCTAAGTCACAATAATCAATTACAGCTCCCTGTCACCCGGACAATGATCTCTGTGAATCGGTCATCTTTACGTAAGCTTGTTAAGAGATCCATTAGAAGAGGGTGAGGACTCTCTCTCCCCTTTGAAATATTATTCCAACAAGAAGCCACATGCCTGTGAGGCCCTTTGCTCACAGGACTTGAGGCTTTGAGTCATGGATCAGCAGTGAGGGAATTAAGAAGACCTTTGGGATTCGACAAATTCTGCCAAAAAGAAAGCATCAGCCTACATTGAAGGGTGTTGCCTTCCTGCGCATTGTAAGGAAGGCTGCAGTATTAGGGCTTCACTTTCTTTCTGTCTCTAAAGAATCTACCCTCTTATCTCATCTTGGTCCATCTCTAATTAGGGATTAGATAGACCTGATAGAGCTGCAGTTGGCTGCGTCAGCTAGCTACAGTGGTGGTAAATTACCTCGGGCAAAGGAAGCGTGAGGATCCTGTTTAGAGATCCCAATGGGGTTGAATACAGGAAGGAAGGAAGTTCTCTAAGACAGGGGTCCCCAGCCTCTGGGATCAAATGCCTGAGTGGAGCTGACGTAATAATAATCGAAATAAAGTGCACAATAAATGTCACAGGCTTGAATCATCCCGAAACCGTCCTCCCTCCTCCAGTCAGTAGAAAAATTGTCTTCCATGAAACCAGTCCCTGGTGCTATAAAAGTTGGGGACCACTGCTCTAGGAATCATATATGTGCTTGGGGTCAGGCAGCTATTTGGGGAAGGGATAAAAGAACATGGGACTTGGATCTTGAACAGGGAGAGGTACCCAGAGCTTCCATTAATGAAACGGTGACCTCCTGGTGTATGTGTGTTCAGGGAATAGGGCTGGGATTGGCACCTCTAAGCAGCATTGCCCTGGTGTCTCCCCTTCTGCTTGATCTGTTAAAAGCCTGGCATGGTTACTGCCATCTTTCTTCTAAGACTTCTGAGGGGAAAGTGAGCAGGGGATGTCTATTTGCAGAAATCTGCATGCAGAGGCAGAGGAGGCAATGGCACCCCACTCCAGTACCCTTGCCTGGAAAATCCCATAGACGGAGCAGCCTGGTAGGCTGTAGTCCATGGGGTCGCTAAGAGTCAGACACGATTGAGTGACTTCACTTTCACTTTTCACTTTCATGCATTGGAGAAGGAAATGGCAACCCACTCCAGTGTTCTTGCCTGGAGAATCCCAGGGACAGGGGAACCTGGTGGGCTGCCGTCTGTGGGGTCGCACAGAGTCGGACGTGACTGAAGCAACTTAGCAGTAGCAGCAGCAGCAGCAGAAGAATCCCAGAAGAACAATCCCTGGGGCACAAGCATCCTTGCATGCACCATGTTGGTTGCTAGCATCTCCTGGTCTTCGTGGCCCGCAACTTCTACCTTCTCCAGCTCTTCATCTGGGCTCTATTCTGTCCCCTGTAACAATCCTTATGGAGGCAGGAAGAACCAAGTGAGCCCCAGTTCCTCCCTTCCCTCTTGACCTGATCAGGGCCTGCTCCTGAGACCCTCTCAGGCCTGGATCCGGTTGCCAAGACAAACCCCAGGCTTCTGTGTCTGCCTATATAGTCCCTCTGGCTCCATCCTCATTCCTAGTTACTGAGCTACTAAACGGCTAGTCCTGTACATACAGCATCTCATTTAATATTTGTAACAGTCCAGTGAAACAAAATTATTATTCCAGTTTTAGAAATAAGAATATTTATGCTCAGAAATTTTAAATAATTTCCCAATCTCACACAGTTAATATATGATACATCCGGGGCTTTGTCTTAAGTCTTTCAAACTACTTTTTCTTTGCTTCTAAGCTATTTGATGGTATGGATTAGGTAGTTTGTTTCTTCTTGAATTCTTGGGTTGTTCATAAGTTCCCCACCAGGGGCCTCTTTGGCTTCTATGTCCACTCCATACAGAAAGAAACTTTTAAGACAGGCCAGCTGGGCCATGCTGCCAGCTCACTGCAATCCATTGAAATAAAGTGACAAATGTTAGTAGATGTTCCAGACTGGGGATTTTTAAACCAACAGGATCTCTTTTAGTGATTATGCAAATTTGAGTTGTTCATCAATGTGTTTGCTCTTTTTTTTTTATTTGTAAATTTCAGAGTAAAACTTTTCCATTTGCTGCCTAGTTGAAGATTATCTTACTGCAAAGCAATTGGTTAAAAAGACTATTTATCATTTGCAACAACTTGTCTCTGTGACCAGGATTTATATTTTCCTTGGAAACTCTAGAACCAAAAATAAAACGCTGAAATAAATTAGATGTTGCAGGTGAAATAAAACTCCAACCATATACTCCATTTCAAATTTTCATTCTGATAAATTCCATTGTTCTTATAATTAGTAGATATATTAATATCCTAAAAACTGGTTTTAAAAATATTGTTTATGTGTTAGGGTTGTATAGCTTTCATTTTTAAAAGAGAGTTCATCTATTAAAAATGTTTGAGGGACTTCCCTGGTGGTCCAGAGGTTAAGAGTTCTGGCAATGCAGGGGATGTGGGTTTGATCCCTGGTCAGGGAACTAAGATCTCACATGCCATGAAGCAACTAAGCCTGTGTGCCTCAACTACTGACTTCTCGCACTCTGGAGTCCAGATGTTGCAATGAGGATCCTGGGTACTGCAGTTAAGGCCCGACACAGCCAAATAAATAAATAAGCAAGTAAACAGTTAAAAAAAGTTTGATATATGTGTAATTATGGCTGATTTGTGTTGTTGTATGGTAGAAACCAACACAACATTCTAAAGCAATTCTCTCCTAATTAAAAATTAAATTAAAAAATGTTTGAAAACCCCTGCATAGGCAGTCACTCATTTCCACTTCAACTTCACTAAGCCCACATTTGTAGACCTCTCTACCTGCTGCCTTGTGCTCCGGTCTTCATAGTTTAGCTTTGACCCCTGGATGTGGGGATTTCCTTGATGCTTTCCTTGCTATTTTGAAACTTGCATGAGGTTTTCAGCTTTGCAAGCCTCAGCTTCCGCCGTTTTCTCAGGTCAGGACTCTCCTTTTCCATCCAGCCCTGCAGAAGCTGCTTCTTCGGAGGCTGTTTCCTGTGGATGGATCCTGAGCTGGGACCTCCATTTGGAGGTATGGACTAGTCCAGCTCTCTGCTCATTACTATCAGAGGGACCATTTGGGAGCCCCAGAGGTAAGAGCCTGAAGTTTACACTGTTTTTGCCTGCACAGTAAGTCTGTCTATGGGCTGAGAAGAAGGCTTCTTGGCCATGGGAACTACCACCCGCTGCCCAACTATTTTAAGGACCGTTTAAAACACCAAAGTTTGCACTCTTCAGATTAAGCAGTACTGGAGGAAACAGAATTCCTGAGTCCGTGCCACGCACTGTGCTAGGTGGCTCCTTGTGCATTTTCTCTTGTTTGCTTCTGGCTTGAGCTAAGTGGAATAAACAAAACAAAGAACCCATTAGAGAGCACTCGTGAGACTGGGTTGGAGAAGTTTGCATTTATAGGGGAAGAAGTAAAGGGAGGTATTTGCCACTAGGGCAGGGATTTATTTATTCTGCTGGTGGTTCTCAGATTACACCTAAGGGCTCCAATGCCTTTGGAGAGCCCTGAAGGATCCATGTCCATGGGTGGGAGCACTGGCACTCTGAACAGAGCCACAGGGATGACTTTTGAAAAAAGTTCAGGATATTCTCATTTGCCAAAGGACAAACAGCATGAGAAGGCACGATCTTCATCTTCAAGGACCTTACGAGCTGGCTGGAAAAAAGAGGCACAATATGTACAAAGTCTTTAAAGATATTAGTCATGCCTGACCCAACCTTTGGGGCCCAGGAGAATGAGTGATTCGGACAACCCCAGAGGTCTAGGCAGCTGCTGGGAATTCGGTCTCATCTGTGCCATGTTTAATGGGGTGCTTCTCCTTTTTGCACATTTTTCCTGTCTGGTGTGCAGTCTTTATTGCCACAGTATTTTCTGCTTCTGTACTTAGCGTGTCATTAAATAGACTCCCAGTCTGGACTCAACCTAGGTCTTGGTCTTCTCCTCAATGTTCCAGAAGATGCCACATTGAACTGCTCACCCTTCCCTAAACAGGCCGTCTATTTTGAAGGCTCCATGTGACTGACAAGCTCTCACCCCCTGTTCTGCCTGGAATGCCATCTCTCACTAGGGAGCATTGTCTGCTCAGCCCCTTAACAGGAGTTCATTTGTTATCCTCCACAGCAACCATGTCAAGTGGACTCTCCTACTTCCTTTTTATAGGTGAGTAAACTGAGATTCAGAGAGGTTCAAATGTTTGTCCAGCAACAAAAACTAGTAGGATCAGAGGCAGGATTTTAATCCAGACCTCTTGTACTCTTCTCCACTATCCTATGTGGTCTCTCTCCTCTATTTTTTCACTGGGTGGATTCTTTCTTATTCTACATGGAGCAGAATCTGATGTCTCACCTGTGGATTTTCCTTGATTACTCCCTCACTCTCAACCCGCTCTGTCAGACAAGTCACTCCACAGGGCTTTGTTCAATTTTATAACAGCATTTGTTACTTCTTATTGGGCTTCCCCCAGTGGCTCAGTGGTAAAGAATCTGCCTGCAATGCAGGAGACACAGGAGACACAGGTTCAATCCCTGGGTCAGGAAGATTCCCTGGAGGAGGGCATGGCAACCCACTCTAGTATTCTTGTTGGAAAAATCTCCTGGATAGGGGAACCTGGTAGGCTATGGTCCATGGGGTTGCAAAGAGTCGGACACGACTGAAGTGTCTAAGCACACATACACATCACCTCTTACTAGAGTTAATTTTTTTAGAACTTTGTTATAGACTGAATATCTGTGTCCCTCCCCAACTTCATGGGTTGATACCCCAACCCTCAGTGTAACTATATTTGGAGAGAAGACCTTTATGAAAATGATTAAGTGATATTATAAGGTTGGGGCCTTGATCCAGTAGAATTGGTGTCCTTATAAGAAGAGACACCAGAGAGCTCTCTTTTTCTCTGCCATATGAGGACAGAACAAGAAGGCAGCTGTCAATAAGCCAGGATGAGAGCTGTTATTAATTTGCTAAACTGACTTTTGCTGAGTAGAGCACAGGGTCCTGAATGGTGAGCCACAGTTCAAAAATCATCTACAAGGAAAATTGAAATGGAGACATTTATTCCTAGGAATAAATAGCAGAAAGTGAAGAGGAACTCAAGAGCCTCTAGATGAAAGTGAAAAAGGAAAGTGAAAAAGCTGGGTTAAAACTCAAAAAATAAAGATCATGACATTCGGTCCCACCACTTCATGGCAAATTGATGGCAAATATTGTTTCCCACAATAGAAACAATGGCAGACTTTATTTTCTTGAGCTCCAAAATCACTGCAGATAGTGACTGCAGCCATGAAATTAAAAGACACTTGCTCCTTGGAAGAAAAGCTATGAAAAACCTAGACATTAAGGAAACAATTCCATTCACCATTGCAACGAAAAGAATAAAATACTTAGGAATATTTCTTGATGAAAGTGAAAGAGGAGAGCGAAAAAGTTGGCTTAAAGCTCAACATTCAGAAAACGAAGATCATGGCATCTGGTCCCATCACTTCATGGGAAATAGATGGGGAAACAGTGGAAACAGTGCCAGACTTTATTTTTGTGGGCTCCAAAATCACTGCTGATGGTGACTGCAGCCATGAAATTAGAAGATGCTTACTCCTTGGAAGAAAAGTTATGTCCAACCTAGATAGCATTTTCAAAAGCAGAGACATTACTTGGCTGACTAAGGTCCATCTAGTCAAGGCTATGGTTTTTCCTGTGGTCATGTATGGATGTGAGAGTTGGACTGTGAAGAAGGCTGAGCGCTGAAGAATTGATCCTTTTGAACTGTGGTGCTGGAGAAGACTCTTGAGAGTCCCTTGGACTGCAAGGAGATCCAACCAGTTCATCCTGAAGGAGATCAGCCCTGGGATTTCTTTGGAAGGAATGATGCTAAGGCTGAAACTCCAGTACTCTGGCCACCTCATGCGAAGAGTTGACTCATTGGAAAAGACTCTGATGCTGGGAGGGATTGGGGGCAGGAGGAGAAGGCGCCGACCGAGGATGAGATGGCTGGATGGCATCACGGACTCGATGGACGTGAGTCTGAGTGAACTCCGGGAGATGATGATGAACAGGGAGGCCTGGCGCGCTGCGATTCATGGGGTCGCAAAGAGTCAGACACGACTGAGCGAATGAACTGAACTGAATACTTCAAGAAGACAATAATAATCAGTGTGTATAGACCTTAAACGGAGAAGGCAATGGCACCCCACTCCAGTACTCTTGCCTGGAAAATCCCGTGGAAGGAGGAGCCTGGCAGGCTGCAGTCCATGGGGTCACTAAGAATCAGACATGACTGAGCAGCTTCACTTTCACTTTTCACTTTCATGCATTGGAGAAGGCAATGGCACCCCACTCCAGTATTCTTGCCTGGAGAATCCCAGGGACAGGGGAGCCTGGTGGGCTGCCATCTATGGGGTCACACAGAGTCGGACACGACTGAAGTGACGCAGCAGCAGCATAGACCTTAAAACAGAATGTCAAGATACTTGAAGCAAAAACTGATAGAACTGCAAGGAGCCATTATTATAGTTGAAGATGTCAACTCTATTAGAAATGATGGATCCAGTAGTCAGAAAATCACTAAGTACACGGTTAAACTCTATAGCCCTACCAATTAACTAGATATAATTGACATCTATAGACTACTTCACCCAACAACAGCAAAATATACATTCATCTCAAGCTCACATGGAGCAAGACAGAATACATTTTAGGTCATAAAACACACCTTAACATATTTAAATGAATAGAAATCATAAAATGTCTGCTCTCAGATCTCAGGGAATTAAGCCAGAACTCAGTAACATTAAGATAGCTTGAAAATCTCAAATACATAGAGATTAAGGAACACATGTCTAAATAACATGAGTTAAAGAATACATTTCAAAAGATTTTATAATATTTAGCACTAAATGAAAATGAGAACAAAACTTAAAATTTGTGTGATACAGTGAAATCAGTACCTACAGGAAATTTTAGAGCATTGAATGTACATATCAGAAAAAAAGCAGGAATCAAAAACTGATAACCTAAACTTTTACACTAGGATGCTGGAAAAAGAGCAAATTAAATCCACAGTAAGCAGAAGTAAGGATATAATAAAAATGAGAGCAGAAATCAATCAAATTTAAAACAGGAAATCAACATATATAATCAACAGAACCAAAAACTAATTTTTAAAAATATCAATAAAATTGATAAGACTTTAGCCATAATTAAGAAAAAGAGAAGAAGACCCAAATTACTAGTGTCAGAAATGTAGCTGGGCAACTTAGATCTTCAGCTGATGAAACTTTTGCATCTTTAGTATGAGATATAAAAGTAGGGAAATCACTACAAGCTTAGTAGACAGAAAGGGATAATAAAAGGTTATTATGAACCACTCACTCTATGCTCTCAAATTCAATAACCTAGAAGAAATAAACCAATCCTTGAAAGATACAGATTAAATATTTCATACAAGAAAAAGCTCAAACAAGAAAAAATATACAATGTGAATGTTCTGTCTATTATAGAAATGTCATCAACAATTAATAACTTTGCAAAACAAAGAGCACCAGGCATAGATGGTTTCATGTGTGAATTATCCAAACATTTAAAGATGAAATTATGCCAACTTTCTACAATCTCTTTCAGAGGATAGAAGCAGAGAAAATCCTTCCTAACTTGTGCTATGAGGCCAGGATTGCCTTAGTTCCTTAATAACAAGAAAAAGAATACAACCAGTACAATATCTTTCATGAACACAGATGCAAAAATTCTCATCAAAACATCAGCAACCTGAAACTTACTTATATAAAAACTATACACCACAACCAAATGGGATTTATTCCAAATAAGCAAAGCTGGTTCAATATTCAATTAATGTAGTCCATCCATCTATAGGCTAATGAGGAGAAGAAAAAAAAAAAAAATCCAGTACTTTGGCCACCTCATGTGAAGAGTTGACTCATTGGAAAAGACTTTGATGCTGGGAGGGATTGGGGGCAGGAGGAGAAGGGGACGACAAAGGATGAGATGGCTGGATGGCAACATTGACTCGATGGACATGAGTCTGAGTGAACTCCGGGAGTTGGTGATGGACAGGGAGGCCTGGCGTGCTGCAATTCATGGGGTCACAAAGAGTCGGACACGACTGAGCGACTGAACTGAACTGAACATCTATTCATCTCAACATTCAAAAAACTAAGATCATGGCATCCAGTCCCACCACTTCATGGCAAATAGATGCAGAAAAAATGGCAACAGTGACAGATTTTATTTTCTTAGGCTCCAAAATCACTGCAGAGGGTGACTGCAGCCATGAAATTAAGAGACACTTGCTCCTTGGAAGAAAAGCTATGACAAACCTAGAAAACATATTAAAAAGCAGAGACATTACTTTGCCAACAAAGGTCCGTCTAGTCAAAGTTATGGTTTTTCCAGTAGTCATGTATGGATGTGAGAGATGAAACCATAAAGAAAGCTGAGTGCCAAAGAATTGATGCTCTTGAACTGTGGTGTTGGAGAAGACTCTTGAGAGTCCCTTGGACAGCAAGGAGATCAAACCAGTCAATCCTAAAGGAAATCAGTCCTGAATACTCATTGGAAGGACTGATGTTGAAGCTGAAGCTCCAGTACTTTGGCCACATGATGCAAAGAACTGACTCACTGGAAAAGGCCCTGATGCTGGGAAAGAATTGAGGGCAGAAGGAAGGAATGACAGAGGATGAGATGGTTGGATGCCATCACCGACTCAACGGACATAAGTCTGAGACACTTGCTTGTTCATGCTTCGGGAGCTGGTGATGGACAGGGAAGCCTGGTGTACTGCAATCCATGTGATCTCAAAGAGTCGGACACAACTGAATGACTGAACTGAATGTCTCTTCAAGATCAAAATACTCAGCACACTGCAAATAGAGGGCAACTTCATCGATAGCATCTACAAAAACCCACAGTTAATACCAAAGAAGATAAATTACTATGAGTTGTGGGCACTCAACAGTGTTTGCTTTTATAATTAATTTGGGAGAAATATTTGATATTGGGGGTTTTAGCATGGAAAACCGAGTAGAAACTGTTACAAAGGAACTAGTAAACAACTAAATGGGCTATCTTCTAGCCTAAAGGTAGATTATCAAATTGGGCATCAGTAGAGAGGAACTTTATCGAAACACTTAAAGTACTCTGAATGCCTTCTCAATCCAACTAGAGAAAGGATTTAAAAAAAAAAAAAAAGGAAGAAAGGGCAGAGGCAACTGAGAAAGCTGAGCCTCAGCCTATGGGTAGGTATTAGGGTTGAAGACTTGGAACCAACCTGAATCTGGGGATTTAATAACCATATACTTTAATTCTATTTTCAGTGAATTCCTATAAACGTGGGTCATTTGATCCCACCTTAAGTGTATAAAATTGGTTGAGTTCTTGATATCCTAGAATGTTGTTATTACTCTAATTAGCACCTTATTTATTTGTAAATTGAAAGTCATCTATATCAGGTCTGAACAAAACAATATATAACTCAAAGATCAGTTCTAGGAATAAGGCATACTTGTTTTTTCCCCTATATACTGAGAAGTTCAAATCTTATTTATTAATTACCAAAGGAAAAGAGAAGGTTTACTTGGTAACTTCTCTCAGAAAGGGAGAAAGTTTTTCTATTTATCTCCATGAGTAAACAGGAAAAAAAAAAAAAATTTTTTTTAAGTGACATGCAAAAAGGTCAACAGTATAGGAAGGGTTTTTTGTGTGTGTGTCTTTGGTTTTTCTCTGTTTTTTGTTGTCATTGGGCTACACTGTCATTTTGCACTTGGAGAATCTCCTGAATACTTTCACTCTCATCAAGAATGATTATTTTGAATAATTGATAGTGGGCAGAATTGAGGCTGTAAATTGGTAGAGAAACTAATGATAACTACTCCTGTAAACTGAGGGTAAGGGTATTGAAGGGTCTCATTCTTGGGATATTTATTTTTATTATCACCATTATTATTTTTATTATCATTAAATTATTACCATTATTAAATGGAGAGGGAAATGGCAACCCACTCCAGTATTCTTGCCTGGAGAGTCCCATGGACAGAGGAGCCTGGTGGGCTACAGTCCATGGGGTCGCAAGGAGTCAGACACAATTGAGCAACTAACACAACAACAACAGTTTTTTGGTTTTGAGCTTTGTGAGAGCTCTTCTGCTTACACTGCAACATGACTGACAAGGTAGAATCCAGCCTGCTTCACATAGCCAGGTTGCCAAGAGTGTCACAAAAATTCTCTGCCACATTTGTGGGAACTTTGCACATCGGCTGGATAAATGTAGATCTAACAGAGAAGTCGTTCATCACTGCCTTCACATAACTTCTGAAGGACAAAATAATTAATTCACTTAGGATGATCCACTGCATTTGCTGCTGATGGCTGTTAGACATTAATTGATTATAAAATGCTTTCAGGATATTAATTACATATTGTTAATTTATTGGCACAGGCTATATTACTGGGATTTGAGGAAAGTCTGGGTGTTCATTGGAAGAACTGATGTTAAAGCTGGAACTCCAATACTTTGGCCACCTCATGTGAAGAGTTGACTCATTGGAAAAGACTTTGATGCTGGGAGGGATTGGGGGCAGGAGGAGAAGGGGACGACAGAGGATGAAGATGGCTGGATGGCATCACCGCCTTGACGGACGTGAGTCTGAGCGAACTCCAGGAGTTGGTGATGGACAAGGAGGCCTGGTGTGCTGTGATTCATGGGGTCGCAAAGTGTTGGACATGACTGAGCGACTGAACTGATCTGAACTGAATGATAATGTCTAGGACTCAGTAAGGAGACTACTTACTTTGTGGCTAAAAGGATATAATACGTCGTGGTCAGGCAAGCTACAATCTACTAAAGAATATTTATATAATGCAGGATGTAACTTTTGAGAGGAACATCTGTTTGTTTTATTGCTACATGAACCATACAAGTTAAATATAGCTGGCTGTTTGAACCAGCCAAAAGACAAAAGTTAAGACAAAAGTTCTGCTTGGGTAAGAGATTTATGTATATTGTTCTCTCACACTGCTTTCATTGAAGGCTGTGAGAAAATTCTGCTTAATAATGCATCAAACAGGTACTTTTCTTAAAAACATAAGAATATCAATAGATATTGATTTTAAAGACCTATTTTGGGGAAAACTTAGTAAAGCCTTAAAAATTCCAACTAATTCATTTTTTCATTTTTTCCAACTAATTCATTTTTAAATTTTTTTTATTGAGGCTTTGAATGTGTAGCATGTTGAAGACACAAAATTTTATACAAATAAAAATGCTAAGAATCATCAGTAATATATTGTATGTGTGTGCATGTTTGTGTGTGTGACAAAGAGAGAGCAAGACAGACACACTAGAGCCATGTGTATGTGCGTTGAGGTATTTTAAATTAGCTTGTCATTTTTAGACCATAAGTGTTTCCGAATAGAAGAAATAAGTTGAGATCAATTAAACAAAAAAACAAAAAAAATCCTATTTTATTTTGTGGTAATAAATCTATGTTTTCAGAAATGAAACCAATCTAATACTAAATATATAATCATGAGGACATGTTAAAAGATAAGTATAAAATTTCAGGTAAAACTCTCCTTCTCTGACTCTTACCTCAGAACCCTTTGGAAGAAAAGCTATGACAAACCTAGACAGCATCTTAAAAAGCAGAAACATCACTTTGCCAGCAAAGGTCCATCTAGTCAAAGCTATAGTTTTTCCAGAGTCATGTACAGATGTGAGAGCTGGACCATAATGAAGGCTGAGCACCCAAGAATTGACGCTTTTGAACTGTGGTGTTGGAGAAGACTCTTGAGACCGCAAGGAGGCCAAACCAGTCCATCCTAAAGGAAATCAACCCTGAATACTCATTGGAAGGACTGATGCTGAAGCTGAAGCTCCAATACTTTGGCCATGTAATGCAAAGAACTGACTCACTAGAAAAGACCCTGATGCTGGGAAAGATTGAAGGCAGGAGGAGAAGGGGGCAACAGAGGATGAGATGGTTGGATGGCATCACCTGACTCAATGGACATGGGTTTGGACAAACTCAGGGAGACAGTTAAGGACAAGGGAAGCCTGCCGTGCTGCAGTCCATGGGGTCCCAAAGAGTCAGACACCACTTAGCAACTATTCTCATATTTTCAGTGATTATTGCAGAAATTATTTTACCAATTCTTTCCTACAGAAGACCGATATAATGATGACTTTGCTTGAAAGAATGGCAAGAAGAAAGAAAATCCAACAACATGCTCCCCTAAGGAACTCTCCATTTGCTGCAGTAGCTCACCATGTCAAAGATGAATTGGACAGGAACTCTGACCTCTAACTGACCTCAGAAAAACCAAAAGAAAGTGAACTAACGCTAACTTGCTATTTCTCTCAAATATCATTAAAACATTACTACCTTTATTTTTCTGAAGGTAAATCTAATAATGATAACTTTGCATTCAGTATATATCCTTTGGGACTAGTCATAAAGAGACTTTCCATTTCTTTTTATAAAAATATTTGACAAAAGGATTTCTTATTTTGGTTAATGTTCCCCTTTCTCAAAGAGCTCTTTCTCAATCACCATAATTTTTTCTCTACCACCTAACTTTTTATTATCCTGAGTGTGGCAGATGTAGTAAGAATGATGAAAAGTTTAAAGTGAAGACAAAAATACAGAAAATGAAGAAGAAACAGTTTACTGAGTTTTATTTTGTGCCAGTCACTCTTTTGAGAGCCTTGAACATCTTTACTCATTAAACTTCATAACAATGTTGTAATATAGATTCTATTTTTAATCACATTTTAGATATAAGAAAACTGAGGACATTCAGTAACTTGCCCAAGGCCACACAACAGTTCCCAAACTGGGCTTTCTAGGCTCAGTTCCACCAACATGACTTGCCCTTGCTTCCTGTATTTTATAAGTATACTTTTCTCCACTCTGTCCACTAGTAGGGCTTCTGGAAAGTTCAAATGTATACCTCTTTCTTCCAAAACTTACTAGAAGAGACTGGACTTTCCAGCTGGCTCAGTGGTAGAGAATCCACTTGCCAATGCAGGAGACGCGGGTTCTGTCCCTGGGTGTGGATGATTTCCTGGATGAGGAAATGGAAACTCACTACAGTATTCTTGCCTGGAAAATCCCATGGACAGAGGACCCTGGCAGGTTGCAGTCCATGGGGTTGCAAAGAGTGACACAACTGAGCATCTAAGCATGCAGTTTATGTAGTGTCAAACTATACAACCTAATCTGGCGTAAGTCTAAAACTTCATATTCTTTTCTCTTTCCTCCTTATTCACTGACCTTTCATGCCAGATCACCTTTCTTAGAATCCTGGATTCAGGATAAGGCCCTCCTTTGTGTCAGCTATCAAGATCCCTAATAAAGCCAAGTCAAGCCAGTCTTCCTCAGTGTTGGGCCAAACTCGTCAAGGTCACTCCATTTAGCCTGTTTTTCTTGGCATCTCCTAACAAGGTCTCACCCTAGATTTTATCGATGGGTCTTGCAATCAAATGTAGTCTACAAAACAGCAGCAGCAACATTACCTTGGAGCTTCTTAGAAATGTAGATTGTTTAGTCTCACCAGAGACCTATGATTAATTCCCATCCACGTCATGTGGATGGGAATTAGCTGCCTTTTGATAAACAAACCCATGTCTCTAATGCAGAGGTTTTTAAACCCCAATGAGTATTAGAATCACTTGAAGATTAAAACACAGATTTCTGGATTCCCACTTGTAGAGTGTCTGATTCAGTAGATCTGGGAAAGGGGAATCAAAAATTTATTTTTCAACTAGTTCCCAGCTGCTACTGCTGCTGTCCGTTGGACCAGATTTTGAAAACCACTGCTTTAACTCTTCCTGAATTTTCTCCTTTTCTGTATTTAAAACTTCTCTAGAAAGTTGTGAGTTCTCCCTACATGGTGTTAGGAAGAACATGGCTCCTGGGTGATTCAGACATAAGAGCTATTGTCTGAGAAGAAGTTGCGGACTAAGGAGAGCCAACATGTATAGCGTGGGAAAGTGGGGATGGATGTCTGCAATCCTGGCCCTGACCCTGATGTCTAAACCATTGTTTCTTCCATCACAGTAATTTCATAGGATAATATTACTTCCATATTTAACTGAATGGTCACAATTACAAACAAGATGAGACAAAATATATGTTAAAGAGCCTGTTATATGAGTTTCTAAACTAATAATCATATAATAAAGAGACATTTCATTAAGAAATCCAACAGCTGGAGGATCATGGTGCATAAGCACAATTAGGGATTGAGAAAGATAAAACAGTGAAGAATAATAAACTGTTTGGGTCTTTACTGGACAAATGTCTAGTGAGCTTGTCACTCCCAAATTATTTTAGAAATTGGTATTTTGGACTTTCTCCATTGTATAAAACCATAGGTTCAGTTCAGTTCAGTCGCTCAGTCATGTCCGACTCTTTGTGACCCCATGAATCGCAGCACGCCAGGCCTCCCTGTTCATTACCATCTCTCGGAGTTCACTCAGACTTATGTCCATCGAGTCCATGATGCCATCCAGCCATCTCATCCTTGGTCGTCCCTTCTCCTCGTGCCCCCAGTCCCTCCCAGCATCAAGGTCTTTTCCAATGAGTCAACTCTTCGCATGAGGTGGCCAAAGTATTGGAGTTTCACTATAGCATCAGTCCTTCCAATGGTTATTCTATACCAAATCACTAAGAAAACATAAAAATAAATATATGTCAGTTTATCACTGACATATAAAATAGAAAACATTTAAGATGTGCAATTGTGGAATATTTCCCAGAATGTTCAAGCTTTATACAAGACAGCCTGTAAAAGGAAATGACAACCCACTCCAGTATTCCTGCCTGGAGAATCCCATAGACAGAGGAGCCTGGCAGGCTACAGTCTATGGGGTCTCAAGAGTCAGACATGACTTAGCAAGTAAACCACCACCACCACCATACAAGACAGCTGGCGATTTTCCAACATGATAATCATTTATAACAGGGTTTCAGGGGGAATAACAAGAATGGCCAATTACTAACTCTTTCTTGCATTTCATGTAGTTTGTTAGAATTTAAAATAAGGATTGAAACATTGGAAACATTCAGATATGTGTATATTCAAAAGCTAACATGGCTTCTTCAAGAGTGTTAGAACTTGTTTGGAATAATGAGGAAAAGTGGCTTTAAAATCTATTTAGATTTTCAGATATTTTTCTATATCAAACACTATTCAAATGCATTGAGTCACCAAGCAATAAGTGCAGATCTTGCAATGGACTTGGACAGGAATTACAGGATAAGGATAACTGACTCATCTCTGTAGTCTCCTTTTATACCTTATAGATAATTACGAGAAAGCAGTCTATGGTCAAATCTCCAAGTCTATAAATATGAAGTGTAAGGTCTTCACTGGAGTGAAATTCTAAGCTAAAGGAGATAAACAGAGGAAATCTCTTTTGGTATGAGGGGACATAATAATGGCAAATGAGTTTCCATGTGAGAAAATCCAGAAAGAAAGTGACTTATGGAAGGTTAATCCAGACTTTACTCATTGAATGGTAAAATGGTAAGCTCAAAGCCAGCAACAATCCAGATAAAGACTAGGAAATTATTATATACCCTTTTCTAGAGACTTCAGTTCACTATGCCATCTCAGAGGGAAACGAATCAAAAGCTGGTTTCTTAAAAAATAAATAAATAAATAAAATAATTATCTGGATATTGCATAAAGTCATAAGGACACAACAGAAATGAAACCCAACAACAGAATCTGAAACCATAAAGTGGGTGGTTTAATGAGATAGGGATGCATGGATAAAATTTTTTAACCTGCAAAAATGATGCACTTGGCATGAGATGGAAATCTTTAAAATGTGAAAAAAGAAAACATATAACATGAAAGAAAGAGTTATTTTACATAAGAGAGAAATAAATTACTATTGTTTCCTGAGACATAGAACAAGCTAAGAGAAAGTGAAAATATTCTGAAAGCTTTCTGATGACACTGTGGGTAGAGGTTACAATGATGTTCTCACTCAGGAAAAATGAGGAGGGACAGATTTTTACTGACAGGTCCTTAATCTCTGGAGTGAGAATGGTCATGGATGACCACTACAGGCTCCTGGAGGCTCATGTATGCACAAAAGTCTGTGAAGACCTACCAGACCTTCCAGAACTAAAATTAAAAAAAAAAAAAAGATGTCCTCTTCATCATATGGGACTGGAATGCAAAAGCAGGAAGCCAAGAGATACCTGGAGTAACAGACAAGTTTGGCTTTGGAGTACAAAATGAAGCAGGGCGAAGGCTAATAAGAGTTTTGCCAAGAGAACGCACTAGTCATAACAAACACACTCTTCCAACAACACAACAGAAGATTCTACACATGGACATCACCAGATGGTCAATACTGAAATCAGACTGATTATATTCTTTGCAACCAAAGATGAAGAAGCTCTATACAGTCAGCAAAAACAAGACAGGGAGCTGACTGTGGTTCAGGTGATGAACTCCTTATTGCAAAATTCAGACATAAATTGAAGAAAGTAGGGAAAACCACTAGACCACTCAGGTATGACCTAAATCAAATCCCTCACAATTATACAGTGGAAGTACAAACATTCAAGGGATTAGCACTGATAGATAGAGTGTCTGAAGAACTATGAACAGGGGTTTGTAACATTGTACAGGAGGAGGTGTTCAAAACCCATCCCCAAGAGAAAGAAATGCAAAAAGGCCAAATGGTTGTCTGAGGAGGCATTACAAATAGCTGAGAAAAGAAGACAAGTGAAGGCATAGGAGAAAAGCAAAGATATATCCATTTGAATGCAGAATTCCAAAGAAAAGCAAAGAGAGATAAGAAAATCTTCCTCAGTGATCAATGTAAAGAAATAGAGGATAACAAGAGAATGGGAATGACTAGAGATGTCTTCAAGAAAATTAAAGATATCAAGGGAATATTTCATGCAAAGATGGGCTCAATAAAGGATAGAAACAGTATGGACCTAATTGAAGCAGAAGATATTAAGAAGAGGTGGCAAGAATACACAGACAAACTATACAAAAAAGGTCTTAATGACCCAGATAACCATGATGGTGTAATCACTCACCTAGAGCCAGACATTCTCGAATGAAAAGTCAGTGGGCCTTAGGAAGCATCATCATTACAAACAAAGCTAGTGGAGGTGATGGAATTCTAATTGAGCTATCCAAATCCTTAAAAACGATGCTGTTAAAATGCTGCACTCAATATGCCAGCAAATTTGGAAAACTCAGTAGTGGCCACAGGACAGTAATCATTTCAATCCCAAAAGAAAGGCAATGCCAAAGAATGTTCAAACTACTGCACAACTGTACTCATCTCACATGCTAGCAAAGTGATGATCAAAATTCTCCAAACTAGGCTTCAACAGTACTTGAACCGAGAATTCCAGATGTTCAAGCTGGATTTAGAAAAGATACAGGAACCAGGGATCATATTGCCAACATCTGCTGAGTCATAGAAAAAGCAAGATAATTTCAGAAAAACATCTACTTCTACTTCATTGACTATGCTAAAGCCTTTGACTGTGTGGAGCACAACAAACTATGGAAAACTTTTAGAGATGGGAATACCAGACCACCTGACCTGCCTCCTGAGAAATCTTATGCAGGTCAAGAAGCAACTTGGAACAGGACATGGAACAATGGACTGGATCCAAATTGGGAAAGGAGTATATCAAGGCTATATACTGTCACTGTGCTTATTTAATTATATGCAGAATACATCATGCGAAATGCCAGATTGGATGAAGCACAAGCTGGAATCAAGACTGCAGGAGAAATATCAATAACCTCAGATATGCAGATGACACCACTTTTATGGGGGAAAGCAAAGAAGAACTAAACAGCCTCTTGATGAAAGTGAGAGGAGAGTGAAAAAGCTGGCTTAAAACTCAACATTCAGAAAACTAAGATCATGGCATCTGGTCCCATCACTTCATGGCAAACAGATGGGGAAACAATGGAAACAGTGACAGACTTTTCTTGGGCTCCAAAATCACTGCAGAGGGTGACTGCAGCCATGAAATTAAAAGATGTTTGCTCCTTTTAAGAAAGCTATGACAAACCTAGACAACACATTAAAAAGCAGAGACATTACTTTGCCAACAAAGGTCCATCTAGTCAAAGTTATGGTTTTTCCAGTAGTCATGTATGGATGTGATAGTTGGACCATAACGAAAGCTGAGTGCCGAAGAACAGATGCTTCTGAACTGTTGTACTGAAGAAGACTCTTGAGAGTCCCTTGGACTGCAAGGAGATCCAACTAGTCAATCCTAAAGGAGATCAGTCTTGACTATTCATTGGAAGGACTGATGCTGAAGCTGAAACCCCAATATTTGGCCACCTGATGCAAATAACTGATTCATTAGAAAAGACCCTGATGCTGGGAAAGATTGAAGGCAGGAGGAGAAGGGGACAACGGAGGATGAGATGGTTGGATGGCATCACCGACTCAATGGACATGAGTTTGAACAAGCTTAAAGAACTGGGGATGGAAAGGGAAGCCTGGTATGCTGCAGTCCATGGGCTTGCAAAGAGTCAGACACGACTGAGTGACAGAACTGACTGACGTACCACGCTAAATATTTTCTTTTTTTGTTGGTCTTATTGTTCTGAAAAGTAGCTCTCTCTCTGGCCTCAGAACTCCCCTGTCCTTGGGGTATTTGTACCTGTGACCCATCTTGTGTCTCTGCTCCCTGCTCCATGCCTTCCTTGTCTTCCTTCCTGCTCCTTGTCTTCCTACTTTGCTTTATTTTCTATTCTACAATCTTGCATTCTGGTACTCTTTCTGTCACTCTATCATTTCTCCTATCCATAGTTTCTTCCGTTACCAGTGTTCTAGGCTCTCTTCTCTAGTTTTCTTTAACTCTTGCCCTTGATGTTTTGGAAATTCTCAGGGGGAGAAAAGTTGGGGAAAGCAGACAAGAAGAAGTTTGAAGGTGAGGGCAGAGTTTTGGAAATATATGTGATACCTGTTGAGTCTATAACCAAAGGACTGTAGGAACACACAGAAAAATGTATTCTATCTCTATTTTCCTCATTGCACACTATTTCAACTATGCAGCCAACGGTTGGCCATGCCCTTTTGAATTTAACAAGCTAGACAGATACTGAATCAAAGAAGAATACCTGCAATGATCTGAAGAAGTTACTAAAACTCTCCTCCCTTTCTGAACTCCATGTCTCTGTGAGACTGGATTTTCTTCATATATTTCAACCAAATATTGCAACACATTGAATGCAGAAACATATGAGAACCCAGCACTTTCACATTAAGCCAGACCTTAAGGAGATATGCAAAAATATAAAACAGTGCCTCTGTTCTCATTATTTTTCTGGAAAACATAATTTTCATGAAAATATCTCGTGTTAAAATATAATGGATTTATTGTGACTATTCTGACATAAATTAATAAGCAAAAATTTTAGGTTCTTCATTTTGATGGATAACATAGCATATAATGATAGCCATTACCCAGAAAAATTAAATGTCTGAGGTCCTCAATAATTTTGAACAGTGTAATTTCTTCATAAATTGTATTTTGTCATTTTTAAATAACAAAGCAATAGTTTGTTTAGTATAGTTTGATATAGTAAGCCATTTTATTAACTGGGCAATACTTTATAGTTTTCAGGTGTGATCATCACCTGGCGAAAAACCTAGACTATGGTTCTGCGCTGAAGAGTTTTGAGGTTAACTTTTCTTTTCAAAAATTCTGTGAATTGATGGCAATAAAAAATAAAAGACCACTTGAGGAAAATCTTTTAAAGTCCTGGATAAACTTCTTTAACATAAATGTTTGAGTTCAGAAGTAACTAAAGGAAATCTCTACTGTCTTCTAAAGTAGGAGAAATTGAAACCCAGTGTGATAATCAGGCATTGGCAATTTGGCAACCCTGGAGGTTTTGCTAGGCTGAGTAATCAAGAGGCTTGGCCTTTAAAGGCCACATGAAGCCCTGGGCACCTGTGAGTTGATAAGTTGGAATGAAGGTGACTCATGCAACCACGACCCTTGAAGGACATCATCTACTACGAAAGTGTGAACTTCATTAAAATCTCTCCTCTTGAAAATGGACATGACAAAGGCATTTTATGTCATCCTTGGCTCTGGGTAAAAACCAAACCAAAACAGCTCCCCTGAAACATTGTTTGCATAGGCTTGCTTTAATAATGTTAAGGATTTAAAGTCACACAGTTTTCATAGTTTGGAAAATTAATGTAAAAGTATTTCCCCAATTAGCAGATACAAATTAGTATATATAGAATGGATAAACAATAAGCTCTTATTGTATATCACAGGGAACTATATTCAATATTTTATAATAAAGCACAGTGGAAAAGAATATATGTATAACTGAATCACTTTGCTGGACACCAGAAACTAACACAATATTGTAAATCAACTATACTTTAATAAAAAAATTTTTTTCAAAGTATTTCCTAAAGAGGTAATGGCTAAGACTGGAAGATGTACACCAAAAAATCTACTCTCTAAAGAGAAAATATCAGACCATCTTCCCAGGATTCCAAAAGATAAGGTCAACTGAACAGGATTTCCCAATTTAAAGTTACAAAATATGAGGAAAAAAATCCATAAGGAGCCAAAGTCAAAAAAACCAAACAAATGGTAGAAATACAGTCTTAAAACCTTCAAGTGAAAGACGTATCAGATATGTCATAAAATCTTGTTTAAAATTAGAGAAGAGATAGAGGAAACTAAACACATGGGAAACAAATAAGATATTTTCAGAAAGACCAAGCAGTTTGGAATAATACACAAAGAGAAATGTGAGAAATGAAAAAATGTAATGGGTGATTAAAAAAAAAAAACCTTAAAGGCAAGAATTAGGTTAAAAAAAAAAAAAAGATTGGAAAGAACCTAATGAAGTTGAGTATATACTGGAGAAATTATTCAGAATATAACACATGTGGAAAAAGAAACAGGGAATGGGAAAGAGAAAAAGGTTCCATGGAGCATAAAATGAAAAGAACAGCATATATCTACATGCATTACAGAAGGAGAAAAAAAAAGAATGGGGAAAGCCATTGTTCACAGAAAGATGAAGAAAAAAAGAGAGAGAGAAAAGGCACAAATGAAAAAATACTAAACATTTAAAAGAGACAGAACTATGCACACAGTAGGTTTAATAATCATATATTTTTATGCTGGTATATTGCAAATTCACACAGAATGGACAAAGTGCTAGAAAAAAACGTGTGTCGCTAGAGCCGTCTCAAGAAAACATAGATTAGCAGAAGAACAGACCTATTAATAAGAAAGTAATTGAAAGAATAGCTAAAAATCTACAAATTAAACACTAGTCACATGATTTTTACATCGGAATTCTTTCAAAAATTACATAATAGGAAATCTTTATTCTATATACTACCCACTTGTATAAGACAAGTCTGGATCTATCCTTAGAATACAAGGTTGCTGGTAAGATTAGATAATCTATACATTTACTCATATGATAACTCTGTGATAATAATTGCAGGAAGAAAATTATATTATCACAATAGATGAAGATCACATATTTAATAAAATTAAATATTTTATATATGACAATAAACAGAAGACTAGGAATAGAAGGAAATTTGCATAACTCAGTAAATAGTATCTATCAAATTTTGCAGCATACATAATATTTAATGGTGAAAACTGAGAATTTTTTTCAAGATCAAGAGTAAGACAAGAGCATCCACTTTTAGTGATGAGTTTTATATTTTTTTCCAGAGATTCTTGTCAATATAATGTAAAAATGAAATTCAAAACTAAGGCGTACAGACAGATTGAAGTGGAGAAACTAATATTTGGTTCTCGGACATTATGTGTTGGACATTTTAAATGTTAAATGCATATTAAAAAGTCACTAAGATAACAAGAAAGCTTAGCAAAGTTATTTGATAAAAATCAAGACAAAAATGTAATTGCAAGTTTCTAATAATGATGTAATTGCTTGCATTGGACTAACCCTTTTGCTGAAAGCAATTATACATTCTGGGAGAAAAGATTTAAACTATCTTTTGAACAGAGATGAAAAACAAAAATTTGGAGTGATCTAAACTTTTGAAGGAAGGAATCTTGCCTGGGACAAGTTAGCATTTAGATGGCTTTCTGCCTGTGAGAACCCCTAATGGTCTCCATGGAGCTGCTGTCATGCCGGGTTCAATTGCTCTGGTCCTGTCAGACGCTCTGCCACTGCAGGACTGTTGTCCACCAGGCTCTTCTGTCCGTGGGATTTTCCAGGCAAGAATACTGGAGCATCTAGAACTAAATCAGAAAAGCAGTAGTCTCATTGATCTACTGTCTCTCCTCGAAGGATCTGTTTTTCCTCAGATCTCAGGCCACTTGGCTGTCCTAAAACTTCAGCTCCTACCATCAGCTCCGTTCCGTTCAGTTCAGTCGCTCAGTCGTGTCTGACTCTTTGCGACCCCATGAGCCGCAGCAGGCTAGGCCTCCCTGTCCATCAGCAGCTCCCAGAGTCCACCCAAACCCATGTCCATCGAGTCAGTGATGCCATCCAACCATCTCATCCTCTGTCATCCCCTTTTCCTCCTGGCGTCAATCTTTCCCAGCATCAGGGTCTTTTCCAATGAGTCAGTTCTTCACATGAGGTGGCCAAAGTATTGGAGTTTCAGCTTCAGCATCAGTCCCTCCAATGAATACCCAGGACTGATCTTTAGAATGGACTGGTTGGATCTCCTTGCAGTCCAAGGGACTCTCAAGAGTCTTCTCAAACACCAGTTGATGCTCAAAAGCATCAGTTCTTCGGTGCTCAGCTTTCTTCATAGTCCAACTCTCACATCCATACATGATCACAGGAAAAACCATAGCCTTGACTCGACGGACCTTTGTTGGCAAAATAATGTCTGCTTTTGAATATACTATCTAGGTTGCTCATAACTTGCCTTCCAAGGAGTAAGCGTCCTTTAATTTCATGGCTACAATCACCATCTGCAGTGATTTTGGAGCCCAGAAAAATAAAGTCAGTCACTGTTTCCATTCTTTCCCTATCTATTTTCCATGAAGTGGTGGGACCAGATGCCATGATCTTCGTTTTCTGAATGTTGAACTTTAAGCCAACTTTTTCACTCTCCTCTTTCACTTTCATCAAGAGGCTCTTTAGTTCCTCTTCACTTTCTGCCATAAGGGTGGTGTCATCTGCATATCTGAGGTGATTGATATTTCTCCCAGCAATCTTGATTCCAGCTTGTGTTTCGTCCAGCCCAGTGTTTCTCATGATGTCCTCTGCATATAAGTTAAGTAAGCAGGGTGACAATATACAGACTTGATGTACTCCTTTTCCTATCTGAAACAAGTCTGTTGTTCCATGTCCAGTTCTAACTGTTGCTGCCTGACCTGCATGTAGAGTTCTTAGGAGGCAGGTCAGGTGGTCTGGTATTCCCATCTCTTTCAGAATTTTCCACAGTTTATTGTGAGCCACACAGTCAAAGGCTTTGGCATAGTCAATAAAGCAGAAGTAGATGTTTTTCTGGAACTCTTTTGCTTTTTCCATGATCCAGCGGATGTTGGCAATTTGATCTCTGGTTCCTCTGCCTTTTCTAAAAGCAGCTAGAACATCTGGAAGTTCACGGTTCACGTATTGCTGAAGCCTGGCTTGGAGGATTTTGAGCATTACTTTACTAGCATGTGAGATGAGTGCAATTGTGTTTCTTCCAAGGAGTAAGCGTCTTCTAATTTCATGGCTGCAGTCACCATCTGCAGTGATTTTGGAGCCTAAAAAAATAAAGTCTGACACTGTTTCCACTGTTTCCCCATCTATTTCCCATGAAGTGATGGGACCAGATGCCATGATCTTCGTTTTCTGAATGTTGAGCTTTAAGCCAACTTTTTCGCTCTCCTCTTTCACTTTCATCAAGAGGCTTTTTAGCTCCTCTTCACTTTCTGCCATAAGGGTGGTGTCATCTGCATATCTGAGGTGATTGATATTTCTCCCGGCAATCTTGATTCCAGCTTGTGTTTTGTCCAGCCCAGTGTTTCTCATGATGTCCTCTGCATATAAGTTAAGTAAGCAGGGTGACAATATACAGACTTGATGTACTCCTTTTCCTATCTGAAACAAGTCTGTTGTTCCATGTCCAGTTCTAACTGTTGCTGCCTGACCTGCATGTAGAGTTCTTAGGAGGCAGGTCAGGTGGTCTGGTATTCCCATCTCTTTCAGAATTTTCCACAGTTTATTGTGAGCCACACAGTCAAAGGCTTTGGCATAGTCAATAAAGCAGAAGTAGATGTTTTTCTGGAACTCTTTTGCTTTTTCCATGATCCAGCGGATGTTGGCAATTTGATCTCTGGTTCCTCTGCCTTTTCTAAAAGCAGCTAGAACATCTGGAAGTTCACGGTTCACGTATTGCTGAAGCCTGGCTTGGAGGATTTTAAGCATTACCTCACTAGCGTGTGAGATACGATTTCGTTGTACATGATTGCTGTCACTTCAGTCGTGTCCGACTCTTTGCGATCCTGTGGACTGAGACCCACCAGTGTTCCAGTGAACCACTGGGGATGGCTCCGTTAGGGTATTATCATTTTGCTAGGGCCAAAGCACCATTCTTTCCCACTTTCTACACCCTTAGAGCGAAGCAGAACTTCGCCACCCCCACCCCATTCTTTAGCAAAGCCCTGCTCACCTTCCAGCAGCGTCAGCTCCCCCTTGAGGCTGGATTTCAGGTGCTGGCAGACAGATTGCCCACAAATCTATACTTCTAAAATTTAATATCACATTTCTTACATTGTCCTCAGTTATGACATCAAAATGAAGCTTCCTCAGCGCTGCCCTCTGAGCCACGGAGCAGAAGTGGCAGCGCTTGTGTCTGGCCACGTTGGGTCGCAGAAACTGCGAGAAGACCTTAGGAAATTTGGGCGTGCAGGTCCCCGCTTCTGCTCGTTAGGAGCCTCGCCCGCAGCCGCCTTAGAGGAGCCTTGTTTAGATGCTGTTAGTTTCAGGGTGTATTTGAATGGTGCTGCCACATTATGTTGCCTAGCCGAGGGGGACTGTGAGGGCTTGTTGTTTCCTCTCCTCCCCCACCTGCGCTGCGTGGTGCAGCCATCCTGAGCAGAAGCCCATAGTTTCTTTTTAACTTGTTTAGGCAGGGTTCATTTATGTTCATTGGTGTATATCAAATCTTACCCATTCTGGATAAAGAAGATGTGAGCGAAAGAGCAATACTCTTTGGCTCAGACAGTATAGTCTGAGTCTGAGCTTTGGCTCCGCCTGCAATGTGGGAGACCTGGATTGGATCCCTGGGTTGGGAAGATCCCCTGGAGGAGGGCATGGCAACCACCGCCCCCCCCCCTTCCCCCGCAGTATTCTGGCCTGGAGAATTCCATGAACAGAGGAGCCTGATGGGCTACAGTCCGTGAGGTTGCAAAGAGGACACAACGGAGCTGCCAAGCACAGCACACACATGCATAATGCCATTTGTAGCAATATAGATGGACCTACAGATCATCGCTTCTAGTAAAGTAAGCCAGACAGCAAAATATAAATACAGTATGATATCATTCTTATGTGGAATCTAAAATATGACACAGATGAACTTATGGCAAACAAAAAACAGACTTGTAGTTGCCAAGGGGAGGGGGATGAGGGAGGAATAGATGGGGAGTTTGGGATTAACAGATGCAAACTATTATATATAGAACAGATAAAAACAAGCTCCTCCTGTATAGCACTGGGCAATTGTATTCAATAACCTATGGTAAAGCATACTGGAAAAGAATATAAAAAATATTTATATATAAAACTGAATCACTTTGCTGTGCAGCAGAAATTAACAACATTAAACTTGATTCTACTTCAATAAAATAAATTTTAAAAAATTTTGTCCATTTTGTGTTTAATAGACACTTGGATTGCTTTATTGACTAATTCAAAATAAAATAGTCAATAATATCTTTGAAAAAGCCTTTAATGCATTCTACTGAATAAGAACCTACATGTGAAACTGCTGGTCTTCAGGAACATGTGTGTTCAAAGTGAAGAGATAATGCTAAATTATTTTCCAAATTCCTTATACAAATCCTTTTCCAACTATGTATAATAAATCCAGTTAATTCATAACTCGCAATGACAAGGTTTTATGATACTTTATAAATCTGAATATTCTGGTGAGTATAGAAAAATCTCATAATTACAGTTTGAATTTCCCTGATAATTAATGCAATGAATATTTTCATAAGTGCAATGGCCACTCAATTATTCTAAATTTTTTAAGTGCCAGTTAATGTTTCATCCATTTTTCATTTGTACATTTGTCTTTATTTTTCTTACCAGTGATATATGTTAGCAAATATCTTCTTCACTTTTTGTGTCAGTCTCTTAAAGGCATCTATTTATGAGCAGCATTTTGATGCAATGCTACTTATCAACATTTTTTGTATCTTGTTTTCAAAATGTTTTTCTACATTCAAAATCCTCAAGGGATTTTTTCCCCTTCAAGAATGTCTTAGATATTTTTAGTCCTTTGCATTTCTGTGTAAATTTTAGACTCAACTTGTTAAATTATATTTTAAAATACCTTTTGGCATTAGCTGATTTTGAGAATTTTCTTCCCTTTAATTTTCAGGGAGTTCTACTATAATGTTTCCACATGTGATATTCTTTATATTTATTGTGCTCTGAGTCTGCTGTGATTCTTAAATATGTGGCTATAGATGTTTCACCAATTTTGCAAAAATTTCAGTCTTTGTCTATTTAAATATTGATTCTTTCTCAATTTTCTCCCTTCTCCTTAGGGAGCATCAATTGCATATATGTTATAACTTTTCACTATGTTTCCATGTCTCTTTTCTGTGTTTTTCCATCTTTTCCCTCATGCTTCAGTTTATTAATCCTCCTTTCATCTGTGCTAATCAGTTTTAAACTCATTTACTGAGGCTTCCCTCATGCCTCAGTATGTAAAGAATCTGCCTGCAATGCGGGAGCCACAGGAGAGACAGGTTCCATCCCTGGTTCAGGAAGATCCCCTGGAGGAGATAATGGCAACCTACTCCAGTATTCCTTCCTGAAAAACCTCATGGACAGAGAAGCCTGGTGGTCTACAGCCCATAGGGTCACAAAGAGTCAGACACGACTGAGTATGCAGTATGCATTGAGTCCTCAAATTTGATTATTGTATACTTTACTTCCAAATTTTTCTTAGGTTTCTTTTTATGAATTTTAACTTTCTATTAAAATTCATCTTGTCTTATATTTTCCTAAATATTTCAATCACAGTTATTTTAAAATGCCTGTATTTCCCATGTGTTTGTTTCTACTGTTGATGTTTTTTTAATCTGTTGTTTCAGCTCATGGTATAAATTTTATTTTTATACAGTATTTAAGTTGAATATATCATGCTTTTGTTGAATGCAGGATATTTTGTATGAAAATTTCTAGAAATAACAAGCAGAATGATATCTTTATAAAGAATTTAATTTGCTTCTATCAGTTAAGAAATGAGGGACAGGCTACCTTTATACAGTCTAGGTTTCAAATTGAAGCTGGCCTTCAGTTTTGTAAATTCTGTTCTACTATTATTAGCTGTCACTTATAAAGTGTACCTATTCAGTCATCCAATTAAAAGCCAAAGTTTCTACCAAAGATTCTTCTCCTTGGAGACCTTCACACTCTAATTTTTTTCTTTTTTCCTCTCTCTCCACCTGGTCACTGTGAGACTGCCTAAAGCTTTGCTTAGTTTCTTGACCTTTTGGTCACCTTTCACCCAGCTTACCTGCTTCTGTTATATTCATCTTCCTGGAATCTAGATAGATGCTTAATACTTGGCAAAACAAGTCATGCCAGATGTTGGGCTAATTTCGGTTTCTATCTTCTCTCTCAGATCTGTTAGCCTGTTGGAATTTCATGACTTTCTGATTCCTCCCATTTTTAAAGTTTTGTTTTGCCTGAGAAACTTATTATATTAATAAGAACCTACACAGCTGTAGGAGAAACTGGGAAACAAAGTTCCAAAGAAAGAAACTGCAGAATCAGAGAAAAGTCACTAACTTGCACCCCTGAAGCCAGTTGCTCCCACCGGCTGAAGAGAGAACAGAAAGGGATGTTACTGGAGAGGCCTCTGAAAGGGCCAGTCCTTCTGGACCTGGTGTGGAGCTTAGGATCACAACTGGTCATCATGAAGAGGATCTAAGTGTAGTGGAGAAAGGAAAGGACAAGGGGGAAACATGGGCAGCCCTGCAAGATGTCAGATCCTTCACTTCTACCTCCCAAATCTCATACAAATTTTGATTTGGCCAACTCTAAGCTGGAACCATCAGAGAAAGGAATTCTGGGAAACATAGATCTAACATAGGCAACTTGACATGGTACAAAACTGGCAAAGATACCCCCCCCAAAAAAAAAAGTACCCACAGAGAGAGCAAATAGCCAGTATACATACTGAAATAACTAAACTTCACATTTACTCAGAAAAATGCCACTTGAAAACACAGTGAGATACAGTATCACAAGCATGTCATTGGATAAAATTAAAAGTGTTAATGAAGATCATATAATCCTGGCAGAGTGTAAATTGGTTCAACTGCATTAAGAAGCTGTTTGGAATATGAAATAAAATTAAAGATCTGCATCCATTGTAACCCAGTGATTTTACTACTAGACATATACTAATCACACAAGTACACAGACAGAAGCTTACCAAAATGTTCACAGCAGTATTGGTTTTAACAGAAAAAAAGGAAAATTAAACGTCCCTTAGTGGGATTCTAATAGATAAACATCTATTTGTTCACATGCCAAAAAGACTATCGAGTAGTCAAATTGAAAGAATTAAAACTAAATATACGAACATGAGTGAATCTTAAGAACAGTGTTGAAAAAGCAAGCTGCTAAACAATATACAGAATGTAATAGCATTTCTGTATGTTTTTAAATATGCAAAATAATACTAGTACATATATTTATGGAATTCATACATATGCAGTAGAAATATAAAAAATTCCCAAGAGCAAGATGGAACTCAGAGGAATGCAATAAAGGAGAGTTCATGAGAGACTTCAATTGTATTTGCAATGATTTATTTCTTGTGCTTGGTGCTGGCTGCATGGATGCTTATTTTATTCCCCCAATGCTTATTTTCTCTCCAAATTTATTTCTTAATCGTTGAAAACAGAAACTTGATCTTGCCAAGTATATTTCATCCCACCTGCCTTTGAAAATTGTCAGTTATTCTTACCTACTCACTTCACAAGCCAGAGCATCTTCCAAACCTATTTTCCCTGTTTATTTAAAGTTTTTTCTCTCTCTTTACATAAAATTAACTGTAGTGGTTAGATATTTTTAAGGCATGGTTAAGGTTGAGCTCTGATTTTTTTTAATTTGATATTTTAAATCTGTGACTTTTACTTTATTAAATAAATGTGGATATGTTTGATATATTTTTCTCTCTACAGGTAGTGTCTTCTTTTGGAATTGATTTAAAATGGGATGGGGCATTTACTGAAGAGTATTTAGAGAATTTATACTTTTTGTTAAAAAATTGAGAATTCCTTTAACTTTTTATTTTGTAATGCAGTATAGCTGATTAACAATGTTGTGATAGTTTCAGGGGGACAGCATAGGGACTCAGCCATACATATACGTGTATTTATTCTCTTCCAAACTCCCCATATCATGCCAGATAACATTGAACAGAGTCTCATGTGCTATACAGTAGGTCCTTGTTTGTTATTGGTTTTAAATATAGCAGTATGTACATGTCAACTCCAAACTCCCTACCAAAAAATTGAGAATATTTGCTCACCAGACTTCTAGGTGGTGACCTGGAAGGAAGAGCAATCTGGTAGGGCTGCTCCATTGGAGAGGGGAGTCTATGACACAGGAGAAACCAACAGGGGCACCCAGGCTTTGGAAGCTAATAGAATAGAAGGGAAGAAACTAAAAGAAGCAGCAAGATGGGAGAACGTCACAGACTGTGTGAAACCGTCCTCCATCACAGCCTATCAAACATTCAACATGTTCGTGACATCACAAAATGCTAACTGAGACTGAGATTTTGAGGGAAGAATGAAAGAGTAAATGTTCTCATCCAGGTCTGACACAGCAGAAAACTAGAACTGCACACGTGCATGGCAGTTGACCCTTTGCGACCCCGTAGTTGGTAGCTTGCCAGGCTCCTCTGTCCATGGGATTCTCCAAGCAAGAATACTGGAGTGGTTGCCAGTTCCTTCTCCAGGGGATCTTCCCCACCCAGGGATCAAACCTGGGTCTCACACATTGCAGGCAGATTCTTTACCATCTGCCACCAGGGAAGAAGCCTGTATAGGAGCTTAGAAGCAGAGAACTTTAGAGAAAACACAGCAAATAAACACAAATTTTCAAGAGAGCTTTGAACAAGTAGGCAAGTAGAAAGCAGGCCATGTTTATTCAGTTTTCCAAAGGATAGATGTGCCACTATTGATCTCCCTATTACAAGAAAAGATGTTTAAAACAGACTGGACAGTTCCCATCCCCCTTAATACATCTGGTAAATAAAATTGAGGTATACAGCTTGTTTTCAGAGGAGTTGCTTCAGAGCAAACAAATTCAAATAATACATTTAATTGTATATGTTCTGCTTAGGCCTTAGCTGAAGAAAAACTGTAATATTTTCCCAGAGAAAAATGTGAATTAAAGACAAAGTCACATGCTGATTTCATTTTTACGTCTAAATATGTAATGAGAATGGCTTATTGCTTTTTGGCAAATAGACATAAGCTTTTGCCTCTCTCTTCAGGAAATGTAGATGTTAATACTGCATAATTCTTAATCAAGGCAAAACTCTGCAAATAAAATATGCAATACTTGAGAAGATTTTTTAAATTAAACATTTTGTACTCATCACAATTATAATATTTCAACAATATTAAGCATGTATGTCAATAATTTTCATTGAAACTATTTTTTTCTTTTTCTATTTCTTATGAATTATTTAATCAGTAAAATTATTCTACTTTATTTTAAATTTTAAAAGTGCTTATATTATATGTTAGAAAAAGAACTATGCTAGAGAAATAAGATAAGTAAAATTTCTTTGATTAAAAATAGTAAGACCTGTACCTGTCTCTTATACACATCTTGCTTATATGAGAACTGTCTCAAATTATATTATGTCTTGATGGTTTTCAATGAGAGGAGAAAGCTGAACCAGAAATTTCTTGGTTTTAAAGACTCTTTTGCTAATAAATAGAAAAGCTTATCTTCTATCAGAAGTTTCATGGATGGTAAAAGTTAGAACAAATCTCCTTAGTATTAGAGTGGAAGGCTCTAGAGTCAAAATTGTGATTCAAAATAACTACATGGGTAAAGACAAGCAATCAAGATAGGCAGTACAACACAGGAGCTTGTAGCCATTATCTTTTAATAACCAATAATGAAACATAATCTGCAAAAATACTGAATCGCTGTGCTGTACACCTGAAACCAACATAACACTGTAGATCAACTACACTCCAACAAAAATTAAAAAATGAAACAATAAAATACCACTTGGGTGAATTACTCAACTGCGTTGTGCCTCAATTTCTTCATCTCTAAAAAGAAAATACAACTGTATGTCTCTCATAGGTCTGTTTGGATGGCTGGATGAGATCAAGTGTGTAGAATTCCCAATGTATGTTGGACATAAACTAAGATTTGCTAATTGTTAGTTCTGCATCATTTAAGATGATACAGGCTAAAAATGGCCATCACAGATGACAAAAGTATAAATATAAATATATATGCATGTAAATATGTAGATACACACAAACATATATATATATATATATCTCTCCCTGTTTATATAAAGAGGCAATCTGAACGAATAGAATCAGCAGGGCACAAGGCCCAGGCTGGCTTGCTGACCAGCTACTTTGTGACTTGGTGAATTTGACTTCCACACATCTCACTTTCCCTGTTTGTAATTTGGGAGTTTAGACAAGAAAATTTTTACGACTCCTATTCAGTCCTAATAGTTACTGATTCTTTCTTTTTTAATAAGCCAATAGTATCAAAGAGGAATATGTGAAGTCCGAGTTTAGAGATGAGTGACTCTCTAAACTGTGGTGTTGGAGAAGACGCTTGAGAGTCCCTTGGACTGCAAGGAGATCCAACCAGTCCATTCTGAAGGAGATCAACCCTGGGATTTCTTTGGAAGGAATGATGCTAAAGCTGAAACTCCAGTATTTTGGCCACCTCATGTGAAGAGTTGACTCAATGGAAAAGACTCTGATGCTGGGAGGGATTGAGGGCAGGAGGAGAAGGGGACAACCAAGGATGAGATGGCTGGATGGCATCATGGACTCGATGGACGTGAGTCTGAGTAAACTCCAGGAGATGGTGATGAACAGGGAGGCCTGGTGTGCTACAATTCATGGGGTCACAAAGAGTCGGACACGACTGAGCAACCGAACTGAACTGACTCTCTAAAAAGAAAAACAAAAAGCTAGAGATTTTCCTGTCAAATTCGCTGAGCAATAGAAGCTCAACAATAAATTCAAATATCATTTTTATAAAGAGCTGTTATGAATGGAATGTTTGTGCTCTCCAAAATATTTTCATTGAAATTCTAAGTCCCAGCATGATGACATTAGAAGGCAGGGCCTTTGGGGGTAATTAGGTCAGGATGGTGGAGCCCTCATGAATGAGATTAGTGCCTTTACAAGATGATTCAGTAGAGCTTTCTCCCTCTCTTTGCTCTCTATCACATGAGGATACAATAAGACAACCATTTGCAAACCAGAAAGCAGGCCCTCCCCAGACACTGAATCTGCTTCCACCTTAAAGTTGGACTTCCAACTTCCAAAACTGTGAGAAATAAGTTGTGGTTTAAGCCACCCAGTCTATAGTTTTCTGTTGCAGCAGCCTGAACTAACGCAAAAGTGAATTCTTCTCAAGAGTGAACCTATTTGTTCTCTCAGTCATCATCTAGGTGAGGTGATGAGGAAAGAGGCCCTCATCTGAAGATGGGGAACTTTATTTTCAGGTTGTATATCTTTTATTTATATATTGTCTACTTCTCAGTTGCCCTCTTTTATAAAGAGGAGAATTTTAATATCTACTTTATAGAATATTACAAAAGTTTAAAGAGTTTAATTATTAATTAAACTGAATTCTATTGATAGAAAATCTAATCAATTTGTCAATTTTTCCTTTTAGTGATGTGTATTAATATTTAGTTGTGTATTAATATACTATTTATGTGTTATCCAATACATTTTGTATATCAGTGTGTATATTCATAGGTAAAAGAGAAAAGGAAAGGAAATGGATATTCTAGAGCATACTCACTATGTAAGGCACAATGACAGATGATTAATAAATATTTTGAAAAAATCATCTGAATACCATGGTAATTAGTACTGTTCACATTTTCAGATTAAGAAGTTGAAACTCATAAATGTTAAGTAGCCTTCCTAAGGTCATATATCTGAAGCTATATATCCAAAGACATAGCTAGTAAATGTTAGAGTCTGACTTCATATCAGATTGGTCAGCTGCATAGATTGTATACCGTGGACATGAAACCATGTGACACGGGAAAGAGCTGAACTTCACTATCTGGCTGTACTGTCGAAAGCTTAAACTTATGCCCTAACTCCATCACTTGCTACCTGTGGAACTCTGGAGCAAGATACTTAGCCATTCTGAGCCTGGGTTTCCTTATTTCTAAAATAGAAAACTGGAGATGTTGTTGGTGCTCCCCCCAGATTCTTTTGATCATCCAATCCAGAGTACCCATTCCCCTTCTGCTATCAGTATTGATTCACAATAACCCCCTTCTCCAGAGAATTGCCCCCAGAGTAATGGTCAAACAGGAACTTCCGCGTGTCCCCAGAAATCTTGACCAATGCCTGATGGATATAAAAGGTCAACTTTTGGCAACAATGGCGTACAGATTGTGCTCAATTTTTCAGTGGGAATAGACTGAAGCTCATGACCTGAAGCTCAGTTGAAACCTTCTTTTTGCTTAGTTTTTGTTTCTGATCCTGTCCTGCTTCCTTCATGCCCCTTTCTCCTGTGGGCAGTTTTTTCAACTTTTAGATGACCTCAGACAAAAATATATACTAAAATAATATAAGAACAAGATGAAATAAATATATGGGAATGATTTTAACTGTCCAGTTCAGTTCAGTCACTCAGTCATGTCCGACTCTTTGCGACTCGATGAATTGCAGCATGCCAAGCCTCCCTGTCCATCACCAGCTCCCAGAGTCCACCCAAACTCGTGTCCATCGAGTCGGTGATGCCATCCAGCCATCTCATCCTCTGCCATCCCCTTCTCCTCCTGCCCCCAGTCCCTCCCAGCATCAGAGTCTTTTCCAATGAGTCAACTCTTCTCATGAGGTGGCCAAAGTACTGGAGTTTCAGCTTTAGCATCATTCCCTCCAAAGAAATCCCAGGGTTGATCTCCTTCAGAATGGACTGGTTGGATCTCCTTGCAGTCCACAGGACTCTCAAGAGTCTTCTCCAACACCACAGTTCAAAAGCATCAATTCTTTGGCACTCAGCCTTCTCCACAGTCCTCACATCCATACATGACCACTGGAAAAACCATAGCCTTGACTAGATGGACCTTTGTTGGCAAAGTAATGTCTCTGCTTTTTAATATGCTATCTAGGTTGGTCATAACTTTCCTTCCAAGAATTGTCTTTTAATTTCATGGCTGCAATCACCATCTGCAGTGATTTTGGAGCCCAGAAAAATAAAGTCTGACACTGTTTCCACTGTTTCCCCATCTGTTTCCCATGAAGTGATGGGACCAGATGCCATGATCTTCATTTTCTGAATGTTGAGCTTTAAGCCAACTTTTTCGCTCTCCTCTTTCATGCAGAATTATAGAACAAGTCAAATACTTTTTTATACCTTTCCCTGAGTATTAAAAACTGTCACCTTTCATATCTAGCATGCCTGCATTCTCTCTTCTCTCACACATATCAAAACAAAAAATTAGTTTATGCTTTAATTCTTTAGTCTTTTGGGTAATTATTCAAACTGCTGCAATCTTAAGGTCAGGAGGCATTCAAGAATATGAAAAGAAAAGATGAATTTGATCAGTCTCTCTTGGTCATACTGGTTTAGTCCAAGTGAATATATTTTGCTAATCTGGAGGCATTCAGTGCTTTTGTTCAAGTACCTCCAAAAAATATCTTTTAATTATATTTTTAGCTGTTAGCTAAAGTTTTATATTTAAGGCTTAATATTTAAACATAAGTTCCAACAAATTTTGTATTACATTTGTGTGTTAAATATTTTTCATCAAGACATTAGAGCAACAAATTAAACATATTTAATTTAGAAGAAAAATAGTTGCCAAAGAATTAATTGGCAAAGCCAGTTCTTAATTGTGAAACGAATAATCTAAATTAGTCTTTTCAATTGGGGGAAAAAAACTTGATTTTTTTCAATCACAGTAAACATATAAATATGCATTCCCACTATCATTTAACTTCTGAATTCTAAGATACAGAAGTAATACATGGCTTAGGGGAGATAGAGTACATTACAGGAGCCTGGCCATCAGTCTTTCCCCCAGATAAGAAAGGGCACTTTTCTCTGTAATGTTTTTCCTGATGCCTTTCTAGCTTTACCATCTTGTGATTTTCCCCATGTCACTTCTCAAGTTGTTTCTTTGTTTGGTATCCCAGAAGTGCCTTGGACTAACACACTGTACTAATTTCAGATGAGTGAGGGGAAGACAGAGGGTATGGGAAGAGAGATATGGGAAAGAACTGGCTCGTTCCAGGAAATGCTCTAACAGATCAGTTTTAAGAAAGACTTAAGTATGAAAATCGACCTCTGAAAATATTCCTACCTGGGTAACCTCTGGAAATCCTCCTTATATCTCCAAGACTATGCATGTTGCCACCCCTGCCTCTTGATCACCCCGCACTTAGCCAGATGGCTAGAAACAAGGGACATCTGCTGGATTCCTCTCAGGGGGAGTCCATAGCTAAAAAATTTGTTACTCTTTGTTTCCCTTTGTTATTTATTATTCTTTGGTTGCATGTAACTGAACTTCAACCCAACTTCATACAAATAGGCATGAGTTATAGAACACATCGGGGTCTCACGGAGCCCAAGACCCATCGTGAAAGACTTCCAGAACGCAGTGGAATCAGGAAATGGAACACTAGCACTCTTTCTTCTGTCTTTCATCTCTGCTGTTCTCTGTATGTTTGATTCACATTTCTCTCTCTCTTTCTCTGCTTTTCTGATCTATAAGGTAGAGTAACATGGCTACTGAAAATGCTTTAGTATAATTTTTTACCTGTCTTCCAGAGAAAGAATGAATCTACTTCTCCAAAGAAAGGAAACTTATAGGGGAAGATGGCATCATATACTCAGTCTTGATCAGTCTTGATGGAACTATGCCCCCTTGATTCATATAAAATCACAGGGTTGAATCAGGTTTGAAATAAGGCTTCTGAATAGATAAAACATTCAGCATACACCCAATGCCTTCCAAGGTTGGACAGAAGATCTAGCCACAAGCATTTAGGACAATTCTCAGCTCTGAGTTGAGCCAATGTAATTCCTGTCTTAGGAATATTTTCATATTAGTCTCCCCATAAAGGGACAAAATGCTATATTCTGAGACTTAAGAATGTTATACAATAGAAGGGACATTATTTGAGGATTGCAAATGGAACAGGAATGAGACCATCTGCCCATGAAATCATATCATGCTTACTCCTAAGATGGTAAGTCCGTTGGAGGTGGGAGAGAAGACTAATTTGAAATGATATGAGAAAAGAGGTAATTTTAAAAAATTGCTTATCCTCAATGAGATATGTGGTTGTTTTCCTTGCTCTACTCCGCTATCCTAGTGGTTTTCAATCCTGAGTAGCAGACGTTCTCAGTGTTCACTCATATTCTCTCCAAACCTTTTCCATTTTTATATAAAACATCTGTCTGTGTGTTTTTACTTGCATCTCTGCAAGTCAGAGTGATATCCTCAGACTTCCTTAACCTTTGCCTCAGTGTAGAGAGAGCAGAAAGGGCCTAGGAATTTATATCTCCACCACTGACTACTAAGTAAAATATTCAGCTCTCTGGTTCCTGATGGGGACAGTTTAGAGGTGTGACTTATAAGTGCAGAAGTCACCTGTAGGATTGAGCCGAAGTTACCATGTGGGTGTTTGCTTAACCTCAGACTGTTGACTCGCTTCCTTCCCTTTCCTGTCACATGCCATACTTCTCTGTGGTTTTAACAACTCACTTTTATTTGAATCTTCATCTACAGGTCAACATCTGGGGACCCCAATCTTAGGTACTGACTGTCCATAAGAATTACCTAGGAAGCTGGTATATTTGGGAGAATAAAATTCTTCATCCAGGCCATGAGTAAGAGAAACAAAGTGAATTTTTACCCTAGAGAATTAAATAAAAAGTCTTCAGTTCAGTTCAGTCGCTCAGTGGTGTATAACTCTTTGCGACCCCATGGACTACAGCATGCCAGGCCTCCCTGTCCATCACCAACTCCCGGAGCTTGCTCAAACTCATGTCCATCAAGCCAGTATGCCATCCAACCATCTCATCCTCCATCGTCCCCTTCTCCTCCTGCCTTCAATCTTCCCCAGCATCAGGGTCTTTTCAAATGAGTCAGTTCTTCGCATCAGGTGGCCAAAGTACTGGAGCATCCATCAGTCCTTCCAATGAGTATTCAGGACTGATTTCCTTTAGGATTTACTTGTTTGATCCCTTTGCTGTCCAAGGGGCTCTCAGGAGTCTTCTCCAACACCACAGCTCAGAAGCATCAATTCTTTGGTGCTCAGCTTTCTTTGTGGTCCAACTCTCATATCCATACATGACTATTGGAAAAATCATAGCTTTAACTAGATGACCCTTTGTCAGCAAAGCAATGTTTCTGCTTTTTAAGATGCTATCTAGGTTTGTCATAGCTTTTCTTCCAAGGAACAAGTGTCTTTTAATTTCAGGGCTGCAATCACCATCTGCAGTGATTTTGGAACCCAAGAAAATAAAGTCTGTCACTGTTTCCATTGTTTTTCCATCTATTTGCTTTTTTTACCTTTTAATAAATATATAATGTGTTCCTATGAAACATGTTGTGTATTTGTGTGCATGCACATGTATGAGAAAGAGACATCATCAGAGAGACTGAGAGATACAGATGGATAAAGAGACATTCTTTCTTGTTATTTAAAATAACTTCTGGATTTGAATTAGGAAAAAAAGTACGTATTGTAGGTATCAGTCAGGATTTGAAGAGAACCATTAGGAGATACATATATATGTATCTTTATCAGTTCAGCTCAGTCACTCAGTCGTGTCCGACTCTTTGCGACCCCATGGACTGTAGCATGCCAGGCCTCCCTGTCCATCACCAACTCCCGGAGTTTATATGTATCTTTACATGTGTGTATATATAAAGAGGTTTGTTTATAAAGGATTGGCTTACACAGTTGTGAGCTGACAACTTTGAAATCTGTAGGGAAAACTGGCTGGTTTGAAACAGGCAGGAGCTGAGCACTGCAGTCTTGAAGTAGAACTCTTTCTTCTCCAGGAAACCTAAGCTTTTGCTCGTAAGGCCTTCAACTATTAATAATTGGATGAGGCCCATCCATGTTATCAATGGTAATTCCCTTACTTCAAGTCAATCAGTTGTAGATGTTACCATATCCACAAAATACATTCACAGCACAACCTGGCCTGGTGTTTGGTTAACTGGGTATTGTAGCCTAGTTGTGTGGGTGCTAAGTCGCTTCAGTCTTATCAGACTCTTTGTGACTGTGTGGACCACTCAGTCCATGGGATTCTCCAGGCAAGGATAGTGGAGTGGGTTGCCATGCCCTTCTCCAGGGAATCTTTCTGACCCGGGATTGAGCCCTGGGTCTCTTTCATCTTCTAGCATTCGCAGGCAGGTTCTTTACCACTACTGTCACCTAGGAAACCCATGGCCTGGTTAGATTGACACAAAAGACCACTCATCATACTGCAGGACTAATGAAGTAAGGAAGAAAAAAAACAGTTTTGTTGTGTCAAATTGGCACACAAACATGGCATTCCCAGAAACTGCTTGGCATTTATGCAGTAATAATAAGTTCACATATTATTAAACTGATCATATTCACTTCATACAAAAGGCAGTGACTCACAAAAATAAACTCTATATATGCTGTATATCTATATATAGATATATTCATATTTCTAAATAAAAATTGGAAAAGAAATTAATGCCTTTTGTTGCAGCTAAGACACATTCAGAGGACATTTGTTTGTAGTCCAGTCTGTATAATATTAGCAACTGTCAGCAATTGCCCAACAGCACCCATCTATAAAACACTAGAGCGTTGATAGTGTTCGCACTACAGTGTTGAGAGTGAGGGAGAAACGAAGCCTTGGCCTAAGGTATCTAACAAGTTTGCAAGAGTGGTAGTGAGAGCAGGATTGCTGAAGCACCGGAGGCGCTAGAGAAGGTGTAGTGAGATCAAAATCAGGCCAAGCAGAGTATAACCCATCCGGTCAAGGAGAGGCCATGCGGTAGACTAGTGAAGAAGGTTCCAAGGAGAAGCAGATCAGACATGCAGCCACAGGCATGCAGGAGTATCCTGGCATGTAAAACACAACTAAGATGCACGTACTAGTTACTGCCTCTCACACGGTAGCAAGGAAACCCCACATGGGTTAGACGAATTACTTAGAACTCCTGATTGGTGTTACAGTCCTTCACAAAGATTTGGTCTGCTTTTAATTTTAACATGTGGCAGGATCACATACCTGTGCCCACCTTGAAATTATGTGTGGCCACATGAGGAGTTCGGGTCAATGAACTGTGAGGGTAGTCATTCGTGAGTGTCACTTCCGGACAGAAGCACTTGGAGCTCAGCCCTCCAGGGCTCTCCTCTCCTGCTGGGTGACTGTGAAATGCTGATATGGGTGCTTCTGCTTGCCTGATTGAAGCCGGCTGGAATGCTGAGCCAGCACACGGGGAATGACTGCCCTGGAGGGTGGCCCAAGCCTGCAGAGGACTTCAAATTGTGTTAAGTGACTGAGATGGTTCCGTTTTACTGCAGCATAGCTTATAACCTGCCTGAATGTGATGTGGAAACGGGCGTAGTGCATATTCAATTAAATAGTTACAGACTTACTAGGATTCTCAAGCAGTTTGTCTCTGTCTCTCTGTCTTATAAACTTTTGATTTGGGGCACTGAGTACGCTATAGAAACCACGAGGACAGGCAAGGAGGGAATGTATTATAGTCATTTTTTTGAATGAAGAAAAGGAGTGGTCACAATTAGAAGGTGTTAACTTTTGAAAACCCATGGAGGGCATGAAGTAAAAATCTTAGCTGCTCTTTCTGTCGTCTATATGATTCAGTGAGGAGTTTCTGAGTTTGTAAAAATATAAATCTCAAGCCAGCTCTAGAAAACAGGATTTGTGGTCAAGGTATTGAGGGGTCTCATAAATCCAGAAAAAGTTGTAAACAACCAGGCCTTTGAAAGGATAAAAAGAAAAACAGATTTAGGAATCTCTCTGTCTCTGTCTTTGCCTCCTCCTTTCACCCCTGTTGACTCTGACCTATGGTCCCTCTGGTCTGAATAGTTTTATCTGTTTACCTTCCTTACACATGAATCATTTGCTAGTGGCCAAATCAGTTCCGGCCTGCAAGCCCTTTCATTCAAACAACCACACCCAACTTTCCTCTGAATTTTTAAGTCATATTCTTCCAAGTACCTGTTTAGCCTAGCTTACTTTATTAATTAGGTTTGGGAAGCTACGGCCACTGGTCCTTAGATGTTCTCTAGTTAGACATTCACTTATCCTAGTTCAATCCTCTGCAATGACAGCAGTTGAACCTGTGAATTGATGATCACTTAGCAGGTGCTGTGGCTGGGGCATTTTATCCAAAATGGGAGTGGGCAGGGTGGGCACCTGAGAGCACAGCTGGAACAACTTCCCTGAACGTCTATACTTTTGTGGGCTGGACATCAAGGACACCCTGAAAGAGAGAAGGAAACTCTTTTGAGGGACTGCTTCTAAACAACCACCACCCAAATTCTGCCCACTTCCTCTCTGAAAATTGCTAATGTCTGGCCTAACTTATCACCAGGGAATAATTTAGACGTTGCAAACAATGGAACCCTTTGTGTATTTGGAGAAAGAGAAACTGTGAGTAACACTGAGCCCTCCCCTGGATTTACATGCGTAATTATGCTTACAGTGGGGACATGTGAGAGACACATCTCATATGAAAAAGGATCTCCTGAATTCCCATTCTGTTTCTCATTCTGGAAGCATGAGTCAATTTTTTTTACCCTATGAAAGTTGATTTTGTAATTAAAAAAAAAAAAGTCTAAACATGAATTTTTATTTTTTTCTACAAATGCATTGAAATGCTTCTTTGTCTTTCTTAGTTCTATTGAGATATAATTGACATATAACATTGTATAGGTTTAAGGTGTACAACATGATTTGATATACGTATATATGGCAAAATGATTACCACCTTAAGATTAGTTAACATCTAATACCTCACACAGATACAAATTTTTCCTTTGTGATTAAAACTTTCAAGAACTACTATTTAAGCAACTTTCGAATCTATGATACAGTGTTACCAACTATAGTGACTATATTTTACACTATATCCCCAGGGGTTATTTATTTTATAAATAAACATCTGTACCTTTTTTTTTTAAATTGTCTGTACCTTTTGACTACCTCACTAAATTCTCCCTCCCCAACCTCCTTAAAATACTTATTTCAACTATTTAAAAAATAAGAAAAACTAACCTGGGCTAGCATTGTAAGCCATTCTTTTTACAAACAGCTTTTAAGCATCAGAGATTCAAATGGGAACAAGACAAATTTCCTCCTCCTCTCAAAGGTCATAGCATATAGCTGCAGGAAGATAGACAAACACATCATATGCATTACAGATATACACATGTACTGTCAACTAATTATAAACATGAAAAAGGGCCTAAGTCTGTATAAAGAGGCAGAGACTGATGAGATGCTATTTTGCATAGGTATAAAGACTGAATTGTGAAGATCACCAGTGAACTCCCCTTTTGTCAAAACTGACAGTCAATTCTCAGTTGTCATTTTACTCAAATTTTCAGCATTGTTAACACAATTCACTTCATTTGCTTGACCTCAGAGACACCACATTTCTCCCCCAGAAGCTACTCCTTTCTGTCAGATTTGCAGGTCCCTCCACTTCTGCCAACTAAAATAAAAGACTACTAAGATGTCATGTGTGGTAGTTTGAGCATTCTTTGGCATTGTCTTTCTTTGGGATTGGAAAGAAAACTGACCTTTTCCAGTCCTGTGGCTACTGCTGAGTTTTCCAAATTTGCTGGCATATTGAGTGCAGCACTTTCACAGCATCATCTTTCAGGATTTGAAATAGCTCGTGAGTCTGAGTGAACTCCTGGAGTTGGTGATGGACACGGAGGCCTGGCGTGCTGCGATTCATGGGGTCACAAAGAGTCGGACACGACTGAGTGACTGAACTGAACTGAAGATGTCATGACTACCAATTTTATACATCAACAGCCTGACCCTTGCCTCTCAAGTCCAGAGTCATATATGGAATTACCTACATGCCATCTCCACATCCATCAAATGTTCATCTCAAAGTTAACATATCTAGAACTAGTTTTAGATCTTCTTCATAATATATGCTTTCCATTTCCAATGATCCCTTTCTCAGTAAATGGTAGCTCCACTTTTCCTTTGTTGAGACCCCACCCCAAACTTTGGCGTTCTGGACTCCAAGGAGTCCTTTTGATTTTCCCACACACTCTAGCCAATCCATCAACAAATCTTTTAGCTCTACCTTTAAAATATATTTGGAATTGGATACCTTTCACGTCTTCCTTCTCACTAATCCAAACTACCTTATTTCTAGCTTGGATTATGACAATAATTGCATACAGAGTCAGTTCTTACAAGAGACTGATGGTTTTCTCTAAGCTTGAATCATATCATATCACTTTCCTAATAAAATACTGATTATTTTACCAGAATAATGTTTAGAATCTTTTCTATGGTCTATGAGGCCTTGTATAATCTGGCTCTATAGCACCTCTTGACCTAGACTTGGATCACTCTCTCTGGTTCATTGTGCCTCAGCTACACTGGCCTCCTCTGACAGTTCTTTACAAAGGTCAAAGAGGCTCTTACATCAGGGCCTTTGCACATGCCATTTCTTTAACACAGAACACTCTTTTTCCAGATAGCTGCATAGATATTGTCTTTACTTCATTGACTCTCTGTTGAAATATTCTCTTCTCAGAGATGCCTTCCCTAAACGATCTGTCTACAACAGTGAGTAACTCTACTTTGCCAATCACTCCTTTCAGTGCTGTTACCAGTATACATGATTTTTACCACTTAGCTCATCCAACATATTCTGTATGTGTAATTGCTCCTTTTTGTTGTGTGTCTCTCCTCACTGGAATGTAAAGTATATGAACGGTGAGACTTGATATTTTCATGTCACATTCCCAGTGTCTGATATATGCAGGTGTTCAATAAATGCCTATTATATATAGGCTTTCCAATAACCATGAATACTAACAAAATAAAATACCACTAATCAGAAGTAAATAGAAAGATGGCTAGTCTGACTGAAAGATTCTTTTTTAATAAAATATTTACTTGCAAATTCATGAATTTTCCATCAATAATGGGCAAAACTTATTTTGAGTAAGGTTAAATTTCTGCTGGCTTTGAACAGTAAAACCCATTTCTAATTACTATATTGATTTGGTATATGCAAACGTGCTTTTAGAGGGCTTGACAAAGTTTGTCCTAAATTGATTTACCAGGTCTTCCACAACCTGTTATCTTTAGTTTGATTACTAAGCTGTATGCGGTAGTTCTTGAAGATGTTCTCAAAGCACTTCAAGTGTAAACTCCAGCTCATTTCAGGTCAAATGTTCTGAAATTCTGAGTTTAGAAAAGCCAGAATACATACAGTTCTACACCATGAATAGTTCTTGGATGTTCAGTATAATAGCGTGCATAGTTATTTTAAATGTAAACATGTATGACATGACACCCTTAATCTATTCATAATTTTTAAATTAATAATGAAGCTAAAATTAAAACTATCTAGGAGAAAGGGCTATAAAATTTCTCTCCAGTGTGTGTGTATAAGTAAATAAATATACATATACATAAACAATATATTAATAAATATTTCTTATATTAGGAATATTGAAATATTCCTGAGTATGCACTATGGTACTTAACCTGTCATATATTGGATGCCAATATACTTTTTAAGTTCATTCAGCAAAATTTGTTGAGCACTTACTCTGTGACCAGAATTGGGATATGAAATGATGATACAAATATAAATAAAACAAATATAAAAATATTTATTAAATGCAAATTAATGATTGCCCATAGTCTTGCCAAATTTTACATAAAACATATCCTCTCTTTATGAACTTAGCATACAATTCCATAAGCTATAGTTTGGTCCCTGACTGAAAAAAAAACCCAAAACAGACAAACATATTTACTCCTGAATATATTAGTTATAACCACTTTCCCAAATGAGTAAAACTAACTTCTGGAAAAAACATGGTTCAATAAAATTTCAAGGGCAATCCAAAAGATAAACAATAAGAAGGCTTTTTACTATAAATCTCAAATAAAATCCATTTTGAATATATTTTTCATAGAGCTTCTGTAGTGAATAGGGTAGGACATGTTAAAAGTGAGTGTCAGAGGAATTAGCTTTAAGATAATAAATCTAATTCTCATACAGATTCATGACTCCATCAGGATTGGCTATATACTCTGCAGGTTCTTCAGCATTTAGCTCCATCAACTCAGGTGAAAATAGGACAGACATACTGCTGTCTGCCGTCAACTACTCAGAATGAAGTGTGTGCCTCAGATGAATCAAAACCAGAAGCTACTATTCAACTCTTAATGTCAAAATGATAGTACTTTATCAAGAACCAAAAGGAAAGTAAAAAATTTCAGACAGTTATTCTCAAAACAGGAGATAAAATGAAATATCTTTACTTTTTTTCCTTTAAAAAGTTTCTAGATGTAGTAGAACACTTAATAGCAAATTAACATTATCCATTTACTATAATTTGTACCAATGGAGGTAAACTGTGACGGAGCATTTGAATGCATAGCTGACTCCAAATTCTCAATATTTTCTTTTTTTTCCATATATATTTATATTCATAATTACTTTTGATGAAGTAGCACCGTTTACCTAAATGTTTGCATAGAGAGTATATGTGCAACTCACATATAACAAGACTTTGAGATATTTGAATGAAAGGATTAATCTTGAATCCTTTATACATTTATTCACTTACCTAGCACAGAACAGGTATTCAAAATACAACTGGCAAATCAATATTTCATTTATAAAAATCAAAGTTTTATGTTCATGTATTAAAAAGTAAACATATTTTTAGTTTCCTGGTAATTTTGTTATATAACAGATACACAATAATTTTGGGCTTTACTTTTGAACTAACATAGTAACTTTTTTGTGATATTTCTAGTAAGTGGGCAGCATTGTTCTATCCGGTAGTTTAGGCACTCAGCTCTTTCCATGTGAGGTTACTCCCTCTCTTGGACTCTAGAAGTCTCTGAATTCAGCTATAGATGGGAGCCCATAAGCTGGAGAATGCATATCTGCTGCTTAACTGCCTAGTCAAAAAGTGATGAAACACTTCAGCCTACATATTGACCAGAACTAGTCACATGGACCCACTCAGATGCAAGCAGGTGCAGGTGGGAAACGAAATCCGTACCTAGTTAGACACTTTGCAGAGAGTATACTAAAAAAGGGGAACTACAATTTTTGGTAGACGGTGAAGTTTTTTTGCCAAGTTTTTTTTCTTATTTCTTTTTTTCTTCACAGAGGATATTGTTGAATTCAGTATCCAGGCATTGCGGTAACTTCTTGAAAATGTAAATTCCATGTCTAAGGTGAGCTGATGCAAATGGTAATATAATCAAAGACAGACTGGGCAGTCTAACAGGATAAAAAGAAGCATGACAGTAGGAGATAGTAAGACATCTAAAAAAATACCTTTGATTTGGCTCTATCAGTAGGCCCGCTATGTGGCCATAATTGGTCTCTAGTTAATAAGCTTCTGTCTAGTTTTCCTTGGTGTAGGGTCCAATTTTCACTAGGAAGATGTGTCTGTGTTGCAACAGTATGGAACCAGACACATGCATTAAAGGCACCTGATGATAATAAGATGTGTTGTAAAGTGATTATGATTCACAACATTTTTTTCCCACACATATTTCAGCTAGGAGGTGTTCTAGACTTGTAGCGGACTGAAGGGTGTGCCTGAAAGGTGTGCCTTTATTTCCTATCTGCATCATAAAACTATTCTATGGTGCTGACAGTTTAAGCCTCTGAGCTTGGTACTAAGTTTTTTTTTTTTCCAGGATCTGAAAAGTGAGTCCAAATATCGGTGGGAATTGTATCTCTGCTTGCAGTATGCGGAAAGAACATTGCAGAGTTAGAAGCGAGCATCCCTGGACATGGTTTCCTGATCTTTCCTCAAGCAGGCCCTCTTCTTCACCTACAGGTCTTGGCATCCTTGCCTTGCTCTGTGCCATCTGGCTAGGGGCCAACTTCCGAAATCTGCCTTAGCAACTAGCTCTGCCTGTGCTCAAGAGGCTGTTTTTAACAACTCCTTCTTGAGGCAATACCCTGTTCTCTCAGAACTCATATTTTCATGGCAGTTCTAGGCTTCATTACCCGCAAGGGCCCTTTTCAATCTTTCCCTGCCCCACACGAATTACCTATCACAGTGTCTGGCATATAAAAAGAGCAGGATTCATATTGATTGAATGTACTGTTTGCTTAATTACCGCATAACAATCTTAGAGCTGTGAACTGGGCAGAAGAATTTGGACCTAGTGGCAGTCTCCCTGAGCCAGGGACAAATCCTTTGGCTAAAAAGGCCTCCAGGAGGCTCACCTAACCTCCAACTGTGAGTTTCTATTCCTTGCAGACCATACTGCTGAAGCCACACTCATGTCAGCAGCCAATTTTCTAAAACTTCTTTTCGAGTTTGAACGTTAATCCCTGTCCCCGACCTTTGCTGGTCCTCGGTCCTTGGGGCTGAGGTTGGTTGGGGAGATGGGCTGTGGCGAGGTGACCTTCTTGCTGAGGGAAACCTGCTCCTCATTAGCAGTCCAGAAGGGAACATTTGGGTCACAGTCACTCTTTAGCTTCCCATTCTCTCCTTCACACTCCTTCCAACCTGAGGACACCAGAATGGGGACCGGCCTTGGGCTGCAGTGCCCTGCAGGTATTAGGAGCACCAAGTGGGTATCGGATGATGGACTGGAGCTGGGGAGGCGGACGTCGTGTCACCAGTCCCGACCAGTCACTGGGTGTGCAGTGCCAACAGTGAAAAAGGCGACCCTCTCCGATGTTTCTCTTCCCTCCCTCCCCCCGCCTAGGGCTAACCTAGGTAACTCAAGAGTTGGCCGGGGTCGCGTGTCCTGCCGTCCCCATCCTCAGTGGGCAGCCCGCTCCCGTGCCCCGCACACTCCGCCACGTCCCCGGCCGGAGACTCTCGAAGCGGCCCCTCCACCAAAGGTGTGGATGCAGGGGTGGGAAACATTAATAATCACGACACCCCTCCCCAGTCCCCCACAAAAGCGCCAGTAGCAAAACAGGCAGTACATCCATCACAGCGGAGCCCGTCTCTCCAAGGTAAGCTGTTGATTCGTCGCCGTTTCGGCGATTCTCTACGGACAGCTGCGGCAGCGACAGCAGCTGTGAGGCGGCTCCGGAGCTCCTCGCGCTCTTCCTTCCTCCGCCCTTCCTCGGCCGCCTCTCACCCCAACCCCCTTCCCTGCTCTCTTCGCCTCCTCCCTTCTTGCCCTCTCGCGGGCCACGCACGCACACACCCGGAGACACCCTCCGCACTTGGCTACTCACACTGCGGCTTAACCCAAGCCGGCAAGGCACGGTTGCCAAAGCGGCGCGGGGTGTGTGTGCGGGGTCCAGGGAAGGAGGCCAAATGGGGCTGGGGCGGGGGGGTGGCATGGCAGAGCCTCTCTTCTCCCAGCCGCGACCCCCTGCCCATTCTCCTTCCCTAATCCCGGGCTGCCAGCAACAGTGACACCTGAGCGGGGGACCGGGCGGTGGAAGCAGCAGGCCCGCCGATCTGGCAGCCCAGAGAAAACAGAGCGAGGGGCGGGGACGACGAGGAGGAGCGGGAGGCGGGGCCAGAGGGGAGGGCGCCGCTGGCAGTGAGTGACGCTCACGCTATCCAATGAGCGCCCATAGCTTCAACGTCGGGGGGAGCAGGGGGCGGGTTCCGCGGGGAGGAGGAGGCCTCTCCGGCGCTAGAGGAGGGGGCCGGGAGGAGGAAGGGGAGGAGGCGGAGGCGGGAGCGGTGGCGGCAGCGGCGGCGGCGGCGGCGGCGGCCGAGGCGGTGGTGGCGGCGGAGGGTAGGTTGCGCCGGGGACTGAGTCTGCCGAGCTCCGTGGCTGTGCCTGTATGAGTGAAGGAGCGGCGCGGGGAGGCAGAGGCGGGCGCGGGCGAGCGAGGCGGCGGGACGTCTCCGGCGGCCGCTGATCAGCAGCGGCGCTCGGTGTGGGGAAGCAGCGGCGGCAGCAGCAGCAGCATCGGCGGCCGCCTCTCCGCCGCCGGGGACGCCGAGGCGCGGCTAGTGGCACTGACATCGGCGGCCCTGCCTCTCCTTCCTCGCCCCCGGCCCTCCCCATGTGATCGGTCTTAATCCCAGCAGTGTGCGCGCTTGGGGCTCCATTCCGCGGTGCCCGATCTCCGTGCCAGGGTGGGTGCTCGTGTGTGCGCTTCCCCACCCCATCCCCCTTCCCCCAAGAATAAAAGAAGAACCGAGAGGCGTGCTTAGAAAATAAATAAATAACCACCACACACGCGCAGCCCGGAGCAGAGTCGGCAGGGCTGGCGGCGGCGGAGGAGGAGTGAAGGCGGCGGCGGCGGCGGAGGAGGAGGAGGAGGAGGAGGGACGCGCGGAGAAGGCAGTAACTTTAAAGCCAGCTCAGAGCCCAGAACCTCCAGCCAAGCGGTTTGCAGCGCGGCGGCAGCGGCGGCGTTGAGTGTCTGGCCCGCCGGTCCGGTCGGGGTGTGCAGTAGGACGGACGAGCAGCGCGTCGCTGTCCCCCGGCGGCTGGAGATGTCCGAGCCCAAGGCAATTGATCCCAAGTTGTCGACGACCGACAGGGTGGTGAAAGGTAAGCGGCGCGCTGCGATCGCCTGGGTGCACCGTGTGCCGCAGGCACCCGGGAGGCTCGCCTCCCCTCCCCCCGCCTGGGGTTCTCTCCTCGCTCCAGCCACGGACCTTCTAGGATATTGTGCAACCCTCAAATCCCCCCTCTCTGGCGCGCCCTTCCCCCACGCTTCCCACCCAGCCCCACTCGGGGCATTTTTATTTACGGGGGCGTCAGTTGGCAAATGGCTGAGCCGAGGGGAGGAGGTGGCGGGGGTGGCGGTGGCGGGAGGGGGCGCCCGGGGGGGTTGGTTGCTGGCAGGGTGGAGCTGCTGTGACAGAAATAGGAAGTGGGTGGCTGCTCGCGGGCTTGCATGGGATCGGGTTTATGGTTTTCGTTTGCAGAGGGAGGGGTGATTTATGGCTTTTAAAAATTTAATATGGCATTTTTATGTGGCCGTGGCTTTCCACCGCCTGCCTCACCCGGGCAGGGTTCTCTCGGCGCTCTATTGCAGCAATTCCCTCTGCGCCCCCTCCGCCTNCGCGGGCTTGCATGGGATCGGGTTTATGGTTTTCGTTTGCAGAGGGAGGGGTGATTTATGGCTTTTAAAAATTTAATATGGCATTTTTATGTGGCCGTGGCTTTCCACCGCCTGCCTCACCCGGGCAGGGTTCTCTCGGCGCTCTATTGCAGCAATTCCCTCTGCGCCCCCTCCGCCTTCCCCTCCCCCCGAAAAGGGCCTGCACAGGACTCGCGAGAGAGCGGGAGAGCGTGGGGGGAGCCCGGCGCTTCCTTCCGCGCGGGGCGGGAGCGGCCGCACTGAGGGGGCGGCGGAGGGCACGCGCCGGGGGCGCGGGGGGCGTGGGAGGCTGGGGACGACCCGCGAGCCCCGCCGCCGCAGCCCCGGGATTCCCCGCCAGGCCCTGAGAAAGACAGGAAAAGCTGTTCCCCAGCCTCCCTCGCCGCCCCCAGCCTTCCCCCGCCGACCTGTCATTGCTCTCGAATGGTGCCCTGCCGAAGCACACCTCCCCGGTGCTGGTAACTTCACCCGGCTCGCCCCTTCCGTGCCCCTGGCACCCGCTCCTGAACGGGCTATTTGATTCCTATCATTGGCTCTTCTCCCCCGCCCCGGGATCACAGACTCCAGGCAGCAATGGCTCTGGGGTTTTTGGAGGAGAGAAGCCGGGATGCCTGGGCTGTGGAACGGGACAAGTAGTGGTCTCCTCTCTCGCACCCGGGGATCCGTCGTCTCTGTTGTACTCGTGGAGTGGGGAAGGGACCATGCTATACATTCTGGAGGGATGAAGCAACAGGGCAGATATACCAGCTTTAAGTAGTATCCCTACTTAATGTAAGCGTCCCTACACTCCTGGGGTCAGGACTGAGCAGAACAGGGATGGGCATGGGCTACACGCTGAGCCGGTCTCTGAAATTGGAAACAGCTCGGGCTGGTATAGAGAGAGAGTGTGTGAATGCCTGTGTGTTGTGTGTAGAACAGAGATTGTATCTATTGTGGCCTGAGCATGCAACTAGAGTGCAAGGCAGTGAAGTCATGTGCACCATGAACACTTAGGTGAAGTAACCCAGCAGTCCAAAAACCATGCATGATGCCTAAGTCCTTCGGAGACTTCAGAAATGTTCATGGCTCCACTCAGGTTTGCTCAGTTTTTTTGTTTTTGTTTCTAAAGTGATGTGTGTGTGTGTGTGTGTGTGGGTGTGTGTGTCTTGTCTTGTTTTGGTTCTATTAGAATCATTCCTGCTTCAGTGCAGTATTCATAGACCCATCAAAATAAGTAAGTAGTATTTCTGCCAAAATGACTTGAAATAGGTCTACAGATGCACAACTGTTCTTTCTGCAGGCATGGATTCTCATGTAAACAGTCAATTCAGATTCATTCAGAATTATGTTCTGTGTTAAGGGCCTGTTTTGACATTAAAAAAAATTTAAGACCTTTTGCTAAAATAGAGAATAACAACTATCTCCCTTAAGGTGTGAAGTTTAGGTGTAACTCCAATCTGTATGTTGAGATTACCTTTTTTCAAAACTTGACATAAAGCTTACAATTTATATGGCAGCAGTAAAATGTGTCAGCAATGAGGAAACACTCATATGTGCACGTAGAAGATCAGTTCTCTGTTTTAAGTCACAAAATGTGGCTTCTTAATGTAATTGTAAAATTGTCATCAAGTGAAGATTGTGAAAGTAATTGTTCATACATTCTGGCTCAGTGTCTTTAATGGTTTATGTGAAAGTGTATTCAACCATTCCATGGTTATTCTGTCTTGCTTTTTTACAGTAATGTATACATTTGATCATAAATGGCTTTTCATTATACATCCACATGACCACCCATAATTCAGAAAATTTAGCTTACATGTTTTTGCAGAACTGAAATGTGGATGAGTATAATAGACTCAAAATAGGAAAAGTTAATTTTGCATATTTTTTAATAGGGATCTTGATGTGAAATTTTGTGAAAATTTTTATTGAAAATGTTTTATTGATGAATCCTGATTTTAAGGTGGAAATACTACTGCTATTCCTCTTATGCTTTCTTATAGACTTTTTACTGTTGGCTTAAGAGGCGTTATTGAAAGTTGGCTTTAACATTTTGTCATACCTATGAGTTTTACAATTAATTGAGATGATAATCTGTTTTGATTATCAGTCTTCTATGACATAGCATTTCCACATGAATATATATGTATATACTTAGCAAGTAGAAAGTACATATTTTCAGAATGGAAAGCAGATTACCAAAAGATTTTTCACAGTTAAAAAAATTTGATAAGATACAATTCGTGAAGCCATGAAGCCATGACTTTTAATTTTGTTAGACTTTATCTTCGTGGTCTGAGATTGACTCATTTTTTTAATGTAGGCAAGGGAAATTTTTGTGTTCCGTAAGCATTTTTTCATTTTAAGCAGTATGGATAATATTTACTCACACATGGGAATAAGAACTTGGATCATTATTATTGTGGCAGGCCATGGCATTTGTTTATAGTTATCTTCATTACTGTGATCTGGCTTTTATTGTATATTATACTGCTATTTACGAATAAAGCTGTGCTTGTGGTTTTGTTTGTAGTAATGCGATGATGTGACAGCTTTCTTGATTTGTGTTTCCAAAACACAACTTTAGAAAGGTAGGTAGGCTGAGTTTTAGTCTCAGTTGTGCAATTTTTCAGATATTCAGCATCTTCTTGAAGGTGTTCACACATGCCAGTCAGTTCGTAAACCTAAAAAATGGAAGGGAATGGCAGCATTGGAGAGGGAAAGCATTCATTTAGATAACATCAGAAAGAAAGTTACTTCATCTAGCTAAACTGGAGCGGTTTTATTTAGACTGTTCTTGGAATAAAAACAGTGCAAAGTATAAAAATTCAGAGAAAACATCTTGGTAGTGCCATTTGTTGGAAATCGGAATAACTTGATCCATTTACTGTTTGATATTTTAAAAAAGAAAACACTGTATAATTATAAGGCAAAAGACAAAGGGCAATAAGTAGAAGAATAACTGTTTCCCTGTCCCAGTGGTGCTCCATGGGCCTCGTTCCAAACTCTGGCTTCCTTCATGCCTCTCTGCCTGGTCCTGCCTTTAAATCTTGTTCTGTGGCCCTAACATTCCCTATGGTCTGTGGGACTCTGTCAAACAGGCGGAGGAAATTGACCTGCATGTGTTGAGTCTGCTGTTTTGTTCCATCTCTTGCCCTTTCCTCTCTTCCCATCTTCAGGTATTTTGTAATGCACCTTTTCTCTTAATCCAAATAACTTGAATGGTAAGACATTCCAGATACTGTGGCAAGTTGTTGAGGGGTCAATTCCTGGAAAGCGTTTTGGGGAATTTCTCAAAACCTTTAGATTGGAGACTCTTGTGCTTTCTGCCAGATTGCCTCTGACTCATGGGAATGCAAACAAACAAACAAACAAACAAACAAACCCAAAACCAGAGCTCTCTTTCTGTGTATTGTCAATTTATATAGTATTTGTGCAGACAAAGTACAGGTAGAGAAATTCTGGCAAGATATCTAATATCTTGTAAGCAAGATGATTGTCGCTAAGTAGAATATTAAGTAAATAGGGATTCATGCCACTAGTGTTTCTAGCTGAGAGAGGCTGCTATTATATCAGTGATAACTGTCATGTTTGGTTCTTAGAATATTAAATAATGCCATTTTTCTGCTGTGTGTCAGGAAGAGCTCATTGTGAATTTATTTTACTGATGTTTGTTAAAATCGGTTGAGTTTTTCCATGTATTTGGTTTTCTGTTTGAATTTAGTAAAACTGCATTAATTCAGTGTCATTAATTGAAACTTTGACTAAATTCCTTGTTTGGTGGCTGGAGTTTACATCGGCAGTGGATGTGAAAAAAGGGGTCTGCTGATCTAATTAATACTATAAGCAACATGATTTGGTCATAGATAATAGAGAACAAATTCTTATCAGGACTTAGTGAACAGCATGCAAATTAATGCTGTTAATTACAAATTAGACTGATCTATTCATCAATCCTTTCAGGATTTCTACTATGAAGTAAATATAACACAAGTGCATTATTTTCAAAATGTTTTGTTGGCTTAAGGCAACAGTTACAGCCAGGATTCTGGGAAACTCCAGTGACTCTATAAAGTGCCATCAGTTAGAAGAATTAACATTTAAAAAATAATAGTTTTTTGGGAACTGTGGGAAGAGCCTCTGCTTTAAAGAACAATCTATATTAAGACATCCAGTTAAAATGTGAAAAAAAAGCAAACACCTTAGAATCTAGTTTCAGGTTTACTCTAACATTTGTTTATACTAGTTTAGAAATATGTCTTATAAAATCTATCTATTTATGATGTGTTTTTATTTGTAATTTTAGAGATATGAAATATGACTTTGATATAGTGTACATTTGTAACTTTTATAATTGGCCTCTTATGCTTTTCCTTATCTTTTTTGTGGCAGCCATGTGTAAAGCTGAAACTGATTATGAAACCAAATAAAGAATCCATTTAGTGTGACCTCCTTGGAAAACAGCATTTTTCTAGACCTACTTTCCTTTCAGCAAATCCAGTTAAATTACCATTTTGAAACTTTTGTGTAAATATTGGACACTTCTAGAAATGTAAAAAAATGATTCATATTGGACTTAGATAAAAACTAGCAAGTCATTTTGTTAATTTTTTCAGCAACTTTCTAGAGTCGCATTCTGTTGATGTTTAAGAGGAATTCAGTGAGATTTTGAGTTCTAGCTTCCTATAATCCCACTGTTATGTGTTATAACGTCACAAGATAGTCCTATATGTAAACAGCAGCAATTGTACTCATCAGTCACTGGTGAGAACAGAGGATCATGAAATGGGAATAGAGAGTGGGAAGGTTACCCTTGATCCACTCACCTGGGAACCGCAGTTCAGACACTGCTGACACAGAATTACAAATGACAGTGTGTTAATAATGTATTTTCAGGGTCACTCAAGAATAGTCAGAACCATTAATACTGAAATCCATGAATGCCTTGGCTCTGCAATGGTAGCTCATGTGACATTTTATAGTTGAAGAAATGGAGACAGAAAAGATAGAATGGTTGGTCACAGGTGGGACTAGAATGGAGGTAAGTGTAAGCAAATTCTTCCCTTTAGCAAAGTCTCTTTTCTCTTGAGCATCTGTTTGGACTGTCACTTCTTTTAGCAGTACCTAGGATGTCACATTTTGTTTCGAAGTTTTCTTTACTGAATTACTGACTGTATAAAATAGTTTTATTAGAAGAAGCTTTTTATCTCTATGTTTAGCAGAAGTTTAAATTTTGATGATAAATGTTATAATCTGGTTTGATCTTGGCATGAGGTTAACTAAGGAAAACTGTCAAACATTATTTCCTATTCATGTAAATATGTACTCAGAAACAGAAATAGCATACTTTCCTGTTAAGGAATTTTTTATACTTTTATTTTGTAAAGTGTTACTGTAAGACTCTTTGTCTGAACTACAGATAACAACCCATGTTGTTATTCTGGTTTGAGGATTTAGTTAATTTCTAGAGAGAGCTCAAGTGAAAATAGGAGCCATGCTTCTTAGGTGTTCTACTACTTTTTAAAAATACAGTCAAGTGGAAATGATATATACTGAGACAGAGTTTCAGTTTGTAAACTGTCTTTAATAGTCTTTGCATTTTCAGCATTTTAAACCCATTTTATTTTATATTTCCATCTCCTGTATTCATACAGGCTGTATTCATTGATAAGCTATCAATTATATTTTATGTAAGAAATCAAATAAAAAATTTGATATTCCTCCGTGGTGAGGGATTCTGAGTGATCGCTTAAAACAGAGGACTATCAACTTGAGGACTTAGACCTATTAGTTTAGTTCACTCGCTCAGTCGTGTCTGACTTTTTGCAACCCCATGGACTGCAACATGCCAGGCCTCCCTGTCCATCACCAACTCCTGGAGTTCACTCAAACTCAGTTCCCTTGAGTCAGTGATGCCATCCAACCATCTCATCCTCTGTCGTCCTTTTCTCCTCTGCCTTCAATCTTGCCCAGCATCAGGGTTTTTTCAAATGAGTCAGTTCTTCGCATCAGATGGCCAGAATTTTGGAGCTTCAGCTTCAACATCAGTCCTTCCAATGAACACCCAGGACTGATCTCCTTTATAATGGACTGGTTGGATCTCCTTGCTGTCCAAGGGACTCTCAAGAGTATTCTCCAACACCACAGTTCAAAAACATCAGTTCTTTGGCGCTCAACTTTCTTTATAGTCCAGCTCTCACATCCATACATGACTACTGAAAAACCACAGCCTTGACTAGACGGACCTTTGTTGGCAAAGTAATGTCTCTGCTTTTTAATATGCTGTCTAGGTTGGTCATAACTTGTCTTCCAACGAGTAAGTGTCTTTTAATTTCATGGTTGCAGTCACCATCTGCAGTGGTTTTGGAGCCCCCCCAAAATAAAGTCTATCACTGTTTCCATTGTTTCCCCCTTTATTTGCCATGAAGTGATGGGACCAGATGCCATGATCTTAGTTTTTTGAATGTTGAGCTTTTAGCCCACTTTTTCACTCTCCTCTTTCACTTTCATCAAGAGGCTCTTTAATTCTTCTTCACTTTCTGCCATAAGAGTGGTGTCATCTGCATATCTGAGGTTATTGATATTTCTTCCAGCAATCTTGATTCCAGCTTGTGCTTCATCCAACCCAGTGTTTCTCATAATGTACTCTGCGTAAAAGTTAAATAAGCAGGGTGACAATATACAGCCTTGACGTACTCCTTTCCCTATTTGGAACCAGTCTGTTGTTCCATGTCCAGTTCTAACTGTTGCTTCCTGGCCTGCATACAGATTTCTCAAGAGGCAGACGTATTGCCGAATTTCAAATCCATTTCACAAATGCATATTCAGGTATTAAAAAAAAATATATATATATATACTCTGAGGAAGTAATTATCAGTTGTTAAAATGTTGTTTATGGAATTGGATGGATTCCTTTTGAGACCATTATAGGGAAGATTGGAACCTTGTGTTTTTCTTTTTATTTCCCTAGTCTGTTCTTTTGCCTAACAGCAAAATATAGTCAACTCTATTTTAAAAGATGGTCTATCTGACTTTCTATGAACATTTATCCCTTGCAGCTGGAAATTCTGCATGTCTCTGCAAAAGAGAAAAATGAGTAGAAATCGAGATTTATGTTAACAGCTGCCTGGAGATTATGACATACTACCTTTCAGCGTTTGTCAATTTCAGATACTTGCTACAGTTGTGAAACCAGAAGAATGATGGTTGATATTCAGAGAGAATGTTTTATTCATATACAGTTAAATTAAAAACAATTCCTGTCAGTTCCAGGATTCTAAGGGTTAAAGACTTTGGTGACCGTATAGCTCCCAGTTTTCTTTTTGGGAGGAGCCACTGCTTCTGATTTAAATTTTCAGTTGTCTATGTGTAGTGTTTGAATGTTTTGGAAATTATAGTATGTCAATGTCTAAACTATGTCTCCCAAGTTGTGCATTTACTTGGAAGTTACATAAAATGATTTGTTAAAATATATATTCAAGGTTTTAGTTTGAAAAATATGGTCAATGGACCAATAGTGCCAAGCTCAATGCCTTGCTCTTTATGCATTGAATAAATTCTTGTTGGATGGTTTGGGCAATGCAAAATTATCAGGTGCCTCCAGAAGCCATAAATGGAGACACATTATGTGTTTATATTGAGTTTATTATATCAATTCTGATTCTCTGTAGATGGTTCTGCCTGGTTGATTGGAATGCTTCCTTCTCCAGCCACATCAGGGAATGGACAAGGAGAAGAAGGCATTACTAAGGTGACACAGTTAGATTGAGGGCAGTTTTGTTGTTTGGTCATTTGGACTGGCTTTATGCCAGCTGAGTTTAAAAGGCTAAATCCTTTTCAACTTAGCATATTAACTTGAAAGCTTTCTTTCAGTTTCTGCTGTATTTCTCCTTAGCCTGAGCGATTTCTGACAAGTGAGAAAAGATATGTTAATCATTCAGTGTTTGATTTATTGGGTGATTTATGTGTTTTAATTATTGTCCAGGCATGGTCATGAAGAGAAAAATGACCTGGCAAATTTCATGACAACAAAAACAAAGCAAAAGCAAGACATAAAAAATCCAAACCAAAACAAAGCAAAATCCTCTTCCTTTGTTTGCATCTTTATTTATCATTTTCTCTAAAGCTTTTGTAATCCAGTAATGCAGCCCTCTTCAGTATAATTTCTTGCCCTGCTATGGCCCCTGTGGTGTCACTTGCTGCTATCTAGTGGGAAGATATATGGGCTGTGAGATGGTAAAAGGTGACTAATTCTTCTGACTTCTTATATTCTCCTAAGTGGACTTTACGCCATCCTTTGACATTTGTATTTAAACATCTTGTGAGCTATACCATTTTATCAAATTAAAAGCACAGTCTCTTAAAATAATAGAACCTGAGTCAGGGCTTCACGTTTGTGTTACAATTTTTTTTCTTTTCTTTTTTTTAAAGGAATTACATTTCTTTTTATTATTAAACCTGGCATTGTTGGTCTGCTATGTATACTTAATGCTAATAAAATACATGCATACCTTTTGTGTGTGCATCTGACTACTGGCATGGTAACAGTTCTCATTATTTAATTCTCATGATTACAGCTTTAGTTCAAATGTTACCTCCTGGGGGACCCACATCTCCTGATACCTTTAGCTGGAGTAGTGAGTAGTGAAGGGACTGAGTCCCTTCATATTCACGGTGGACACCTTAACTAGAGCATGTTGCTATGATGGTTAGTTTGTCTGTCTGGCCCTCCTCCAAAGGAAGTGGAGAACCTGGAAGATTGGGGCTTGGTTCCATTTACTTTTGTATCGTTAGCCTACCCTAGATTGTTAAATAAATGAAATGATAGATCAAGGATAAGAGGGATTTAAAATTTTGAATTATAGAGTTCGTTTCTATTTTGAAATTTTTTTTGTGGATCTTAAATCATGGGTGGCTCATAAACGTGAGGAGTTTCTTAATTTGTAAGTGCCAGTCCTGTAGAAGGGTTTTTTTTCACATGAGTTTTGAAATGCTCTGTTTCATAGTGGGGGTCCTATGATTTCTGTGCAGTAACCAGCTTGCAGAAGCTGCAGGCAGTGGTGGCTTACCCAGGGAGTGCTTGGTTTTCAGGGAGTCAGTGTCAGTCACAGGGTGTATAGGTTAGTTTACTCAAAGGCAGGGGAAGATTTTTCATGGGGAAGATTGGGGATGATGCTAGACTGAGGGATGAACTATTGTGACAGGCATTGGGGAGGCCCAGAGTTCACTTTCAGTTGTATTGCTTACTTTAAGAAACGTGCAAATTCAGATGAATAAAAATTAATACATTTTGGAGTCAAAATAGAGATGTAAAATGTACTGCAGGCCCAGATATGAGATGTCTGTGTAATAGTAAGAAAGACTGTTTCAGGCCCGGAATGCAGGTTCCTTGTGAGTCAGCTCTTCTGATGGCACCTCTGCATGGTGAAACCTTTGAGAAAAGTGTGGCTTTGGGGTCCATGTCAACAGGGCGGCAGTGTGAGGAGGCGCCTGCTTTCCAAGGGCCCTTGCGGAGGACCACAGATGGATCTGCACTATCCCAGACTTGGTCATAAGGCAGGCCAGTCAGGGCTTTTCAGGCTTTGGTTTGTGAGCCAGGACTTAATATGTGATAGAAATACGTTTCTGTCAAGGAAACTATAGAGAAACTATAGTTTCCAACGTAACAATCTCATCATCGTCAACCTTTGCCCTTTTGCATTTAGCAGCCAGGAGGGAATCACTCTTGTCTTCACCTCCACATACTACATGGGTGCTGTCTCATTGCACAGGCACTTCTAGAAATAGATGTGAAAAAATTGGAATATGTTGGGGGGAAAAAAAAAAAAGAGATCCCCTCCCAGTGATTAAAGGATTTTAAGTTACGACAGCACCTGGGATTCTTCAGTCGTAAAAAGAAAAGGCTGAGTGGTGATTTAACTATAGATTTCACATATTAAAAAGTCTCTTTCTACAGTTTCTACATATAACATCACACTCAGATGTTATCCACCACCACTTTCAAGTGGATTAGAGAAAATGCTATTCAGAAGCATTGGGGATTCAGGTGATTTTTGTTTTTTTAACCAGTTAAAGACATTTAACACTGGCATGGATTGTGGGGATCTCCTGAATGGAGAGACCATATGATCCTCATTTATTTGAGTGTAAATGAGATCGAAGTCTAAAATTATGGATATTTGGAGTTAGAAGAAACCTTGGGAATCTAACTCCTTTTTGGCCTGGAGCCAGTACTCTGATTGTGAATGGGGGAGGGGGACAGGAGACCTTTTATCTCTCATACTTGCTCAAGTCTGAACCTAACAAAAATGAACAAATCTGACTCTTAGAATTGGAAGGTGCCCCAGAAATCTGGCTCACGCCTTCTCCAGTGTGAAACCCCTGTCCAGACTCCCTGTGGGATTGTTTCCCACTGCCTTGTGAACACATCTAGTGAGAAAGAGCTCCCAACTTCCTAAGAGTTTCTGCTCTAACTTGGCCGTTTCTGCTCACCAGAGTGTTTCCTGATGTTTGACGTCGGTTGGATGCTCTTAAGTACATGTTCGTCGTTCCTAGCTTTGTCCTATAGAGTTCGATAAAATGAACCTTTTCTGTCTTTTACAAAAGAGTTTATTTGATATTAAAAACAGCTTTCATGTTCTTAAGTCTTCTAGCTTCTTCCCACATGGCATGATTTCTGGGCTTTTCCCTATTCCAGTAACTTATAAAACCACGTCAAGTTGTCAGGGCCTCTTGAAACTGGAGAAGTGAGCAAAGATTCATCTTGGCTTACTTCCTCCCGTGGAACCTCCCACACCATGGGCTGGGTTGCTTCACTCTTCTTGCCCTCTGTGCCCCCGTGCTAACCTTTGAACTTCTTGGAGCTTAAGTCCTTCACTGCGGGGCCCCAGTCTAGCATCCATCCCATAATGGCCCTTGTCTGGGTGAGGACCACCATAGTCTGAGTGCTCTTACGTTTCCTGTCCTTTCCTACTGAAATTTCCTTCACTGTATCTTTTGTCAGTCCCGCTGTACCCCCAGTGTTAAGCTATCAAATCCTAAATCTGCTCTGAAGTAGGACCTTTCCAGAAAACCTGGCTAGCAGATGCATTTTAACAGTGATTTTCTGGAGGCGTTGCTTGTATTTTGCTTGCTTTTATTTGGGATACAGGCGGGTACTAAAGTCAGCATGATAGCCTGACACCATGGTGGTTTAGTGGGGTAATTGAGGACAGGCCAAGTTCCTTGTTTACTTTTCATATCACACCAGGAAGGCCGCGCAGCACCCCACTTGACCAGAGCCGGAACGTGCGTCTTCTGCCTGCTCTGACTCCTGGCACTCAGTCTTTCAAAGTTGTTGATAAACAGCTCCTAAGGCCATTGAATTTGGCTAACCCAGGGAGTCTGATTGTAATTTGATAACTAGTTTAAGTTTCACTGAGGCCTAAAAGAGGCCAGTGGCTTCCAACTGTGGTGTCACAACACAGGTCTGTGTTACACTCAGCTGTGAGGTATTAGCAGCTACTGATAACCTACAGAAGTTTGCAAATGACATACTTTGAAACATCTATATATAAACCAGGGTGGATTCAAGTTCAACCTAAAAATGTTACTTTCACTTGCATTCTGATGTGTTTCCTCATGCGGGAGAAGAAGGGATGGAGCTGCAGCTGTCACGGTGGGTATTTGCATAGCTTGCAGTCCTCTTGATCCTGCCGATATGCCTTTAATCACAGTGGAGATCAGACATCCTTGTAAGCTGGGGCAATGTTTGCCTTTGTTTCCATGAACATTTTCGAGCATAGCTTATTGGAACCTGGATTCACTCATGCTAGTGTTTTGTGCAAGTGAGTGTCATATCATATGACTCTTGGTAGGAAAAAAGTCTGAGACTTGAGGTTAGAGAACAGACCTCTGCTAGACAGATCTGTAGACTGAATAGGTCTAGACACTTTTGGAGTGATTTCAAAGTGCCCTATGAAGCTTTCTCTCTTCGAACATCTCCCATGGGCCACACCTGAAATTCCATGATTAATTATTTATTTAGGATAAGATTGGCCTTCTTTGATAGAGGTTTCAAAAGCAACTGATCTTTAAAAAATAATTTAGTGAATTGATTTTTTTTTTTTTTTGCCTTTGGGTGACACTGAATCCAGGAAAATTTCTGTATTTCAGGAGCCTTTTTGAGAGTGAACATTCATTTCTCTTTTTAAATCCATATCTCATGCCGCTCGTATCACTCAATTTTCCATACTGCTTCCTTCAAGTATGACTCATTTTAAATCTCCCAGTTGGTAAATAGTTTAAATAATGCATTATTGAGTGTAAATTGGCTGTTTTAAAAAATATTATTTCCTTCACTTACCATACAATTCATCTCCTCATCCATCCTTCCATTCTTTCCTTTCAGACATCAGAGTTTTAGTGCCTCCTGGCCCTGTGTTGTGTTCTCAGGGCTTAACATAAAGTAGACAATCTTGGAAGGTTACTGTCCAGCAGTGGGTGTGAAAGCAAGTCACAATATAAGTTACAATTACTTTAATAGCAGAAGATGTGGCATGCTGTGGAGTGCAGAAAAGGGAATGATTAACTGTCCTCATAGACTGTACTTTCAGTTTTTGGCAAAAATAAATGAAATTAATATTAATTTTCTCTGTGTAGTATAATGGGAACATTGCTAAGATATGGGTTTATTTTAAAATAAAGATAGCATAAAAAGTGCTGAGCATTTACATCTGGAATTCTGTACCTATTATAGCTATTATACCTGTGAGCAACGTATGTGAGAGAATGAATCATGGGCTATTGAAGGTGGACATGTCTTTAAAAGTCAACTACTTCAACCATCTTCCAAAAAAAAAAAAGGACCTTCCTGTTAAATGGTTAACATATCCCCTCCCTCCGTTTCCAATGATGGGGAAGCATAATCAAAATGTGGAAAGAGGTTTATGGTTTGACAGAACCTTCATTTCAATTCTCCTTTCTCCATGTGCCAGCCGTGTGTTCATGGGGAATTTTCGCAATCATCCTGAACCCATTTTTTCTTACTAAAAAAGTGGAAACAGTAATACTGATTTTGAAGGTGGTAGTGACTGTGAGTGGAGAAGGCAATGACACCCCACTCCAGTACTCTCGCCTGGAAAATCCCATGGACGGAGGAGCCTGGTGGGCTGCAGTCCATGGGGTCACGAAGAGTCAGGCACGACTGAGCAACTTCACTTTCATGCATTGGAGAAGGAAATGGCAACCCACTCCAGAGTTCTTGCCTGGAGAATCCCAGGGGTGGGGGAGCCTGGTGGGCTGCCGTCTCTGGGGTCGTACAGAGTCGGACACGACTGAAGTGACTTAGCAGCAGCAGCAGCAGCAGTGACTGTGAGAAGAATTGGGTGTGAAACGCCTTCCCCACTGCCTGCTTAGAAAGAGCCCTCAGGAGATGCTCGGTATTGTTTTATTGTTGGACAGCTCCCTGGAAAGCGCAATGGTGTTCTTCTAGAAGTAGTCTGTATTAAAGCAAAGACTTCCTCGCCTCCTAACCACCGTCAAGTCCATTGTAGGTTGGGGGCCTCTGCCATTCCTCTGAAGCACTTGACAGAGGTCACGGGTGACTGTCCAGTTGCTGGTCTCTGTGATACTTGGCACAATGGGTCAACCTCTTTCTTCCTCAAACACTGTCCTCACTGTCTGTCATGGATTTCCTCCTTTGACTTCTTCGTCAGCTCGTCTTTACTGAGTCCTTAAGTGTTGATGTTCTTTTATCCCTTTAAAAGTTCTTCCAGGCAGTCTTACCCCCTTATACACATAGGATTTACTCTGGCTTCTAGGCTGATGAGTAACACATCTGTATTTGCAACCTAGTCTTTTTTCTGGATCTTTCTCTCAAAGCTTATATGCAGCAGTTGCTGTGGATGGGTAAGGATGAAAATAAAGTGGGTTATTTGTTCTCCTGTGTTTTTAACTCCGGGTGGTCTGACCACCATCTCTCCAGTTAATTAAATCTGTTACTCAGTTCAGATCTTTTAAATACTCTACCCAGCGCTGCTGTATCCTCCCAACATTAGTCTCTTTGCTTTCAAACTTGTCCTCTCTCTGATATTATCACTAGAGTGTTCAATTAAAAATGAATATCTGATTCTGCTCTGCATATTTGATTGGTGACCTTTTCTTGACTGAATTGTAAGAACTCTATATTATGGAATTTGACCCTTATTGCCTGAATATTGAAAATATTTGTAATATAACTTATGCCATATTGTATTGAACTTATTTTAAGTCTCTGCAGTTTGTTACAGTGTAATTCTTGGGAACAGGGAGAATATTTTGTATTCATACGTGTATTCTGCATGTGAGTCAGTGTTTGGTCTGTATAAAGTTGATGGAACTAAACTGAATGACTTAAAACTCCCAGTAAAACCTTCCATGGCTTTCTATTTATTCTACTTCGACACCGAACCCTGTTGCTCATTATTGTGTCCTTCTTTTGTGCAAAACTATTTTTCGGATTCCCTCAGGCATAGCTGTCTATGTTGCCTCTTGTACTTTGTGCTGAAAGGGTGTCACAAAGACTCGCAACACAACTTTCTCTTTAATTGTGAAATCTTCACAGGCAAGAATTTATTCACTTCATCTCCCTAGGCTTAGCATGATGCCTGGAACATAATTAATCTTTTTTTTTTTTTCCTCTCCAGCAAACAAATTGACTGGATCATCACTAAAATGTAACATATGTTAGTGACTTCTTTTTTTTTTGCCCCTAATCTCATACTTTTAATTAATGTAGACCACGTTGGGTTACTTTTTCTGGTAGCCTTGACTTATGGAGACCCTGACTTCCTTATTCTTCTTCTCAGGCATTTTCTTGTAAACATATAAGCCAGGTCTCCTTTACCCTAGATTTTTGTGATTATTTTATACAATTCTAAGCACAAAATTTAAAGTAACACACCATAATTTGGTTTAATCTTGCTTATTTTGTTCTCTGGTTTTAACCTTTTCGATCTTTCATTTAAACACATGGATTATTTTACCTCTTCTTTTTAGTTATTTGTCCCAAGTTATGTCCTTACTAAATTTGCCTGGGCCTCTATCTACTAAGCCTGGCAACCAAATGAATTTTTGGAGCCAGTCAGTTTGGATGATTGAGTTCACAAATTTATTTTAAGTTCTGCATATATAACATGGGAAAAAATCCCACCTGTGTTAATAAGGAAGTTGTGGCTTGTATTAAAAAGAAAAAACAAAAGGGAGATTCTTGTGTAATTGTTGTCCTTGACCTTTTTGTTACCTAATTGATGTATTTTTCTATAACTGTACTTTAGAATGATAAAAGCATTTTTTTTTCCGATGCCTTTGCCTACTCTGAGACTTATTTTAATTCTTTGTCATTTGAAGGAGGAGTGAATTTCCCTGGGATAATGATTGGAGAGTTGGTGTGTTTATTAATGGCATATGTCTTGTAATATATTATTTCACGTGATTATATTGGAAGAGAACACCTTGTTAACCTGTTAGCTGCTTTGTTTCCCTGTAGAATCTTGCTCAAAGTAGATAAATAATAAAATGAATTTATATACTTTTGAGCTTCCTATTCTGAAAATGTTAGGAATAATATTGTATATATTCCACATATGCATTAGCTAGCTCTAGCCTTGTAATCTGGAGAAGGCAATGGCACCCCACTCCAGTACTCTTGCCTGGAAAATCCCATAGATGGAGGAGCCTGGTGGGCTGCAGTCCATGGGGTCGCCAAGAGTCAGACACGACTGAGTGACTTCACTTTCACTTCTCACTTTCATGCATTGGAGAAGGGAATGGCAACCCACTCCAGTGTTCTTGCCTGGAGAATCCCAGGGACGGGGGAGCCTGGTGGGCTGCTGTCTAAGGGGTCACACAGAGTCGGACACGACTGAAGCGACTTAGCAGCAGCAGCAGCAGCAGCAGCCTTGTAATCACTCTGAGGCCAGGGGAGCTTCAGTTCTTTTCCAGGGTCATGTAGTGAGTCATAGTGGTTAGAGTAGAGTTTTGGACTCCAGATCCTGGGCTTTTTCCACCAGGACACTAAGTTGACATGCACTCAAGGCCAAATCCATTAGGTGGTATCAATGAATTGATGAAAAGCGAGGCTTTTTTTTTATATAAAATATTGTTTACTGCTGAAAGTCACTTTAGTGGAACATCATTGGCCTTTCCTGTGGGAGAAAAATGTAGCTGTCTTATGGGGCAAAGATATCTGCTTCCTTTTTAGAAATACGCAGCTGATATTCACAAACAAGGGGGATTATTAACCAGGCTTTACTTGGCTATTACTGACCTTATCATGGTGTTGTAAGACAAACTAATCTGAAACATAAAAGAAAAAGTGCTAACTGTGAATTATATAAAGAAGGTATTTTTATTAGACCTTGAGTTTTTTTCTCTAGATTAAAACTATGAAAAAAAAAAGTTTGGTGCTGGTTATTGTATCTACTTGATGGCTCTTGTAGAGTCTTTGCTTCTTTATATTCGTTTTCATATTTTTGTCACTAAAGCAAATAAAGGAAGCCACACATAGCTAAAGTGAAAGCCACTTCAAGGAGACGTCACATGAAACATTTTGAGGAGGGAGTCATGTGGTTTCATCGCAGCATTTTAGATGCAAATGCGAATTGTTTTGAGATCAGAATTTTTCAGTTACTGCTCATTGCCATTCTGTACTATGACGAATGCTCGGGACTAGCCTAGTTACACTTTTAAACTGATGTAATTACTTAAAAGGGTGATGATTCAGATTCAGAATTTTAATGCATCTCTGAGACAAGTGATTAGAGAAATTTATTTCTTTGTTCATATGATTGCTGAACACATTTCTGATCTAGCTGAATCTGGTCCAGCCAGATTCAGCTGTAATAAGTCCTGCAGGTGAAATAGTTCAGGTCATAGGCTCAGCTGGAACCAAAGATGAAGCAGGCTAGGCTACCTGATGGTCTAAGTGTAAGTTCAGGGAGCTCTAATTTCATACTAGGGCCTCTCAGTTTCCCTTGCTTCATGGCTAATGCCTTTGTGTGTGGGAAAGTTTCTTCCCTGCTGGAATCAACTTGGTTTCGTATTTTCTTTCTTCTCTTTTTTTCTCCTTGTGACATTTTTATGAACCTTGGACTTCAAATATGACTTTTTTTGGGGTGGTTGTTTTAAGGTGTTAACAGATAGAAGAAAAAAATTAAATAACCTTAATTCTTAGAGAGGAGTACAACAAGGATGTTTCATTGACAGTTCTTGTTATATATATGTGCGTGTATATGTGTATAATATACATGTATATATGCACAAATATGTGTGTGTGTATATGTATTTATTTATTTATTTCATGTCCTGAAAAACAGAATATACATTACTGTTTTCCTGCTGTGTGTGTATATTTTAATCCTTGAGCCAGACGGTGCCTGAAATAAGTTTTACCTTTTAAGGAAATGATACTAAGATATGATTATGCCTAGTGTTTATTATTGCACATATAGATAATTTGAATGTTATTAGTATAAGAAAAATATCAGGTAAGTCTCTATCTAGATAGGAATATCTAAGTAAAATAACCAGTGAGTGAGTAAGCATTCCATTCATTCCATATATGAACAATGTGAAAACTATGGAAGAAATGTGCTTGGTTACTTTAAAAAAAAATGTGGCTTTAACTTGTGTCTTAAGAGTGAAATTGTAAAGTAGAAGATTAACATAGAGTGCTTCTTTTGAGAATTCCCCTAGAAAGTACAGCTTCTGAACTCACTTTACTGTTTTGTTCTTTCTTGAACTGAGGAAGGAGGCCAGCATATTTGCAGTATATTCCAGGCTTTAGAATTTTTTCTTATGGAAGAGAGGCATGATCCTTGGAGTCTCATTTAGTGACAACATTTGATTAGAATTCAGTTGGAATGGACATGAATGAGACTTGGCATAGTATTATTTCTACGTATTCTTTTGAAAATGAAAATGTGCATAAATTGCTTACTATATCTTTATTATTTTAAATAAATTTTCCCTTTCACTCTTATACTAAACTGTGTATTGTGAAGTTGCACACACTTCTTTATAAGTTTTCTAGCTATGAGGTTTTGTGAATGATTTGATTTTTTACTGGAATGATGGAATTGTCTCCAGTAATGTATATTTTTAAATGTTTCTGTAATTGTGTTGCGGTTATGTTAGAGATAATAAAGGTACCGCCATCTGTTCCTATTTGAACTTCTGTCCTGTGAAGAGACAGAGCGAGGAGTGATATTTTGCTTTTGATTATTTGGCATGTGCTCAAGGTACCCCTTTCCTCCTGAACTGCAGTCTCCAGCTACTGTCCAGAGATTTTCATAAGTGAAGGTAGTGAGTGGTAGAAAAAGCCACGGGACTTCTAGTCAGAGCAGTAGTGAGCAGTTAGACGTGATACTTGTCTCTAGGTCATCCTTAGTTGATTTATGTCATCTGGAAGAAACCTTTTTATGCATTTATTTCAGGATACGGCATTCTAGAGAATTCATTATATGTTACTTGTTGCTCTTTATGATGGAATTTGGTCCATAATGTTAAGAAAGAGGTAATATAAAGGATGGCATGACTAAGCGGTGGCATACCATCTTCAGTTGTCATAGACCCACCTGTTTCTGTTTTAGACACACTTTGCCATTCATTTTGCTCCTCTCTACATTTGGCCCATTTGGAGTAAAATTACATTTGTCTCTATGCTGTTTCCTTTAATCCCTGTGGCAAAGCTTATCAGGTGATTAATGTGGAAAGCTGTTCTGCTGAAGAGTAGTTTGGGATCAGAGAAGTTAAATAATTTGTTCATGATCACAGAGCTAATGGTGAAGATGAGATTCAAAAGTAGAACACTTAAAAATTATTTTGAAAAATTTCAAGTATATATAGAACTTGAGAGAGGAGGACATTTAACCCTCAGGTACTTAACTCAGTTAATCGTGGAGATATTCTGACTTCGCTACATTTGCTTTATATATAAATTCTTTTTTTCTTGACTTTTTCTTTGTTGAAGTGTTACAAAGACATCATTTTATCAAATGTCTAATTTTGACTCTGGGGCAAATGTTTTATCTCTATACTAAATGGTCTAAGTATAGGAGAGAATGTCCTAATGTAAACACTGTGAACCAATGAAAGACATGGGTAATCACCATTGCTACTTATTTGTTAATAAAATGGAGATGAAATAGCTAATAATTATTGAGTACTGATCCTGGACTAGGAACTGCTGCTTGTACTTTATGCATGTTAACTCGTTTAGTTCACAGTAACCTCATGTTCTAAAATCATTTCATGTGGGTTCAAATTGCTTTCTAAAAATGTTTATCTTTATAAAAGTGAAATATCCGACACTGTAATAACTAATATCTTTTCCACTTCTTCTCATTTTTAATACTGATTATAGTAATATAGACTGATGGAGGGAAAGAAGGTTGCTGCCTCAAAGGGTTAAGTCCATAGAGCAGCAGGATCAGCATTACCTGGAAGCACTGTAGAAATACAGACCCTCAGGCCATGCCTCAGAACTTTCGAACCAGTTTGCATTGTGAACAGATCCTCAAGTGATCTAAATGCATATTAAAGTTCGAGAAGCCCCAGATAGCATGTAAACAGTGCCTCCTGAGCATGGATGCACATATAATCTCCTGGAAAATGTTTAAAGCCACCGAAGCCTAGTCTTCCTGCTGACCAATTAAATTAGGTTCTCTAGGTGAGGCCCCAGCCTCAGTTTGTTTTCGTTTCTGTTTTTAAGTCTCCTGGTGATTCTTAACTTTGGCCAGGCTTCAGAATGCCCTGGTTTAATAGGGCTACAGTATCTTTCCATTCTGTTTCAGCCACTGAACTCTAAAACATTTCATCTTGTAAATCATATATAGAAAATGATGCTATCAATATAAATGAGAGTTGAAAATGAAAGATTTTTGGTTTATACTCGATCTTTTTCGTGATGGTAATTCATCGATAATTCTATAGAAAATAATTCCCTTTTATGCAACTGAACTTCCTCACTGTTCTTATCCTTCTTTGGTGCTAGGGAATGAAAATATTGCCAAAATTTATTTATTTTTTTCTCTTTTTTTCCCCCATCCTTTCCTTCAGGTGAAAAATTAGACAGAGGGAAGCAGGGATTGTGGAATACCAAAGGAATAAAAAACTGGACTAAGAGTCATTAAATAAATTTATGAGATTACACTGGATAGGAGTCTGTGTATTTTAATTTGCTCCTAAGTTTGCTGCCTGTGCGTGTATATGAATATGTGTTTTTCTTTAATTCAGTAACTTCAATTCCAGACGTGTATTCTGTTCGTTCAACTGCAGTTACTGAGTGCTTAGTAAATGCAGCCAAATGAACAAAGTAGTTGAAGGAAATGTAACAGTGCAGAGAACTGCAGTGTTTAGGCACTCCTTACACTGAAATGCAGATGGAGTGGTTTAGAGTCTGGTTGTTGTTACTGTTTAGTCGCCCAGTCGTGTCCAACTCTTCACAACCCCATGGACTACAGCATGAGGTAGTCATGGTGAGGCCTCCCCGTCCCTCACCATCTCCTGGAGTTTGCCCAAGTTCATGTCCATTCCGTAGGTGATACCTCTGATGCCCTCTTCTCCTTCTGCCCTCAATCTTTCTCAGCATCAGGGACTTTTCCAATGAGTTGCCTGTTCACATCAGATGACCAAAATACTGGAGCATCTGGAGCCAGACTACTCTCATGAAATCCTAGCTCTGCTGCTTATTTGCTGTGTGACCAGGGGCAAGTTAATTATGCACCTCAGGTTTTGTTTTTTAAATCTGTAAAACAGGATAATGCTAGCACCTACCTATAGAGTTGTTGTGGTGAGTACATGAATTAATATATGTATAAAACACTTTGAAGTGCTTTGTATTTGCCAATAATATTATGACTATTACATTTTCCATACTCAGAGAAAAGGTGGTTTATATATTACAGCATAGATCCTTCCAGGATATGGTGAAGGATGGGGAGCCTGGTGTGCTACAGTTCATGAGGTCTCAAAGAATCAGACTCGACTTAGCAACTGAAGAGCAACAATAGACCCTTACCCTCATGATTTTAGCATTTGAGAGATTCTTCAGATTAAAATGAGATTTTTTGTTTGGGGAAATTGGGTCCCTGATTAGATCAGGGACATTTTGTTCAGAAATATATGCCTTCTGACTCCATTTATTCCTGGTTATGTTGGGTGAGTGGATTAATCAGTCTAACCTTGACTGGAAGGGGGGGTGGTTAGTAACACTTGTCACATAGATGCAATTAATCTTAGTTTATTGAAATACTTTATATTCCTTGAATATGAAGTGAGTGAAATTTGCTCAGTCATGTCTGACTCTTTGCAACCCCATGGACTGTACAGTTCATGCAATTCTCTAGGCTAGAATACTGGAGTGGGTTAGCCTTTCCCTTCTCCAGGGGATTTTCCCAACCCAGGGATCGAATTCTTTACCAGCTGAGCCTTGAATATGAGTCACTGATGAAATTCAGATTTTAGTCTTTAAAATAATTGATTTTCCAAAAACGCTGTGATTGCATGTTTGAATATTTTTGTAGCCATTCACTGCATTAGTTGCATTTTATTGTTTGGTTTCATTTGGGGAATGGCTTTAGACATAGAGGAGTGTGGTCGACAGATTAGAAGGCATTCATGGTAGGCCTGTGTTATTGGAGTATTAGAGTATTAGGACCATCAAATATGGATACGTTAAGGGCAGTAGTGAAAGTGAAAGTAGCTCAGTCGTGTCCGACTCTGCGGCCCCATGGACTCTACAGTCTATGGAATTCTCCAGGCCAGAGTACTGGAGTGGGCAGCCTTTCCCTTCTCCAGGGGATCTTCCCAACCCAGGGGTCAAACCCAGGTTTCTTGCATTGCAGGCGGATTCTTTACCAACTGAACTGTCAGGGAAGCCCTAAGACCGGCAGAGGATGAGATTTTTGGATGGCATCACTGGCTCAATGGACATGAATCACAGCAGATTCTGGGAGATAGTGAAGGTCAGAGGAGCCTGGCAGGCCGCAGTTCATGGGGTAGCAAAGAGTCGGATATCACTTAGTGACTGAGCAATACTACCATGGGACCCGAAGATCATGGTTTAGCCCAGGCCCTTTGTTTTACAGATGACAAAATTGTGCTGAAATGTGAAGGTTTTAATGCTCTAATGAGAAATGTATATTTTATTTTTACTTATTTTGGATACTTTTCTCATTAATTAAATGCATTTTATATACATAAATACATACATATGTCAAGTGTGGCAAAAATAATGTAATAGGTACACTGAGTATTTTTGTGCCCATTTTTATATCTCTTTAAAGTTGTGATATCCACAAAATAGATTACTTCTTTATCACAGTGATTGCATGCATTTGGAATAAATATGGCTTCTATTTTCTATGGGCAAGTTCAGGCATGTTTTTGTTGGCACAGAAAAAAATCACTATGTGAAGAGAGTGACTATTATTTATTTAACATTTCACCTGAAAGTCAAAATGTGTTCAAAAGAGTTCATTTGACAAGATTCTGGGTCAGAGTATTAAAGGACAAATGAAACAAAAATTCCTTATTCTTAATCAGGCTTGGGGGAAAGTGCCAGCCTTCTGCAGGGGAAATGACTATAAATGGTCTTTGCAGTTAAGACACTGTCTGTTGGAACAGCTGCCTTTCTCGTTGGCCTGTTTTTTCCCCCTTTCTTCACAGTACTGCTACTAAAAACACCTTTCTATTGGCACTTGAACTCTGCCATTTGACTCTTCAACGTTCTCATTTCCTGAATGCAGTTAAATTTTCTTGCTCTTATCTTTGCAGTTTTGTGCAGCGTTGGTACCAGGCTGCTCTGCTTTGTTTTCGTGTTGTTCCCATCTTGCGGGTGTTCTGTGGGGGGGGGGGGGGGGGGGTTGTTCACTGGTACTCAGTATCCTTGGAAGGGTTCCCTCATTTCATGCCAGATGAAAACAACAAATGAATCCTGCTCCTTCCTTCTTTTATAATTAGCTTTTTGCAGAACCAAGTTTAGAGTTAGAAAATTGAAAAAAAATTATACTCTTAACGCTGAAGATAGAATGACGGCTGTTCTCATTGACGGGACTCTTTGGTCCTTGTTGAAATTTTTAAGTCTTTAGGATGAGGATTGCTTTTCCTTGCCTTAGTGATGTAAGTAATGTGTGTATGCACATGCTAAGTTACTTCACTCATGTCAACTCTTTGGGACCACGTGGACTAAAGCCCTCCAGGATCCTCTGTCCATGGGATTCTCCAGGCGAGAATGCTAGAGTGGCTTGCCATTCCCTTCTCCAGGGGATCTTCCCAACCCAGGGATCAAACCCGTGTTTCTTATGTCTCCTGCATTGGCAGGCAGGTCCTTTACCACTAGTGTGACCTGGGAAGCCCTAGTGATGTAATAGGGCATGCCAAGTAACACCCCAAACTATGTATTTACCTATGAAATGCTGTTGTGTTTGTTTTTTTAAATAAATGTGTATGGTTTCTGAACTATGTCTACTTTTTAAAAAAGTTGTGACTCTAAATCATTTGTCCTGCTTTTTATTTTAGTTAAGGTGTATAAAAAATAAATGTGTCTGGACATGCTTGCTTCTGTAGAGCTCCTGTCCTGGAGTTGCTTATAAGCATTATCACTGGTAACATATAAGTGAGAAAATGGAATCACAGTTTGGATCACATAGCTCACTGGGACACGGAAGCACAAGTTATGTCTATGGTATTGGATAAGAGTCATTTGATAGCAAATAACATTAAAAAGCATCAAAAATAGCTTGTCTTACAACCAGAAGTTCAAGGATAGATTTGGCTTTAAACACACCTGTAAAGAGGTGTAAAGAGGTGTGGTTTTCCTCTTTATGACTCTGGGATGCTTTCCTCTTAGTTGCTTTATAATCATGCAGGCTTTTTCCATGTTGGAGCAGAGGTACCTACCAGGAAATCCAGACTTACTTGGTCCTTTCACTAGAGTTCTTAGAATAGGTCTGACCCAGCATCCATCAGAATCCATATGATCTCTCTCAAAAGATTCTTCTTGGATCATATGCCCACTTTTGGATCAGTCATTGTGGAGGTCTCATAAGCCAAGCAGTTATTTACAAATTAATTATAGTGTAATTACCAATTAGAAAACTGCCTGTTGAACTCTAAAATGAGGGAATTGCTGTGATTGTGTTGTGTTTTGGTAAAACTCTTGTAGCTGAAACACTTGTTTTTTTCTATCAGAAGTATATTTGTTTCAAGGAACACATTGAAATATTACCTTTAAAAAATATACCATTGGCTGTGCTGATCTGTTTCTTAAATATTTTTTTAAGCACCTCTATTATTTTAATATCCATATGTCAGTGAATAATTTAGTTTTAGTTGATTCCATTTTAGGGTAGCTTGTAGGGAATGCCTCCCTAATGCTAGTGTCTGATTTCAAATGTAAACTATTTTAATCACAATTTGGGATAGATTACTTCTAGCTTATATATACACACACACACACACACACACACACACACACACACATATACTGGAAGAGTTGTGTGTATAAACTCTTAGCAGTTTTTATAAGATTAAAATATTATTTCCTGATCTTGTTCCTAGATTTAATGATTCTTCATAATTTTTTGGCCTGCTGTTCCTCTATTCACTGACTCCTGTAGAAAATGGGAACTGAGTGGAGGAAATATAAGATACACACAGTATCTTATGTATTCTTCACCATTATTCTAGGGAAGTAGATTTCTCCTTTTGAAAAGAGAAAATTGATATAAAGGGGCTAATTGCACCCAACTCAGTATATTTAATAAATATAATACCATAAAGACTAGTGTGCTTAAAAGTTTGGGCTTCCGTTGTGGCTCAGCTGGTAAAGAACCTGATCCCTGGGTTGGGAAGATCCCCTGGAGACGGGAAAGGCTACCCACTCCAGTATTCTGGCCTGGAGAATTCCATGAACTGTATAGTCCATGGGGGTTGCAAACAGTCAGACACAACTGAGCAACTTTCACTCCACTTAAAAGTTTTTACTGGATCTACTTTGCCACACTTTGTAGGCTATTAATTTTGTATTAACATAAGTTTATTATCTCTTGGATGTTTAAACATATTCAGTAGTTGATAACCTTTATAGTTTCATTCTGAACCCTCCTCTTAATATCCTTGAATGAATTCTTAACTCATACGTTTTTCAACTACTTTGAGAGAATTTTTTTTTTTTAACCCCATCCTAGCTGAAAGAAACAATAGTGCTATTCCTGTCAATTTTGTATTATCATCTAATCTACTACCACGCATTCAAAATTGATGATTTAATGTTTGAAGGAGTATATTTAGTTTGTTTCAATTAAGGAACCTGGCTTGTCGTGTGAAATTTTCGTGTACTCTGGAGTAAGACTCATACAACTTCTAGCTGCTCTAGAAATTTATTGAAACTTAATGAACACTAAACAGATGTTTATGGGTGTGAGTGAACCTTAAATGAGGCATCTCCACTAATTTGTAGCCTTTCCTTGGAGGTATGTCAAGCAGCTGAAAATCAGTAGCCAGCTATAATCTTAATCATTTCAAAAATAACATATCACTAGCTTTTAAAAGTGATCATGCAATTTGTTCCTCATTCTTTTGTGGGGCCACATATTACTGAAGGAATTTCAGATAACTTTCTCATCTGTTCTTCCTTTTGTAAGCCAGGCAGCTTTTTTCAATCTGATAAATCTCTTTGAGAGAGAATGCTTTCAAAACCTCAGTAGCTCTTAAGAGTGAGTGCCTGCTTTTAAAATAATTTTTTCCTCTTCATTATCATTCTCATTTGCTGCCAAGTTATTTTTTTTGTTTGTTTGTTTAGAAGTTGCTTGTCCAGCAGAAATGAACTTAGTCTACTTTAAGATGCTTGGAAACCTGTGTAGAACAATGTAGGCATATAGAAGATTTGGAAAAAGAATCTCCAAAGTAGTTATCATTTTCATGTGTTTCTTAGAATTTAGGTCCTTTTGTGCAGTATCATATGCAAGTGGTAGTATGTAGTGGACAGAACTTTGTAGCATCAGAATTCTCTTAAATTTATAGTGCATTTTATGTTCATTTGAAAATACAGAATGCTGGCTCTATTACATTAGACCTAAGCATAAGGTTTTAGATCCCAACTTTAAGGAACCTCTTCTATCCTTAACTACAACAGAATACTTTAATGGTCTGTTGATAGACACCATGTATCATAGTCTGCCCTTAATATCTCCTGTATATCTTTATGTTACTACTATGTACAGATCCAGAACAACTATTGCAGTCCTAAAGATGTAATTTTAATCAGCCTAATAATTTTAATAAGGCTCCTAGGTTAATAGTTTAAGATTGTTTAGGTAAGGGTATGCCTACCTCTTATCAATCTGCCCTAAATCTAAACACATTACTAATGAAGCCTACTTACCTACCACTTCCATGATTTCTTTCAAAACTATTTTATTATTCAAGGAAGAATATATAATTCTGTTTCCTTTCATGGGAAAATAATTTTTACTTAAAAAATATAATTGAAGTTACAGTTCTAAAGTATGCTGTAAACTTACTTAAAAGGAATAATTTCATAAACAAATGTTAGTAGGTTATTTTAGTAGTGAATTTTTTCATACCATTTGTTTAAATATTTCAGAATCCATTACAAAGTAAAAATCCAATATTTATTCTAAAGCATGTGTGTATGCTATATTTTTAGTGAGTAATTTATATCCTAGAATGCTTTGATGTATTATTTACTATACTGCAGCTATGTTTTAGAAAGTGAGAAATAATAATAGGCAACACTTGTTGGGTGGTTACATGTATCCAGTACTGTTCCACCTATTTTTCATGTGGCAATTTCCGTAATATTCAGAACAACTTCAAGAGGTAAGTACTCTGATCATCATCATTTTGCAGATGAGGAAATTGAGTCACAGAATGAATAACTTACCCAAGATCACACAGTTTGTAAGTGATGTTGGAGTCTCAACCCAGTGACTATGATTCCAGAGCCCATTTTTGCTTTTATGCAATATGCCTCCCAAAAGATTATAAGATTACTGAGACAGTTATCAAGTAGATATCAGGATGATCCAAATCTACACATACCCAGTTTATTAAATAGTCTTCTCTGATTAGAAGAAATGACAAATAATATTGTTTAATTCAGATATTAGACATGACAAGCCGTGCCATTATGGCACATATATTTTAATATGACATTATGTTTAATTTTAAGCCTTGTTTTAATCATGATTCTTGGAAATTATCTAAATCTAAAGAATAATGAAATGTACTAAAACAGCAAAATAGAACTATATAAAGAGTTTGAAGTGGCAGGGGATGCTGAACCTAGCATTTAGGACTGCAGGGCAGTAAGGAACTTAATTTGTGTGATAACTTTTCACAAATACATGAAATTGAAGAAAAATTTCTACCATCTTGATTGTGGATTGAGTTAGTGGAAATTGCATCCTGTTACCAAGGGACAAATTGAAGAGGTTCATCTTTTTGTGTGCTCATGTGGGTATGCATGTACGTGTTGGGAGTGCTGAGATAAAGGAGCCCCAAGGTTGTGTTAAAAAATATCACGTGACTTGGTTTTATTTTTCTGAGAGCGATTTGTCTAGCTTTGTCTAGCTGAATGCAGTCAGATGGGTTATGGAAAATGATTGTGGGGAATTGGGCAGGTGTTTAATAGAGATGAGATGAGAGTGGAGAGTAGAAGTAATGAAACATTGGGGAAACGTATTTAAAAAGATTTTCAAGGACATTTGCTTTGTTGTATGTGAAATGACTACCTTCTCTATCCTCCAAGAAAACTTGGAAAAATCAAGTATTTTGGTTATTGTTTTTGAGATGATGTTTGTGTTTTTCTCAAATGCTTCATCTTGTCATGTAGGCGACATCACGGAACAAGAAAATCTACTTACATTCAAGTTACAAGTTTTTAAATACTAATTAACTATGACATATAAGGAAATACTTGGGCCTAAGTTAATTACTGATTTCAGATTTGATTCCTTATCCACATCTGCATTTTCTCCTGTTATTTGTTCATGACCTTGGGATATTAGAAGCTTTAGAAGATAGTGACCATTTAAAGTCTGTGGCACTCCCATTGGTAAAACTTGTCATCTAATCCGGTGCCCTGTATTCTAACCCTGGAAAAAGATCACCATTTATAAAACAAATCTCACTTGATTTTTTTCTCATTGACTTAGTGGTTCTTTATAATGCAAATGTTGAAAATAAGTTGCAAAAATGTAAAATCACATTTATTCAATGGATTGCCTATGATGAGATGAATCCAATGGGGTAATGTATTTTACCTAAGAATTGACATTGGGTCTGTCATTCTCAATTATCTCTGACCTGCTTAAAGATGTTGATAATGTTACCAGTATATCAGAGATTATATGTAACTTTCTATGATAGTTTCATCTAGTTGCCTTCAAATATGCATTTTAGTAATAATAAAACTAAACCTTCCATTTTAGTAATAATAAAACTCTGCTTTTTTATCTCAGCACCTTGCTATCCTATCCAGTCAGGAAACGTACGTTCCTTAACTTTCTTTGCAGCCAAGTGTGTGCATGTGACTAGTTCTGTTTATTGGGAAAAAGTTGAAGTACTGAGTGTTACTTTGAGACACATCCTTAAAAAGGAAGACTAACACATTTCTTTTCCTGATTCCTTCATTCTCCTTCCTGGAATACAGATGTGATAGCTGCAGCTCTGATAGCCATTTTGGATCATGAGGATAAAAATCACACTCTAAGAGAGTATGGAGTAGTCAGCTAAAAGGAATATGAGTCTTTGATGATTTTGTGGAATTGTCATTCCACAAAATCTGGATTACCTACCTTGATTTATTTTCCATGAGAGGGAATTAAACTATCTTATTTAAGTCAGTGTTAATTTTGGGTTTGTTGTATGTGAAAGTGAAAGTGAAGTCGCTCAGTCGTGTCCGACTCTTTGTGACCTGTGGATTGTAGCCCACCAAGCTCCTCTGTCCATGGGATTCTCCAGGCAAGAATACTGGAGTGGGTTGCCATTTCCTTCTCCAGGGAAATATATGTAGCTGAATCTAATTCTAGCAGATATAATTCCCTTCAAGTACAAAAAGACTAGTGAATAGGATCTTTCTTGGATGCTTAATTGACTTTATTCTCATGGACATATTTCTGCATGCTGAATGAGAAACTATTCCCATGTGTAAATGTCAGTGAATAAGGGAAGCGGCAAAGTACGCATAGGAAGAAGAATGTGAACTTGACTTCAAATCCTACTGATTATATGTAAGTTATTTAACCCCATTGAATCTCAGTTTTCTTTTCTGTAAAGCTAGGATTGTATTGTCCAAGGTTCTTTTTGAATAAAATATAAATGCTTGACTCAAAGTGTAGCACACAGTGGACTCAGGATTTACATTTGTGTCTTCATGTTTTTCCTCTATATTATGGGATCCGAGTCCGGTCAAATGGCATTTTACTCTAATGGTGGAGAGGAAATAAAGCCAGAAAATGGCAAAGTGTTAAAGCTATTGGCAAAAAAAAAAAAGTCATGAAACTTCTGCCAGATAGGAGATAGGAGGAACTTCATCAAAGGGCAGTCATAGAAGAGTACAGGCAAAAAGTGATTATAAAAATTCTGTGCAATCTAAAATGAAAATTGGAATTTCAGAACCTAATATTTATGTTTTAAGGCTAGTTTCAGGGTTTTGTACACAGAGAACAGACATTTAGTGATGTAAGTTAAACTTTCTATAAGTAGGACTGTTACGCTTAAATGAGAAATCAAATCAAGAGCTATTTGTTTCTAATTATTTTTGGAAAAAAATGTGAATAAAATACATTATGCTACTGCAGAACATCTTTTATCAAAGAGGAGAGTAAGTAATGTTTCTTAGAATGAAGGAAGATGGCCATTCAGATTAACTCAAAGAAACAGATTGGAGGAATTTTTGATTTTTACTTTAGTCTCCTCTCTCTAGTTCAAATAAAAAATGTAGAAAGTAGGGATTACTTTTATTCTCTTAAAAATCAAGTTAGATATTTTTCATTAAATTATTTAAGGTGATAAATGGCAAGATAATGCCATTATTTGTAGCTTTCACAACAAGCACCTTAAGGGTTACTATTTTGAAAATTAACTCTTTTGTTAACTTAGGTTACATTTCCTTAATTAAAATATGGTAAATTAGAAGGCTAACTCCAGAACTTATTCTTTAAAATCAACATATGTTGAAATACCTATAGTAATGTTGCCAGTACAAGTGTTGGATAGTGTGGTGCAAACATATTTTTACAAATATCTGATTTCCTTCAGTTTCTGCATTGGCTCCCAGTTTCAAATGTAGAGTAGGTGATGAAATCACTGGGCATTAAATGCACTTAAACTATATGGTAAATTAGAAGGCTAACTCCAGAACTTATTCTTTAAAATCAACATATGTTGAAATACCTATAGTAATGTTGCCAGTACAAGTGTTGGATAGTGTGGTGCAAACATATTTTTACGAATATCTGATTTCCTTCAGTTTCTGCATTGGCTCCCAGTTTCAAATGTAGAGTAGGTGATGAAATCACTGGGCATTAAATGCACTTAAACGTTGCAGATGCATTCTATTTTCTGTCACAATTACTTGAGAGCCTCTGCTTACTCTTTCCTGTTGTATAGTAAGGACTTTGTTCTCCTAGTGTTTGTCCCTTAAGGGAAACGCTCCTCAGAATAAAGAGCTTTGGGGACCATTTCCCCCATTGTTCATGTGTTTGTTAATCAGCTGGGATTCACATTTGATTATGCCAGCACTCATTTTCACAGACATTTAGAAGTTAAGTTTTAAATAATCCAGACAAGGTGTATATTAAATCTTTTTTTAAAGTTTAAAATTCTGTTAATTTATAATATACCAAAAACCTAGGGTAGCCGTTTGTGTATAATAAATCATGCCTTCTTCTAGGAATTTTTAAAGTATGTTTAATGAGACTCCTGAGTAGACAGCTGTGCTGTCTAAATTGCCTTATACTCTGAAAGCATTTTAGATGGAAGTTGCTACCAGCATGGAGTGCCGATCTCTATACAGACTGCTAAAGAGGGTGGTTCAGAAAGGTAAAGCTGGAATGTTTTCTTGCAACTCAGAGCATTAACTATTCAAATTAAGAGAAAACTGTAAAAAATCTTCATGTCTACTCTGTTGGGAGATATCAGCTAGACAAATAAGAACACTAATTTGAACCTTCAAGAAAATGACCCTTCATTTTAGAATAATGCATCTTAGAAAAGAAGGTGACTCTTTTCTAAGATGTCAGAACCTCAATGGTATGACCTAGAGATTAATTCCACATATAGGATTCTGTTAGGACTCAGAATATCCTGGTATATTTGTCTTATATTTTGGTTTACATTTCTAAAGCACTTTTTTTATGCTCACTTGTGTTTTGATTGTCTTATAAATTCTGTTTGCAATTTGCCCCTATATCACTAATCTATACACTTTCTTTTTCAAATTATAGTTAATTATTTGAAATTTCTTCAGAAAATGATTATATATTTTTTCAAAGAACCTTTTACTAACAGAGGAGCTATTTTAACTATTGTGTTTTACACATGATCTTTGAACATTAATAAAGTGAATGGCCAGTTATAGCATCTGATAAATTCTACCTTCTTTGGTATGTCTCTTCACATAATTAAAATTATGGTTAATACACTTAAAATGAAAATGAAGTTGAATTTGTTATAAAGATCCATGTTATATAATTGCAGTATTTTGCTTCACACAATAAGTATGCTGCATATGTGTATCTTCTTTATCAAGTTTTTAGTTCAAGAGAATATAGTTTAAATCAAAAGTATGTGTAATCTTTACATATTTTTCTCATTCACTTCTGATTATCTTTTTCAACTGCTTATAGATTAGATGAGGTATTGGTGTGAGCCACCCAGAACAGCGTTTGACAAAGAGTAATCCATGGACGGAGGAGCCTGGTGGGCTGCAGTCCATGGGGTCGCTAAGAGTTGGACAAGACTGAGCGACTTCACTTTCACTTTTTACTTTCCTGCATTGGAGAAGGAAATGGCAACCCACTCCAGTGTTCTGGCCTGGAGAATCCCAGGGACGGGGGAGCCTGGTATGCTGGCGTGTATGGGGTCGCACAGAGTTGGACATGACTGAAGCGACTTAGCAGCAGCAGCAGGCATTCATTAAATGTCAACTATTATTATAATTTTGATATTTAAATGTGTATTATGATATATAGCAGTGGATGGTAGAAGATTGAGTCTGGAAAACTTATGAATGGATTTTCTGCATTATCTCCATACCTACCTTGAGTGGAAAGAGATAAATTTAAGAAGAAACAATACATTCACTGGCTAACACAAGGTGTGAATGCACATGTTTGTTCAGAACATGAGCCTTGCTAACAGAAAAATGGCAGCATTATTCTGAGAGATAGTACACCAGGATTTAGTGCTGTTTTATAGTATAGTAATGGAGCAAGAGTTGGGGACCAGAACACCTAATAATTAGCTGCATGGCTTCAGGTAACATAGTCTATTTTTTAATATTTTCAAATTCCTCATTAGATAAATAGGAGTAATACCACTAAACTGATAGAACTGGTTGTAAAGAGCAAATGAAATAACATGTGTAAAGAATAAGGCACAATGCCTTGTCACACACTAGGCTTTTAACAAATTTTAATTCTCTTTCTACTAGGACAGAAAAGATCCTAGTAGAATGGCAGGAAGATGCCAAAAGTAGAAAGACAAAATTGAACACGGGGCACTGTGTTTGCATAATTTTTAAAAAAATGTACACTTAATTCTAGAATTTTAGCTATACTTGAGTTCACTGGCAAATAAATCCTAAAATGATGGATTATCTATTTCACTGCTATGATTTATTTAATGAGAATTGACTCTAATTCTTGATCTTTAAATTAGTCTCTTTTTATTAAGCTTAATTTTTATGTGATTTTATTCTTTGCTTAAATGAAAAGATTTTGATATTTTTCACTGTTCCATTTAGTATTAACTGAATTTTCTGCCCATGCCTTAGGATGATGAATTTCTAGTAATCTGCTATTTCATCTCAAATATATTAATATAAATTTATCTTGCCAAGTAAATCCATTATTTCTATTTAATATGAAGCAGACCCTTGACTCAGGATCTTATGCATACATTCTACAGAATTTTGTCATGGATTTCATGTATTATTCTATCATATTTTTTTTTTCTGAATTGAAGTAAATATTAATTTATAAAATCAAATGAATTCCTTTTCTCTTTGAAATGAAGTTTTCTGTAGTTTACCTGCATTATTATTCTTGCAGAACAAGTATCACTCTCTTTGAAATAGTTTGAGAGCTTGTGTGATTACATTATTCCTGAGCCAAGTTAAAATAGAGCTTAATAATCATTATTATGGGCTACTGAAAATTCTTTTTTTTTTTTTAAATTAAGCCTTATTTTTGTAGTATTACATTAATTGTGAGAAACTTAAAAAACCTTGGCAGTGAAAAGCAAAGTAACAAAGTAGTGTACGGAAAAGCAGGAAGTCAGTCATGGAAAGCTTTTCTTTGTGAAAGTTGCTTGGTAGTGTCTGACTCTTCGCGACCCCTTAGACTTCGTGGTCCGTGCAATTCTCCAGGGCAGAATACTGGAGTGTGTCTCCTTTCCCTTCTCCAGGAACTCTTCCCAACCCAGGGATTGAACCCAGGTCTCCTGCACTGCAGGCGGATTCTTTTCCAGCTGAGCCACAACACTTACACAAATACAATTATTAGTAATACTTCAATTGAAAAAGTATAATTGATATGTTTTAGTTAAACTTTAGTAGATGTTAGGTAATTTGAAAATTTGTTCAGCTTTTGTAATTGTACTTATTTAAACAAATCTTTACATGTTAATCTTTTCATATTGAATGTGGGATATAGAATTAGAGTGTTTGGGTTTGTTGAATTATTAGGATAAATTGACAAATACCTGTTTTCTTTTAAAAAGGAGTAATATGTACCATTTAAAAAGTGTTCTTTTTAGATTGGTGTGAGAATATTCTGTAGCGATACTCAATTGTATTATGTAGTTGAGACAGGCTCTCGTTTGATTGATTCTGACTACCACTCATTCTTGTGTAGACTGTAAAGAGAATCAATCAACAGCATAATGTCTGTTCCTATACGGTATGCCTAGATTTCTATTCAAAAGATACACAACTGGAATTTTCTCTTGGCCCAACCTGAGAGGTAATGTATTTTTTCTTTTAGCTGCTTTATTTTGTTTTGGCAGGGCCCTGTTTCTTTCTTTGTAATTAGTGTCTCAGAAAGTTTTTTCTGAGCCCTAGAGCAGGATGAAGCTTAAGGGACTGCCAAGTGTATCTGCCCTCACCCCATGCATGTGTAGACACACAAACACACACACACATTTTGCCTTTGGGTTTCAAGTGTTTATATGACACCCACATCACAACAGAACTACTTCAGAGCCTGGCTCTCCCCACTTCAGAAGGATTATGTTTCTTCTGTTCTATTATTTATGGATTATTGTCAAGTAGAAAGCTTTGTCATTTTATAATATCCCCAGGAATAAAGCCCCTTACAATGGGAAGACACAGGAAGTACCAAGATAACACCTGATGCACAGTATCCTTTTTTTTTCCCCCTTCTGTTCCCTTCCTTTTATAAATCATAGATGACAGAGGCCTTGCTCTCAAAGTACAGAAAGGGAATGGCAGAGGAAGATGGGGCTGAGAGAGCTCTTTATATAAAACCCTGGATTCCCTTTTCTGGGATTAACTTTTTTTCACTAATATAAAACTTTTCATCTCATGTGTATATGTGTATATAGTTTCACATCATGGAAAGTATACTTTAATTGAATAATCAAGTATTTTGTAAATATTAAAATAAATTAATTTTTGACTTAAATTTTGTATAAAAAGTCATTGTGAAAAATGTATATGCCAGGTATGGTAATAACAAAAATATGAATATACTGCATAAATGTGCAGTGGTAATAACACAAGCTATTAGGCTTTTGTAGAGTAGTTTCTTGTTTCCAGCCTTAAAGTCTAGGATTCCTTTGTCTCTGATATAGTCATCTTGGAAGAAGGTAATTTTAATATTTCTATTTGCATAGCATGAAGACTTTCAAATGTGAAAAATATATGAAAATCTTGATAAATTGTTTTAACTTCACATTCTAGGTGAGCTTTTCGATGTGTGATTCTTTAAGAACTCAAAGAGGACTGCTTGTTACCTGTAGACATGAGTCATTACAAGATGTGTTGTTGTTTGGGACACACCCAGTAGATGAAAAGGCTAAAAAATGTGTAAGATGTAATTAGGAAATTCTCTCTTGATTACTCAGTTGCCATTGTGCTTTCTTTATCATTAATTATTTGGGGATAGACAGATTCCCTAGATTCATGGTAAGAATTCGTATTGTGAAATGGCAGTGTGTGTCTTTTGCTGAAAACTGACTTAGCATAGAATGGGAGTCCACATAAAATTGTTAACAAAAAGTATATCCTTTAAAAAAGCAGTGAATACTTTAGCTGTAGCCTCACTGGTTACTTTGGTTTGTGAAAAAGCACTGAACATAGTGTTTTCTCTGAAGGAAGCCTCCACGTACCAAGCATCTAGTGCCCGGCTGTCGGCCGCAAGACACAACTGGCAGGTTTAGAAATGTAAGAGAAAAGAGAAAATCCCAACCAAAAAATGTCACGTAGTTGACCGTGTTTTAACCTTTTAAAAACTAGACCAGTTGTAACTACATTTTATCAAGAGAGTAACCATTTGTCACATAACTGAGACAAGTCATTTGTTAGGAGAGAACTTTTTAGGGAGTAAGTTTCTCCATCTGCAGACTTTAGAATTCAGCAAAGGAAGGTTCATTTTGAGCTGAGAAGTCAGCTAACTGGTCACCTATCTGGTTTCCTAGGTTTGTGCTGCCAAACTACATTCTCAGAATTGTTTTGCAGTGTTAAAAGCTCCCAAACACTAAAAATATGGCAGTTATTCATCCTCATCTCAGTCTCCTCTCTGTTCAAGTTCTCTTGGACCAGGAGAAGTGACGCTGTAACGACAGCGTTGACTGGGGCAAAAGTGTACAGGGTGGAGTTCTAGCCTCAGACATTCTTGTTTTCCATGGAATGTGGGGTCCTTTGTGTAAGGACACTGTCCGAATCAAGTCTGGTGTTATTTGATTTCAAGTGGAAGGGAAGTGATATCTTTTAATTCGACTTCAGATTCCTTGAGTGTACACCATGGTTTAAGATTAGTGTGTTTTGTTGGGAAACATGATTTGCATTTTGGTAGAGCTGTTATACCTACAGTGCCACCCTCCAGCGAAAGTACTTCAGAGGAGGAGAGAAGAGGTGCTGCATCCGTGGAGACATCAACAGGCACCGAGGCTCAGAAGTCTTCCTGAAAGAGAAAGCTCTGTCCTTGACTCATATACCTGGTCCAGCTTGGAAACCTTGCAGCTCACTGTTTTTGTCTGTCTGTGCCGTAATTCTCACATAGGCTTCAGCAATACCTGAACCATGAGCTTCCAGGTGTTCAAGCTGGATTTAGAAAAGGCAGAGGAACCAGAGATCAAATTGCCAATGTCCGCTGGATCATCAAAAAAGCAAGAGAGTTCCAGAAAAAACATCTATTTCTGCTTTATCGACTATGCCAAAGCCTTTGACTGTGTGGATCACAATAAACTGTGGAAAATTCTGAAAGAGATGGGAATACCAGAGCACCTGACCTGCGTC
>SJYT01080153.1:158751-183175 GCA_006410635.1 Cephalophus harveyi | reverse complement strand
GACTGAGCGACTTCACTTTCACTTTTCACTTTCATGCATTGGAAAAGGAAATGGCATCCCACTCCAGTATTCTTGCCTGGAGAATCCCAGGGACGGGGGAGCCTGGTGGGCTGCCTTCTATGGGGTCACACAGAGTCGGACATGACTGAAGCGACTTAGCAGCAGCAGTATTTCCTTTTAATAAAATAAATTCAATACATTATCAACTATGGATGATATTGATATCAGTCTTTTAGTTACAAGTGTTTTCAGAACATTCATCTTGAATGTGCTGCCTGCTTAGTCGCTCAGTCGTGTCTGACTCTTTGCGACCCCATGGACTGCAGCTCACCAGGCTCCTCTGTCAGTGGGATTCTCCAGGCAAGAATACTGGAGTGGGTTACCTCGCCCTCTTCCAGGGGGTTTTTCTAACCCAGAGATCAAACCCAAGTCTCCCTCATTGCTGGCGGATTCTTTGCTGTCTGAATCACCAGGAAGACCAAGAATGCTGGAGTGCGTAGCCTATCTCTTCTCCAGGAAACTTCCCAACCCAGGTATGGAACCCGGGTCTCCTACATTGCTGGCAGATTCTCTACCAGCTGAGCTACCCGGAAAGCCCATGTTGAAAAACTGACAGTAAATCAGTGTAAACAAAATGTCCAGCCACAGTAATACATTTTGGTGGGGGAACCTTTCCTAGAGGCCCCCAGAAAACTCTCCTAAAAGTCCAAATGATCAGGATTAAGCCACACACTGATGTCTTGGCTTCTAGAGAGTCCAGAACTCTAGTCTAGCACATGTTCAGCCACTGAGGGGGAGAAGAGCTTTCCAGGAGGCACCAGAGAGTCCTGAGAGTCTTTTCTAAGTGGATGTTGTGTGTACTCAATATATATGATTGCCCCCAGTAGGCATGATTTTCTCTTGATTAACAATACTTCTGGAATTTAGATATCTGATATTAAAAATAATGATGGAAAATAATATCTTAGTACCTACAGTATAATAAGTATTAATAATATAAAACTTTATATATGGAAAAAATTATAAGCATTTATATTTTAGAACACATTTTTATATTACAGACATATTGTTTAATCAAAGATTAGATTAATTTTTGTAACAATACTATATATATATAACCCTACCTATGTGAGAAACAGTAAACATTTCATAGTTAATGATGTAAACATAATGAATACATTTCCTTAATATTTTTCCCAATCTTAGAACATAAATTTTATGCCTTTACTTAAAAAGATATAATATAATATTAATAAACACATACATTTTTTTTACATGAAAGTATTTAATTATCATCAGGTAATGATGTGGCAAAAATTGTTTTCCAGCAAGATTTCCTCTGATAACACCTGCAGACAAAGAAGGAAATGGCGATGGGTAAAGACTCCTGAAAAGATCTTTTGGTGTCATCTGCTTGCTGTTGAGATGCCATTTGTTCACATTTTCACTTCAATCAATACCCCTGGGTGTATCTCCGCATCAATAGTAAATGATCCTTGCTCCATATAATTTAGAAGATTTTCTCAACATGAAATAACCCTCGAGTGAGCCATTTTCTACCCATCTGCTGGGACCTGTAGCCCTCTGTCTATTTCGTGAAATTACCAAGCAGAGCATTCTTAGGTTGTTAGATGACATCATTGCCACATATCAAACGCTGGGAAAAATTTTCCTACATTTCTAAGATATTGCTTTTAAGAATGACTAATTTTTCTTAAAATCTCTTTTCCTGGGGACTTTCCAATATTGATGCCTACATATAAATAATCTCTTATCATGCACACTTTTAAAGATATAATTTGACAACATGTATCAAAATATGAAAGGAATATAGCCTCTGATCCAGGATTTGATTCCAAGTGTTTTAAAGAGATATTTGTCCTAGTCAACAAATATATGAATTGATGTTTGCCTGAGTTGGAATAGAGCTGGTTGAAGAGACTATGATGCAGTAACAGACGGCAAAATCTCAATACCTTAAAAATGACTGTTTCCACTTTGCCCATGCTGAAGCGGGGACTCTGCTTCATATGTTCACACACCAAGACACTAATCTCAAAAGTCTTTGTTCCCATAGCAGAAGAAAAGGTTGCTCCTGAGGAACATAAATTTGCTGTAAATATAAAAATGTACAATATTGTAGCTGAAAGGTAACAAATAGCATTTTCATTAACAGCTCACCCTGAGGATTCTACCACTAATGACATTCTGTCTTCTGCTTAGAATGAGGAAGAGTCAGAAAATTTTGGTGAATAATGAATGACACTGACTACTATCATTGCATCCCTGAGTTTTCTGATTATGTTAAAGACTGACAACCATCAAAACAATTATCAATGAGGGTTGGTTAATAAGTTATTGTGCATTCACGCATTAGAATGCTTCTCATCATTTTTGAGGTGATTAAAATTTACTGATATGGCAGTAAATACTGTTTCTAGGGATGAAGCACTGTTAGTTTGTGTATGAGATTTATCCTCATTTAATTAAATTCAGCCATGAAATTAAAAGAAGCTTGCTCCTTGGGAGAAAAGCCATGAAAAAAGTTAGACAGTGTATTAAAAAGCAGAGACATCACTTGGCTGACAAAGGTCCATATAATCAATGCCATGGTTTTTCCAGTAGTCACAAACAGATGTGAGAGTTGTGCAATAAAGACGGCTGAGCACTGAAGAATTGATGCTTTCTAACTGTGGTGTTGGGGAAGACTCTGGAGAGTCCCTTGGACAGCAAGGAGTTCAAACCAGTCAATCCTAAAGGAAATCAACCCTAAAGATTCATTAGAAAGTCTAATGAATATTAGAAGTTGAAGCTGAAGCTCCAATAGTTTGGTCATCTAATGTGAAGAGCCAACTTATTGGAAAAGACTCTGATGCTGGGGAAGACTGAAGGTGGGAGGAGAAGGGGAAGACAAAGGATAAGAAGGTTGGCTGGCATCATTGACCCATTGACATGGGTCTGAGCAAACTCCGGAGACGGGGAAGGACAGAGCAGTCTGGTGTGCTACCGTCCATGGGGCCACAGGGGTCAGACACGATTGAGTGGCTGGACAGAAACACAAAAAAAAGGAAATGAAGGTTTGGAAACACCCATAGAAGGAGGCTCAGACACACTGATTGCTATCAAGGAGAACGTGACCAAATAAAATATTGATTTCTATATTCAATTTTCTATTTTCTCAGAAAAGTTTATCTTTTTGTAAACAAATAATCCAAAGTGGCTGGAATCACTCCTATTGTGAGTGTGAATGGCTCTTCTTACTTAACACTGTATTTCCAGATGTTCTCTCCTCACATATGGGAAGCCAATTAATTTTGCATATTTTTGTGTAATCAATTAAAAATACTCTGTTATTATTTTAGTAGGCTTTTTTTTTTTACTTTTGAGCAAAACTATCCTACATTTCAAACTTAATAGTAATTGTACTAATTCCTTTGTATAGTCATTCCTTTTACTTCTTTTTTTTTTTAACATTTACTTTTATTTGTTATTTACTGGGCTGCATCAGGTCTTTATAGTTGTGGCATGTGGGATCTAGCGTCCCGACCAGGGATCAACCCTGGCCCTGTGCCTTGGGACTGCAGTCTTAGCCACTGGACTATGATGAAAATCCCATCACTCTTTTTACTTACTATCCTGTGGAAATAAGTTGGATTTATGGAATACAATGGGTAATAATAAGGATGGGGCAGAGATTGGTCTAGCCCTCCCATCAAAAATTAGGCTATAACTATACAAAACACATGAGATAACCCTTTCCATCATTGGGCATAGGTAATAATGAGCAAAACCCCATGAAATAGAAAGAAACTCTAGTGGCAAGCTTTCCAATTAGCCCAGCTCTCTGCCTGAGGACACTTTCCCTGACATAAAGCCAAGAGCTGCAGTCCAGGCCAAGCCACACAGCTGACGAGGCAGGTCAGGGGTTGAGCGCAGAACCCGCAAGTCCTTGCTGTAGGTGAGTCCTTCTCAAATTTTTTCTTACATATGTACAAGGCAAAGTATCAGAGGCTTACAAGAGCATGGCTGCTGCAGGCAGAAACAGAACCAGAAACACCAGAGTTCAGTGCTAAGAAATGTTGGCCTTCATGCCTTACCTGGGTGGACAGAAGTCACTGACCCTTCAGTAATACCAGAGTGAAATGCCAGCTGAAATATCACTCAGGCCACATCTTGGGAGCAAGAACCTCACCAGAAATAAGGCCTCTTCTGGACCCACCTCATAAACATAGCAATCCAGAGTAAAGAGAGAAGTAAGGTGTGAAGTAGGGGTTAGCAATACCTGGAGTCTTCCACAGCCCCTCATTCACAAAGTGTAAAGAGGACCTCATGCAAGTTAAAGGAGAGCAGTTAGTAACTCCCCAGTAAAGTAAAGGAAAAAAAAGCAGCACTCTTCAGAGGAAGATAATCAACTCCAGGCTCTCTAAAATGTTATTCACAATGCCTTTGCAAGCTTGGTCACTCAGTAGTGTCCACCTCTTTGTGACCCTATGAACAGCAACCTTCCAGGCTCCTCTGTCCATGGGATTCCCAGGCAAGAATACCGGAGTGGGTTGCCATTTCCTACTCCAGGGAACCTTCCCAACCGAGGGATTAAACCCGCATCTCCTGCATCTGTCTAGCAAACAACAAAATGCTTCTAGATGTCATATATGTGTGGTTGTTTATAATGTAAAATATTCCAAGTGAAGAATGAAAGCAGAAAAAAGAAGTCAAAAGCAGCCATGAGATGAGTTAGGCAGACTATAAAGCAATTAAAAATATATAAACAGAGAATTTAAAAAGATACAGCCTTAGGTTGTAAATGATAAAGGCCATCAGATAAATGAAAATTTTTCAAAGAATCAAATACCAAATCTAAGAATTAAAAGTTCAATAAGTAAAAATCACTAAAGGGACTTAACACGAGACTGGAGATGGCTGAAGAATTAGTCACACACCTTGAAGACTGACCTATTGACATTTTTGGACTAAAGAAATGAGAGAAAAGGAGTTGAGAAGAAAATAAAGAGCGCCTCGGAGGCTTGTGGGGTGATCTCAGACATTCTGGTGTTGAAGCCGTTAAAGGGCCAGGACAGTGTGGTCAGAGTGGGGCAGGAGAAAGAGTTTAGAGACACAAAGAGTGAGCATCTCCAAAAATCCCCCCAGAGCTCCCAAACCTCAGAGCCTCGGCAGGAAGAGACAGAGAGAAACCACCTGGGTCCCTCCTTCCCCAACTGCTGAAAGCTGAAACAAAGGGGAATCTGGAACTAGCAAGAGAAAAAAGAGGTCCAGTATCAAGAGAAATAGTGACATCAAGGGCATTTTAAAGAGCTAGAAACAGCAACAAAAATGACCATCTCAGAATTCTATGTCCAGTGAAAATACCCTTCAAAATGAGGGCGTGAAGACAGTCTTAGATGAGAGACAGCTGAGCGGTTTGTTGGCTAGCAGATGCACGTGGAAGAAGTGCTCGAGCCTGTCCTGCTGAGGGCTTCTCTGGTGGCTCAGTGCCTGCCAACTGCATTGCCTGCCAGTGCAAGAGACACAGGAGATGTGGGTTCGATCCCTGGGCTGGAAAGATCCCCTGGAGAAGGAAATGGCAACTCACTCCAGTATTCTTGCCTGGGAAAATTCCATGGAACAGAGGAGCCTGGCGGGCTACAGTCCATGGGGTCACAAAGGGTTGGACGCAAGTGAGCACTCATGAATGCCTTTCTGCTGAAGTGACAGGATACTAGTTGGAAATGTAGACCCATGGGAGGAATGAGGAGCAGAATCCAGGAGTGCTTGAGAGGCTTGCCCTTGGGACCTGCCACAGTTGGAAGGGATGAAGGCAAGGGCAGAAAGGAGGCCCAGGGCTCCCTATCCCTGGCCGTGTTCACTCCGTACAGAGCTTCCTGAGGAGGAAACCAACTGGACTGTGGGCCTGCTCAGAATCCCTGGGTCCAGAGAATTTTCTCTTTACAAATAGACTCAGAACTTACAATGCATCCACTGACTGTGAGCTTTGGGCCTACTGATCCCAAACCAGGTCCCCTGGTTCAGACATTTAAACCACCGTCTATTCTTCATGTCATGCAAGGGGCTGACTTAAGCTTTGATTGATGAGGCATCCACTTTAAAGAGGCGTTCTCTTCAAAGAAGATAATCTCAAATAAATACCTCGCCAGCCGCACCGCCACACCACTGAGACACCTTTGTTTTAGAGATCTAGGTTGATTTTGATAACTGACCATTTGGGCCACTCGTTTTTCCTATTCCTGGGCTTGAAATTCTCACTTTTTTGGCTTTCAATTCACTGGTAAAGAGTGAGCCTATGAAACTCTAGACCCAGTAAAAGCAGAACCTCTCTCTCTGTGTCTCTCTTCCCGCCTCTGTCTCTCTCCTTTAATCTCACTGTGTGGCCCCAGGCGTGCTTTATAATTTCCACATCCTGTAAGTCATAAAAGCATCCTCATAGTTATTGCTGAAAGATGTCTTGCTGTCATAATATGAACCACAAGGGTCAGTCCAGTGGCAACCCTGGTTTGGAGATGTCTGTGGGAAGCCTGGGGGGCTCATGTGAGTGCCCCCAGACATTTCTAGCCATAGAATCACCCTTGATCATCAGAGACCAGCACAAAATACAGCTCCTCTCTCCTGACCCCTGACATTTTTACGGTAACTAATTTTACTGTAGCTACTTAAATGAATAAATTCCTCAAAAAGCTACTGAAAGCACCTACAACTAGGGGTTTGGGAAACTGTACGTCCAATAGTAGAGGACATGCCAGCCCAGAATCTCTGTCTTTCAGGTTTAAGGACAGTTCTAAAGCACAGTACATGGAGGAGGAAATGGCAGCCCGCCCGTGTTCTTGCCTGGGAAATCCCATGGACAGAGGAGCCAGGTCGCTACAGTCCATGGCGCCACAGAGAGTCGGACACAACTGAGCAACCAGCACAGCACAGTTAGAAAGAACCTACACCTCGGAGTTTGGGAAATTGTACATCAAATATTGGAGTGCCTACCAACCCAGAATCTCTGTCTTTCAAGTTTGGAGACAGTTCTGAAACACACTAAGGAAACTCTAATTACCTTTGAAGAGTTAAAGACATGCAGCAGAACCAGTACTAGCAGTGATAGAGCTGCTATCATAAATAAAGAGGGCAGCTGGTCGCAGGTGGACAGTCTTCATATCCTGAGACTATGCTTCTCTCTCCAGGTTATCAGGAGTTGCCTGGTGGCTCAGATGCTAAAGAATCCACCTGCGATGCAGGAGACCCAGGTTCAATCCCTGGGTAGGGAAGATCCCCTGAAGAAGGCAATGGCTACCCACCCCAGTATTCCTGCCTGGAGAATTTCATGGGCAGAGGAGCCTGGCAGGCTATAGTTCACGGAGTCACAAAGAGTCAGACGTGACACTGACTCACACTTTCACGTCACTCTAGCTTATCAAGCACTTTACTGGGAGTTTCAGAAACGTAAAAATGTAGAAGAGAGTGTATATTATATGCAGGCATATATTATATTATATAATTATATAAGGTATGTTGTATATATTATATTATATACAGGTATACATTATATTATACACAGGTATACATTATTTATACAGGTATAATGTGTATATTATATCTGTATACTATATATATATATATATGCTGACTCATTAGAAAAGACCCTGATGCTTGGAAAGATTGAAGGTAGGAGGGGAAGGGGACAACAGATGACAGAGGATGAGATGGTTGGATAGCATCATCGACTCAGTGAACTCGAATTTGAGCAAACTCCAGAAAATGGTGAAGGACAGGGAAGCCAGGCATGCTGCAGTCCATGGGGTTACAAAGAGTTGGACATGACTGAGCAAATAAACAACAAATGTAAGCTATCGTATAGGATAGCACATGTCTGTATGCATATCTGATGTTTAACCGAGTGCACATTTATACATCGAATCAGTAGAGAAAGGAGAGACTACTGAGGCTGCAAATCAAGAGGCGCATTTACAAACTGACCCTTGGGATAAAAGCTGGTATAAGCACTTCTGAAAAAAAATGACATTATCCAATACATTTAAAAACTCACATATCCTATTATTATATTTTTCACAAGAAATATATCTAAGTGTAACTTGGTTATCTTTTTTAAGACCAAAAGGTAAATGACTTAAAAATTTGAAAGTATTTAGATGAAAAAAAAAAAATCCAGAAAAATAGTAACCAAAGGAAATATAATGCAGAGCGCCCTGGTGGTCCAGAGGTTAGGAGAGGAGCTTTCACGGCCGTGGCCTGAATTCAGCCCCTGGTCAGGGAACGAAGAGTTCACAAGCACTGTAGTGTAACACAGCCCACCAGTTCTCTCCGCCACCACAAAGAAAAAAAGGCTAGTAGAGTAAAACTAAAATCTGAATACTTTTAGGCCCAAAACAATGTTAAATATAATCACTACTTAATAAAGGAACAATTCATTGGGAAGATATAAAAATTCTACACTTGCTTCTGTCTAGCAAAAAGGCCTATTTAAAAATTAATATTTTAAGTAAAATGAACAATTCTGATCCTAATTGGAGAATGTATCATCTTGAAACTGGCAAAATTAAAAATTTCAAAAGAATCAGATAAAATGATGAGCAAGCCTGGTATAATTAATATTTTCAATCTTCCATCTTACAGTGAGAGAGTATGCATTTTTTTTTCAAAGATAGTTGGTAAATTTGACAGCTGGTAGCTACAAAAACTTGACTACTAAAAATATATAACATGCAGTATCAGTTCTCCTACTAGGCAAATGAGTTAAAATTCAATAATAAATGATAGCTCCAAAGTCTTGGTATATTTGGTAAAAAATAAAAAGGGAGAGAGTTTTAATGGTATGTTAATTTTTTTCAAATCTTTGAAATCTGTCTTTTGACAAATAGTCATTGATCTTTGGACTTGAGGACTTACATAAGTAGGTTTTCTAGTATTTTAGTATTATAATATTCATATAATAAATCCTTCCTAATCACAGCACATATTTCTCTTTATAATAAAGGATCCAGCTTGCTTCTATTTTATTTAGGGTTTCACTTCTATTATCTCACTGTGTGAGATAGTTTGAAAAAACAAGTAAACAAATAATTGGAGGGTTTGTGCATCAGGTTTAAACTAATGCCATACAATGCATTTAAATTATTTATTCTTGTTTGTATGGTATGTGGATCACTCGACTCTTGAATTCTTTGAGAAGCTAACATTTTTAACTCAGTCAAGTCTGCTAATTTTCCAGTCCCTCTCCCACTCTTCTTTTCCTTTCCCTAGTCCTTCAGCAGGACCCCATTCTCTTCTCAGCTTGTGATGTTGTTCACTGAGACTGGGAGAGAATTTCTAGGTGCTGACATCACCTTATCCCAACCAGTCAGCACGCTGGCTGTGTCTGTGGTCCTGCCTCCTGTGACTGGGATGAACTGAAGCCACAGCAAACCTTCCTGCTGTGAGCCCCCGCTCATGCTGGCAATCATTCCCTGCCTATCCTTCACCATCGGCTGTTCTGAGAGACGCTCACCTTGTAGAGCTAATGAACAGATGCCATTGCTTGCTTCACCTCACGCTCTCTCCCACCCTGCTCCCCAGTTCAGAGTCTTCCTTGACTCCTGTCTTTCCTCACATCCCACATCCAACCCATCAGCAAATGTTCTCGGATTTTGGTTTAAATGCGATTACAGTCGGCACCCTGAGTCGGTTCTCTTCCTCTTGAACTGGTTCAACAGTTGCCTGTGGTATCTCAGCTTCCTCCATTTGACACACACTCTATCTCTTACCCAGAAAAACAGAGTGGTCCATATGCTGTTATCAGTTTGTGTTTCTCCTCCGCTCAGAACCCCTCAGTGACTTCCCCTCTCCCGAGAATTAAATATCATGGGCCATGGGACTTCCCTGGCAGTCCAGTGGTTACGACTATGCCTTCCAGGGCAGGGAGTAGGGGTTCAATCCCTGGTCAGGGAGCTCACCAGGGGTCCCACATGCCTCACAGCCAAAAAGCCAGAACATAAACTACAGAAGCAATATTGCAACCAGTTCAATAAAGACTAAAAAATGTCATGTGTCATGAATTATTCAGTCCCAGTCTATGTCTGCTTGATACGGACTGAGTTGTGCTCCCCCCAAATCGATCTGTCGAAGCCCTAACCCCTTAGTGTGGCTCTACTCCTGTTTGACCACTTCTAACTTACCCTGATTCATGGACCGAACTTTCCAGCTTCCTATGCAATATTGTTCTTTACAGCATCTAACTTTACCTCCATCACAGTCACATGCACAACTGGGTGTTGTTTTCGCTTTGGCTCTGTCTCTTCATCCTTTCTGGAGCCCCTAAAAAAGGGAAAGCTAAGTGAGGTTCAGGGCGGAGTCTCAGTCCTGTATGACTGGAGTCCTTATAGAGAGAAGAAGACATCCCAGTGCGCCCTCTCTGAGTGCACAGAGGAAAGGCCACGTGAGGATACAGAGCAAAGCTGACTGTCCACAGCCAGGAAGAGAGCTCGCCTGGAAACCAAGCCCGAAAGTGCCCAGGTGCACCTCCAGCCTCCACACCTGGGAGAAAATACATCCTGTTGTTTAAGTCCCCCGGCTTGCAGTGTTCTTTCAAGAAAGCCTGAGACGACCAATACTCTGACCTAATTCTCTTTTTTCTTTTCTCGGTGTGTGTGTGTGTGTGTGTGTGTGTGTGTGGTTTCAGTCCCTTCTTGGAGTATAATTGTTGTCCAATGCTGTGTTAGTTTCTACTGTACAACAATGTAAATCAGCTACGCGTATATGTGTGACCCCTCCCTCTTGGTCCTCCCTCCCTCCCACCCCTGTCATCACAGAGCACTGAACGGGGCTCCCTGTGTTCTGCAGCAGGTCCCCACTAGCCAGCTATTTTGCACAAGATAGTGTATGTATGTATGTATTCTGACCAATTTCTGATTTGTTCTCCCGCCCTCGCTCAGCTCCATCCACACTTCCAGGGGTCTCAGCATAGCAGGTACTCTCCTGTCTCCCAATTTCTGTTTGCTGTCCATGACCCCTACCCCCTGCCGTCTTCAAACTTTCCCTCCAGATATGTCTACACCCTGGAAGAGTGCCTCAGCAACCACCTGTGAGCCAGCCGTTTCTTTAAGGGAATGCTCTTTTTAAGGGAATGATCCTTTTAAGGGAATGATCTTTTCACATTCTTAAAAAAAAAAGAAAATTCACAAATGACACATCATTTGTGTCACAATTCTTTCCACAATTATCTGGCAGCTTTGTGGCAGGGCCAGCGCCAGCCCCCATCTTCCCTTCCCTGCCCACTGAGGAGAGGAGAGAGGCATCTGCCTCCTGGAGAAACTGCACAGAGGATTTACAGTTGTTTTCTCTTTAGTTGGTTGTTTGGGTAAAGGAGCAACCATGTGCCATTTTCATATCATTAATGGGCTCAAGGTTTAGGGAACACAATTTGCAAATTTAAGGAGAGAGAAGACTGAGAGTTTAAAAAGTAAATTAAGGTGTTTCATCTTAATAGCAATCAAGGATTTGCTGGTAGGTCCAAAATATAGGGTGCTTCCCTGGTGGGTCAGATGGTAAAGAATCTGCCTACAATTCAGGAGACCTAGGTTTGATTCCTGGGTTGGGAAGATCCCCTGGGGAAGGGAAGGCTACCCAGTTAATTTTTCTTTCCTGGGGAGTTTCATGGATGGAGGAGCCTGGAGGGGAGGGGAGAGGGAGAGAGCAAAGGGGGAGGAGAGCAGAGTCACAACACCTGACTGAGGGCTGGAACGCGTTAGCACACACACGCAGAATCTAAAAGCAAAAGTTTTAAATGCAGCTTTAAGTTGTTGCCCAGATATTTCTCCAGCAGAAATAGGTTTATTTGGGGCCAGCAGAGAATTGAAATTCAGGGTTTGCCACCATGGTGTGAGCCAAATGCACACACAGCAGGGGAAGGAGAACTCCTTGATGGAGGGAAAGGAAATTCACAAACTGCAGGAAGCAGAATCCTGGACTTTCATTGGCTGAGAGCTTGCAGGGAAGAAGACGCTTCCTCCTCTCCCTGTGGGCTCTGCTATCATCTCAGGCTCCCTCTTCTGGCTTCTTAACTCAAGCTGAGGCTTCTGTTCACTCATCTGTAGACTGTGGCATAAAATCTCTGATCCCTCCTCCCGACCAATTTGCTGATAAATCTGCTACCCTCACTCACATAGGGAAGTTTTGGTCTGTTTTTCTCTGTCTACTTATACTATTGAAAGAAAGTGAAAATTTCTATCTGTTGTAACAGAACAGATCCAATTCCTGTTCTAATAAGGACAGGATCAGTACCGGAAGCACTTGGGGAAATCCACACCCCGCACTCTGCAAACAAGAGCTAGGAGGCAGAAGTGAGGTCCAGCATCTGGAAATGCAAAGAGTATAGCAATAGCATTTGTTTGCTCTGGGGTATAGAGTATGGGCATGTATGAATTTCGTCTTTACCTCAAGGGGCAGAATTGACATTTAGATTACAGAGTAAATAGGCAACACAGACAAACTTTGATTAAATGAAGAGTGCAAAGGGAATTCTATGGGGTCGCACAGAGTCGGACACGACTGAAGCGACTTAGCAGCAGCAGCAGCAGCAGCAAAGAGAAATACAGATCCATTCTTTTCCTTTGACATTATGAAAATACAAACTTCACTATATCTTACTTATATGGTACAGTGAACGTTCACACATGTCTTCCCAGTCTGTGCATGTAATACACAGCTATTAACTCCAAAAAGCACCCACTCCCTGAATAAAGACAGCTCACTTTGATAGTTTACAGTACAAAAACAAAACAAATTCAGAAATGTTGAGTAATTCCTGACAATAATTTTTTTCCTAAACAGTGAAGATAGACCGTTACTTGAATTATAAATGAAATCCAAAGGTACCCTTTTATAATTGTTTGAATGTTAATAGGGGATAATGACATTACTATTTTAGAGAACAGAACATTCAAATTTATGAACGTCAAGAAGTAAAAGCACATTTTAATTATTCATAAGCTGCATGTTTTTATATTGTTAGGCTGCACATATTTTCTTTCCCAAATCTGTTATTTTAAACAGTTTTTTGTTATATCAATATTTTCAGTTAAAAATTAAGAAACATATTTTTTCAAAAAAATGTGAGATGATCTTATCCAAAAATATTACCCACATCTGCCTTTCTAAATGACTTCATGTATTTTAATCTCTTATCTGGCATAAGGGAGAAAGACAGGCTTACAGAGAATGATAGGTTTATAGTTTTATGTGCTGAGGGGAAATTAAAGCATCTTCTTTTTCACTTGGACAGTGGTCAAGTGGAAAAAATGTGGCTCAGGATCTTTGCTGCTCTCAACACTCTAAATGTGTGATGAGGTAGAGACTGCTAGCTGTCCATAAAATTCATATTTTTTCTCTCTTTTTTACAGTAACACATGCAGAGAAGAAAGACTGCAGTCCCATGAAATGAGCATTTAGGAGTATAACATCGTAATGCTTTCTGTTAAGACTGCAGTGAATTTTGTTTTGCTTTTTTGTTTCTTCATCAGGTTTGTGTTTGAGATTCCACATATAAGGGAATTCATACACTGTCTTTGTCTGACTTATTTCACTTAGCATAATGAGAGGGGAACTGGGAGGTGGGCAGAATGGGGGAAGAGGATGCAAAGCACAAACTTCTAGCTTGTAAATAAACAAGCCGTGAGAATGTAATGGACAGCATGATAACTATGGTCAAAATATTGTGCTGCAAGTTTGAAAGTTGCTGAAAGAGTAGATCTGGAAGAGTCTCACCTTAAGAAAAAATAAAAGTTTTGTAACTTTGTAGTATGGTGAATAGGAACCACTTAATGTGGGGATCATTTTGCAATGCATACAGCTATGTGCACAGCTGAAACTAACAGGCCAACGATGCTTTGATAAAAAAAAAGACTACAGTGACCTGGGTAAACAGACAGATTATAATAATTATAGGATTAATAAGATTGGCAATCTCTATTATCTGAGACTATACCAGGCAAATTGAAATAATCTCTCTCTTCTTAGTTTCTCAACAACTTTGTAATGTACAGAATCGTTATTACTATCCACATTTTAAGATCAATGATTAGTTAAAGCAGATTTATTATTAAAGCAAGGAGGCAAAGAATGTTTTTAGTCCATAATATTTGAAGGATTCAAATTACAAATGGAAATTGACTAGGGATGAAAACAATGGCCCTGATGATGATACTGGGAACAATGATGCTACTAACAGTATCAGTGGTAACAGTGAGAGTCGCCATGTCATAGTCACGTGGGAGAGTAAGAAGCATGAGATTCATTCCCCGTGTTAGGGATGAGGAGAAGGAGACTCCAGCATTTAACCAGCTTGTCAGGCACATGCAGTCATGGGCGAGCACTGAGGCTTCAATTGCATCCACTCTGAGGGGGGGCGTGGAGTGGATGGAGAGAGAAGGTGTGAATGAAGATGAATGATCTTCTGGTAGAAATTTGATGACTGAAGCAAGAAAGAATTTCACAAGCATAGCAACTATTGAATGATGAAAGTGAAAGTCCCTCAGTCATGTCTGACTCTTTGCAACCCCATGGACAACACAGTCCATGAAATTCTTCAGAATACTGGAGTGAGCAGCAGTTCCCTTCTCCAGGGGAGCTTCCCAACTCGAGGATCAAACCAAGGTATCCCACATTGCAGGCAGATTCTTTACCAGCTGAGCCACCAGGGAAGCCCAAGAATACTGGAGTGGGTAGCCTATCCTTTCTCCAGCAAATCTTCCCAACCCAGAAATCAAACTGAGGTCTCCTGCATTGCAAGCAGATTCTTTACCAACTGAGCTATCAGGGAAGCCTGCTGAATGATGGGTATAACATAAATCTCGGCGTGGCAGTGGAGGGATAAAGCATGCCTGCCTGTCCTAGCCATGGAAGGTGAGGAAAGTCAAGTGGAGGAAGCCAGGAAAAGAAGCAGAGATTGGTGAAGTTCAAGCGGGAGAAGTCATCAGTAGACTTTGTTTTATTTTTGTTTATTTGCATAGTGGTATATTAAAAATGTTCTATTATTGAATCTTCACCATTCTTCTGACCCTTATCCTAACCCATCTTATGCAAAGAAAGGCAAAATAGTCAAATCAAGCACACAGAAATTAGAGAACATAACAAACCAATGGGATAAAAATGAATAATCAGGAAATATGTTCTTCATTTTTTTCTCTTTTCTATACCAAGATAAGAAAGAATGCTACAAGTGTGTCAGAGTAGGCTGAATTCCTCCCAAGCCAATCTGGAAAACACACATGCTTTAGATATAAGGTGTCCTCTAATTCCAAGGCCTCAAGTTATATAGCAAATAGCAGTCGATTCTCTATCATTAAGGGTCTAATTAACTGCTCTTTACACCATTAAGTGTCTTGATTTTCTTCTGGGAGCCTGGATTCTGACATCACTCTGATAGCACCTTCCACAGAGGGAGCGAGAGCTGATAGTCAGTTTTGCCTTTCGCGAGCATTTCCTGGAAGTACCCAGGGGATGTTTCAGGTCACACGAGCACCGAGGCCTCCACGGCCGGGGGCAGCTCTGCGTCCTCACATTCCCGCGCTGCGGGTGCTGGCGTCACCCACAGACGCGAGGAGCAGGCAGGGCCGTGCTCCCGCCTCCTCGCAGCTCTGGGTCCCGGGGTCTCAGGCCCTCGAGCTTTTCTAGTTGCATCAGGAAGCCGCTGCTGACAAGCGAGCACAGAAATAACGAGCTTCAGAGTCTGATCCCTACAAGATGGAAGGGACAGCTGGACACGAAGGGCCCTTTACAACATCTCTTCCACCAGAATGCGGACAGAGGAGCCTGGTGGGCTGCCGTCTATGGGGTTGCACAGAGTTGGACACGACTGAAGTGCCATAGCACGCAAGCATGCATTGGAGAAGGAAATGGCACCCCACTCCAGTGTTCTCGCCTGGAGAATCCCAGGGACGGAGGAGCCTGGTCGGCTGCCGTCTACGCGGTTGCACAGAGTCGGACACGACTGAAGCGACTTAGCGGCAGCAGCAGCTTCCACCAGAATGGCTATGAAATCTGCCATTTTCACTTGTGCTTCTGCTCACTCCCTGACTGCAGAAGCGGTTCTCCGGACGTGCACGGAGCAGCTGCTGCCGCTTAGCCGGGAGGACTGAGGACCCGGCCCTCCTCAGAAGCAGCCTGCCTCTCCTGACACCCAGGGCCAAGTTCTTGCCTCCTCTCTCTGCCAAGGAGCCATCTCTACGCAGTCTTCCGCCTGAGAACTGATTTGCCGAGCAGGATGAGCCCAGAGGTTGGCTTGCGCGTTGCCAGGCTCTTCTGCACAGATCACCGCTCCACTTCCCGCCACAGTTACAACCCTCTTGCATTTGCTGTTGGCTCCACCAGCTCTGTTCCCTGAGTTCTTCACATTAGTTCTGCACAGGTATGAGTCAGGAGCAAAATGTTCATCCTCAAAGCTCTTGATGCCGTCAGGTCAGGAGGCCTGAGCGTGCATTTCTATTTTGGGCAGCCTGCACAGAATAGACACTTGTCATCTTTATCCGACGACTGATATAAGAAGTGCACAACGTTATGAAACTGGCTCTACCTTTAGGGTTTCCGTGCCTTCTCAAACAGTAAGGGTCCTGTTTTAGTATTTTAATATTTGGAATTTTAATAGTGTGTATTATTCTTTACCAAAAGAAGTTTCACAGAATCCCATTTAATTATCAAAATTCTTTGGCATAAGGAGGCAAGATATAATTTCCATTTTACTCATGATCAATCAATATCAGCAAAAAGCTGCAACTGACTAAGTCCATAAGTTAGAACATATGCTTCTGCACTGCCCTAACCTACGCCCCATGCGAAGAGTTCACTCATTGGAAAAGACTCTGATGCTGGGAGGGGTTGGGGGCAGGAGGAGAAGGGGACGACCGAGGATGAGATGGCTGGATGGCATCACAGACTCGATTGACGTGAGTCTGAATGAACTCCGAGAGATGGTGATGAACAGGGAGGCCTGGCGTGCTGCGATTCATGGGGTCACAAAGAGTCGGACACGACTGAGCGACTGAACTGAGCTGAGCTGAGCCTACGCCCCGTGGGACCAGCGCTTCTCTATAGACTGTCATCCTCACTCCAAACCCTAAAAGCCAGCCTTGAAAATTCAGCACCGGTTATGACTTCTGTTTCCTTTACAATCAACATCCAGTTGTCCAGCCAAGCAACACCACCTGAACCATAGCCTCCCCTTCATTCCAGCATCATTTTTTATCAGACTGATTTCCCAAGGGCAAGACTTTTTATACCAATACTCTTAGATATTACTCATATTTCTGAAGTATAATTCGGATTATGTCATTTTCCTGGCTCATGGGTCTCCTCCAATTCTGTACTTGCCTCTAATCATAAGTTCAAAGTGGTACTGAAGATTTTCGATAACTTGATCAAACCTATATTCCTAAAGTACAGTATCACTAACTAACCCAATAATACTGATCCTGCTAATATCAGGTAATAAATTATAGCACTCTCTGGGTATCAAGCCTTACAGGCAGATCAAGAATTCTCAGAATACCATTGCAGAGATAATACATTAGTCTGCTAGGGTGCCATAACAAAAATACCCACAGGATAGGTAAACTGTGGTAAACTTTATTTATCGCAGAGGCTGGGGTCTAAGATCAAGGTGTTGCCAGGATTGGTTTCTCTAGTGGCCTCTCACTGTGACTGGTAGATAACTCCCTTCTCACCGTGTGGTCATATTTTTTTTTTCTTCCTCGTGTATGTATTGTTTGAGTCACTTCCTTTTTCTGAGAACAATCTTGTCAAATTTCAGCAAACCATTGCGACTTCATTTAACCTCAGTTACCTCTTTCAAAGCTCCATCTCTAAATATGGGCTTCTCTAGTAGCTCCGTTGGTAAAGAATCTGCCTGCAGTGAAGAGACGCAGGTTCAATCCCTGGTTTGGGAAGATACCCTGGAGAAGGGAATGGCTACCCACTCCGATATTCTTGCCTGGAGAATCCCATGGACAGAGGTGGCTGGTGGGCTCTGGTCCATTGGGTCACAAAAGAGTCAGACATGACTGAAGCGACTCAGCACACATTAACAAAACCTCAAAGACAGTTAACAGGGCTAGAACCTTAATATTTGCAGAAGTGGAAACATGGTATTTCTCTCTACTATTACCATAATTTTTGACAAAAATAATCCCAGTAAAGCTAGTTTGCTTGTATTAAACTTGACCTAATTATTTATATAAATGTGACAGGAATAGTAACCAGCCATATAAGTTCTTTTTAAGATGGCTTTGCTGAAACTTTTCATAGGTATTTTCAGACTTTCTTCTCAATACCATTTCAATCCAAGCCTCAGTACCATGGTCAAGGTTTGTACTGTGTCCTGTTACAAGGGACATGAAAATACTACTCCCTGAGGCTACTTGAATTCTGGAAGAACCAGGTAGGAAGAGAAAGTAAGTTTTTCATATTTGGCCACAAGATGCTATGCTGTGCTAAGGTGCTTCAGTCGTGTCCAACTCTTTGTAACCCCATGGCCTGTAGCCCGCCAGGCTCCCCTGTCCATGGGATTCTCCAGGTAAGAATACTGGAGTGGGTTGCCATTTCCTTTTCCAGGAGATCTGCCCAATACAGGGACTGAACCCAGATACCCCACACTGCAGGTAGATTCTTTACCATCTGAACCACCAGGGAAGCCCAAGAATACTGGAGTGTGTGTGTGTGTGTGTGAAGCCGCTTCAGTTGTGTCCAACTCTTTACAACCATATGGACTAGTCTGTCACGCTCCTCTGTGCATGGGATTCTCCAGGCAAGAATACTGGAGCGGGTTCCCCTCTCCTTCTCCAGGGGATCTTCCCAACCCAGGAATCGAACCCTCATTTCTTACATCTCTGACTTTGGTGGGTATGTCTTTTACCACTAGCACCACCTGGCCACCAGGAAAGCCCAAGCCCACTGGAGTGGGTAGCCGTCCCCTTCTGCAGGGGGTCTTCCCAATCCAGGGATCAAACCAGGGTCTCCTGCATTGCAGGCAGGTTTTTTTTGCCAGCTGAGCTACCAGGGATTGATCACAAGATATAGCTTACCAAATCGTTGAGTGCTTACAAGAAAGATGTCTTTAAATTTGGGAAAAAACATTAAAAACCCAGAAATATTTTAAACACTTAAGTCATAACAGTTACAATCATCTCATCAGTTCCTTCAGCCCCACGTTATTCATTCTTGTTCTGCTTAAATCCAGTTTATCCAGCAGTTCTCTCAACTTTGCCTGGTGACTGAGGTGATAGGAAGAGTGGTAATTCCAAGAAATTTGCAAGGTTTTTGTTAAGGCACATATAATGTTCCCAGTGAAGTGGATGCCTTTATCACTGGAGATTGTGGAAAGTATGCCCCTAGAAGGAAGCATGTTTTCTAAGTTTCTTTTCCTCTGTGAAGATATTGGCTTTGCAGCAGTGGGAGGCTTCAATCTATCTGGCAAACGTATGTACAATGATGAGAATATATTGAGAACTCATCCCAAGTGACAGTTGAATGAAGCCCAGCTGCAGGTGTCCAAGGGTCCTGAGTCAAGAGGACTCAGCTTCTGAGAACAAAAGTAGTTTTTTTGTTGTTGTTGTTAAATTCACCACGGTGGGTGAAGGAGTGTAAGATCTGATAAATGGGGGGTTGACAGGATGTAGGGGTGAACCAGAGGCCATCTTGGATTTTCCATACATTCCCTGACTAGTTCATTTACAGCCACTTTTAATCCATCTTAATTTCTCCAATTCAGGGTCAGAGTGTTGCCACATTAAGCAGAATGGACTTCATCCACATGTGCCAAACCACCTTTCTACACCTGCCCTTTTGTGAACATGGGCAAAGAGATTTTCCTGATATTCAAGTCCATTCCTTGTAGTGAGAGCTCAGTTTTGATAGCAACATTTTCAAAAGCTACCAGAGTAACGATAGGAAGATATAGAATAGCAACGAGATAGCTCATTTTCCTGTTGTCCATTTTTGATAGGTGTGGCATCATCCAACATGTTAAGATAGTAACTAGAATTACAAGTGATAATATTGTACCAGGGCATATTAGATTTCTAGAAATTTTACACAATTTCTAGAATATATGTATTATTGACACCTATCTACACAAATATAAGCAAGGAAGGTTTGGCATCTCTTATTTGACAATGCCTCCCTTGTAATTTGATATACCAAATAAGTCTCATTAGTTTAATAGCTTTCTTTTTATAAATAGAGAGAATAAACCTTTTAAAATATTTTAGGGCTCTCTGAAAAATCTCAAAGTTAGGTTGTGGTCAAAAAGACTTCATTTAGAATTTTGGGGAACACGTGTATACCTGTGGCGGATACATGTTGATGTATGGCAAGATCAATACAATATTGTAAAGTAATTAACCTCCAATTAAAATAAATTTATATTAAAAAAAAAAAGAATTTGGGGAAGTTTGTCAAAAATGTTTCTTCTAAAGTTTTAAAACACTTGCCTAAATAGGATCACAGAACATTATAAAACTTAACACTTAACTGCCTATTAATGAAACTAACTCTTTTAACATGAAGAGGACTCCATTTTCCTAAGTAATCAAAGACCTGGTGAAGACAGCAAACACAGAAAATTATTTTGATAAAATACAGAACTTTTGTTTTCAAGGCAAACCACATAAAGGGTAAAGAAAACCTTTGTTTACAATTTCTTATTAACAGCAGACCAGCAATCAAGAAAGGTCTCTCCTTTCAGCAGATGAAAGAAAATCAAGTTTACATAAGTATTGGACTGGGTAAAAAGTTCATTCAGTTCCCATAAATCTCACTGAAAAACCCAAACAAAAGTTTTGGCCAACCCACACATTATGGATACTAAAAATTATTTTTAACACTCCTATAATGTATATTCATTTTGGGCCATTTTGATTACACAAGATGAAATTCTCTCTTTTTTCTCTCTCTTTCTTTCCATATCCATTTAGTTTGTCTTTACTTTTCTTCTTCCCATATCAAAATAATCAGAAGTTCTAGTTTAGACAAAATTACTCTCATTCCCTTAACAAAAAGCATCATCATTCCTCGTACCTTTTCTAAAGCAAAAGCTGTTTGCCTTATTATTCTACTAGCTTTAATTACATATATTAGAATTTTTAACCTGAAATCCTTAATTTCTAGTCAAAAATAAAGACGTAAACAATTATAAACTGTCTTTTAGGTCAGAATTCTGTGGTTTGCCGAGTTTATAAATACTTGCTATAATTTTTAGAAACATGCTCTTAGAAAATTTCTCAGCATGGCACCAGATATATATTCTTGTAGACCCAAATATCTAGTTCTTCTGTAATAAAAAGTCAAAAGTAGAGAACCCATATGTTCTGTCATTAATGTTTCAGTATTTTCTTTACTTGGAAATGATGTAGATATTTAACAAATTTCTATCATTTAATTTAGCTTAGCAAAACTCTGATATTTCAAGTTACCAAAAAGATTTTGGAGGTTATTCTAAGTCTATATAATACATAATATAATAGCTGAAAATCTCATCTAAAATGCTTATCCTCTTTATGTCTGTCACTTGCTTTTAACAATTATGTTTAGATTATTTCCTAAGCTTCATGAGACATTTGACAAGATCAACTGTCATTGTGAGTTATTTTTACTGACAAATTTTGTGACAGAAATTGCAGGAACTGATTTGACAATTAAACTCAGAATAAAAGCTGTTTATTCTTCCATGGTGGCTTGGTGGCTCAGAGGGTAAAGAATCTGAACGTGCAGGATACCCACATTCGATCCCTGGGGTGGGAAGATCCCCTGGAGGAGGGCATGACAACCCACTCCAGTATTCTTGCCTGGAGAATCCCATGGATAGAGGAGCCTGATGGGCTACAGCCCATGGGGTCTCAGAGAGTCAGGCACGACTGAGCGGCTAACACACAACACAGAACTCCTTTCCCTGTGTTACATCCAGTGTTGATAGCTATAATGCATAATTGTTTTAGTTACACCAACGAACTTCTACTGGCTTTTATTTACCATGATTATCCCAGATCATAGGAACTTGAAAAGCATCTGGGTTAATTTCTGTTAATGCCCATTTCTCCAAGAGCTTGACTTCAAATCAACTAGAGCTCTTTTATCGGAGAAGGCAATGGCACCCCACTCCAGTACTCTTGCCTGGAAAATCCCATGGACGGAGGAGCCTGGTAGGCTGTAATCCATGCGGTCGCTGAGTCAGACACGACTGAGCGACTTCACTTTGACTTTTCACTTTCATGCATTGGAGAAGGAACTGGCAACCCACTCCAGTGTTCTTGCCTGGAGAATCCCAGGGATGGCGGAGCCCAGTGGGCTGCCATCTGTGGGGTCGCACAGAGTCGGACACGACTGAAGCGACTTAGCAGCAGCAGCAGCAGCAGCAGAGCTCTTTTATAAAATAATTTTAGCAATGCCATCCAAAAGTTAAAAACATCACAGATCTGCAACATGCCTATATAGATATACACACACTTATATATAGCCAGATACAGAGACTTTATAGTTACTCCTATTTGTGGAAATGTTGTAATATTTACCATTAGCCCAATTAAAAAAAAAAAAAAAAGACTCCTCTCTCTTTTTCCCCTTCTGACTAGAGAAATTTCTCCCTAAAGTTTGCACTTCAAAGAATGCTTCTTAGGGTCTGGAGAATACAGGCTGGACATCCACATCCACAAAGGCTGATTACGTGCAGGAAAATTCTGTCTCCAATTCTGAATTTTTTCAGTTTTGAGAGAAATAGGTGAAATTTGGAGAATTGGGAAAAAAAAAAAAAAAAAAAACTCTTTAACTTTACAATTCTAGAGCCACACTTTTGGCTCTGCAGAGATTTGCAAGACAAAAGCAGTGGTTTCCAATTCTCCAAAGAACTGGGTTGTAGTTTTTGTTTTAGCCATTTTTTATCTCTTTAATTTTTCATCAGTTTTTTGCAACAAATCTTTCAATGAGGCCATTGTGGAATTCTGAAACATTCTGGAGGCTTCTGCAAACTTATTAAAACAGGTATTCCATTCTGCTTGACTTGGCAGTTCACGCTTTTAAGTGCATTTTTAAATGATCTTAACTGTTTGGAATGCTCCTCTTAATGGTTATAATAATTCTAAGTTATTTTTAGTAAAATCCTGCCATCTTGTGAGATATGACAACTCCTGGGGCTGTAGTTGTCAAATATAAAATGAGCATAAAGTATAAAATAAAGGCTCGAAAGTGGTTCACGCAATCCTTTGGATGTGAAGACTCTTGTTTCTTTTAGCTAGCTTTTGGTTGTCTCCTGCATGTGTGCCAAATCATTTCAATCGTGTCTGATTCTTTGTGACCCCACGGACTGTAGCCCGCCAGGCTCCTCTGCCCTTGGGATTCTCCAGGAAAGAATATTGGATTACGTTGCCATGCCCTCCTCCAGGGACTCTTCCAGACCCAGGGACTGAACCCACGTCTCATGTCTCCTGCATTGGCTGGTGGATAATTTACCTCTAGTTCCACCTGTGACGTCCTTTTGGTTGTCTCAGAGTCAGACCAATGCCTAAGCGGGGTGAGCCCTGAGCATCCTTTAAGTCCTTGGACTCCTGTGCACCAGTGTTTCCACTTACTTTTCTTCAGAGATTCCTGTTAACAACTGGCCTTTATTTAGTATTTACCTGAGGCCTCTCAGAGGACTTAGTCCAGCTCCAACTGGACCCAATCTAATATGATCCCAAGTTCAGTTCAGTTGCTCAGTCTTGACCGACTCTTCGTGACCCCATGAATCGCAACATGCCAGGCCTCCCTGTCCATCATCGACTCCCGGAGTTCACTCAGATTCATGTCCATCGAGTCAGTGATGCCATCCAGCCATCACACCCTCTGTCGTCCCCTCTCCTCCTGCCCCCAATCCCTCCCAGCATCAGAGTCTTTTCCAGTGAGTCAACTCTTTGCATAAGGTGGCCAAAGTACTGGAGTTTCAGCTTTAGCATCATTCCTCACAGAGTAATCCCATGGCTGATCTCCTTCAGAATGGACTGGTTGGATCTCCTTGCAGTCCAAGGGATTCTCAAGAGTCTTCTGCAACACCACAGTTCAAAAGAATTGATGCTATTTGACTTTCTTCACAGTCCAACTCTCACATCCATACATGACCGCAGGAAAAACCATAGCCTTGACTAGACGGACCTTAGTTGGCAAAGTAATGTCTCTGCTTTTGAAAATGCTATCTAGGTTGGTGATAACTTTTCTTCCAAGGAGTAAGTGTCTTTTAATTTCATGGCTGCAGTCACCATCTGCAGTGATTTTGGAGCCCCCCAAAATAAAGTCTGACACTGTTTCCACTGTTTCCCCATCTATTTCCCATGAAGTGATGGGACCAGATGCCATGATCTTCGTTTTCTGAATGTTGAGCTTTAAGCCAACTTTTTCACTCTCCTCTTTCACTTTC
>SJYT01080153.1:128071-158512 GCA_006410635.1 Cephalophus harveyi | reverse complement strand
TCCTCTTCACTTTCTGCCATAAGGGTGGTGTCATCTGCATATCTGAGGTTATTGATATTTCTCCCGGCAATGTTGATTCCAGCTTGTGTTTCTTCCAGCCCAGCATTTCTCATGAGGTATTCTGCATAGAAGTTAAATAAGCAGGGTGACAATATACAGCCTTGACATACTCCTTTTCCTATTTAGAACTAGTCTGTTGTTCCATGCACAGTTCTAACTGTCGCTTCCTGACCTGCATACAGATTTCTCAAGAGGCAGGACAGGAGGTCTGGTATTTCCATCTCTCTCAGAATTTTTCAGAGTTTATTGTGATCCACACAGTCAAAGGCTTTGGCATAGTCAATAAAGCAGAAATAGATATTTTCCTGGAAATCTCTTGCTTTTTCCATGATCCAGTGGATGTTGGCAATTTGATCTCTAGTTCCTCTGCCTTTTCTAAAACCAGCTTGAACATCTGGAAGTTCACGGTTCACGTGTTGCTGAAGACTGGCTTGGAGAATTTGGGGCATTACTTTACTAGCATGTGAGATGAGTGCAATTGTGCGGTAGTTGGAGCATTCTTTGGCATTGGCTTTCTTTGGGATTGGAATGAAAACTGACCTTTTCCAGTCCTGTGGCCACTGCTGAGTTTGCCAAATTTGCTGGCAGATTGAGTGCAGCACTTTCACAGCATCATCTTTTAGGATCTGAAACAGTTCAACTGGAATTCCATCACCTCCACTAGCTTTGTTCATAGTGATGCTTTCTAAGGCCCACTTGACTTCACATTCCAAGATGTCTGGCTCTAGGTGAGTGATCACATCATCATGATTCTCTGGGTCGTGAAGATCTTTTTTGTACAGTTCTTCCGTGTATTCTTGCCACCTCTTCTTAATATCTTCTGCTTCTGTTAGATCCATACCATTTCTGTCCTTTATCGAGCCCATCCTTGCATGATGTGTTTAAGTAGGGGGGTAGAGGGGAAGACACATGAATAGATGACAAAACAAGAGTTATTGATAAGAAGTAGCCAGGTCAATATCTTCCTGAAGAAAGGCAAAATTATGCCCCGTTCCCAAATAAATCTCGTCTCAGGAATACTTCTGTCAGGAATTCCCTGTGGTTAATAATCCACCTTGCAAAGCAGGGCATGCAGGTTCAATTCCTGGTTGGGGAACTAAGATCTCACATGTCACCGAACAACTAAGTTCAGATGCTGCAACTACTAAGCCTGTGCACTCCAGAGTCCACGCACCACAGCTAGAGAATCTGTGTGCCTCAACGAAAGAGCCCACATGAAGCAACAAAGAACCCATGTGATGCAACTAAGATACGACATGATAAAATAAATTTCAAAAAAATATTTTGGTTCAGTGTCATTGTGTTCCATCCTCATTTGTTACCCTTGCCAATAGCTCCCAATGACCCCAACAATCCTCTCAGCACTGAGATGATCCACACATTGCATTACCAGGTGTTGGTACATTGCCTTTACAGAGTGTGCCTTCTAAGATCTACAATCTCTTTCTTTAAGGAAGACCAATTATGATCTTAGGTCTCTCTTCTCACTCCTACTTAGCCAGTAAGTTAGTTCAGTCACTCAGTCGTGTCTGACTCTTTGCGATCCCATGGACTGTAGCACACCAGGCTTCCCTGTCCATCACCAACTCCCACAGTTTACTCAAACTCATGTCCATTAAGTCGGTGATGCTATCCAACCATCTCATCCTCTGTCATCTTCTCCTTCTGCCTTCAGTCTTTCCCAGCATCAGGGTCAATTCCAATGAGTCACTTCTTCACATCAGGTGGACAAAGTATTGGAGTTTCAGCTTCAGCATCAGTCTTTCCAATGAATATTCACAACTGATTTCCTTTAGGATTGACTGGTTGGATCTACTTGCAGAAGACTCTCAAGAATCTTCTCCAAAACCAGAGTTCAAAAGCATCAATTCTTTGTCACTCAGCTTTCTTTATAGTCCAACTCTCACACCCATAAATAACTACTGGAAAAACCATAGCTTTGAGTAGATGGACATTTGTTGGCAAAGTAATGTCTCTGCTTTTTAGCATGCTGTCTAGGTTGGTCATAGTTTGTCTTTGAAGGAACAAGCATCTTTTAATTTCATGGCTGCAGTCACCATATGCAGTGATTTTGGAGTCGAAGAAAATAAAGTCAGTCACCACTTCCATTGTTTCCCCATCTATTTGCCATGAAGTGATGGAACCGGATGCCAATGATCTTAGCTTTCTGAATGTTTAGTTTTAAACCAACATTTTCATTTTCCTCTTTCACTTTCATCAAGAGGCTCTTTAGTTCTTCTTCACTTTCTGCCATAAGGATGGTGTCATCTGCATATCTGAGGTTATTGATATTTCTCCCAGCAATCTTGATTCCAACTTGTGCTTCATCCAGACCAGCATTTCCCATGATGTACTCTACATATCTTTCCTTTTCTCCTTTGCTTTTCGCCTCTCTTCTTTTCACAGCTATTTGTAAGGCCTCCCCAGGCAGCCATTTTGCTTTTTTGCATTTCTTTTCCATGGGGATGGTCTTGATCCCTGTCTCCCGTACAATGTCATGAACCTCATTCCATAGTTCTTCAGGCACTCTATCTATCAGATCTAGGCCCTTAAATCTATTCCTCACTTCCACTGTATAATCATAAGGGATTTGATTTAGGTCATACCTGAATGGTCTAGCGGTTTTCCCTACTTTCTTCAATTTGAGTCTGAATTTGGCAATAAGGAGTTCATGATCTGAGCCACAGTCAGCTCCCGGCCTTGTTTTTGTTGACTGTATAGAGCTTCTCCATCTTTGGCTGCATAGAATATAATCAATCTGATTTCGGTGTTGACCATCTGGTGATGTCCACGTGTAGAGTCTTCTCTTGTGTTGTTGGAAGAGGGTGTTTGCTATGACCAGTGCATTTTCTTGGCAAAACTCTATTAGTTTTCCCTACTTTCTTCAATTTGAGTCTGAATTTGGTAATAAGGAGTTCATGATCTGAGCCACAGTCAGCTCCTGGTCTTGTTTTTGTTGACTGTATAGAGCTTCTCCATCTTTGGCTGCAAAGAATATAATCAATCTGATTTCGGTGTTGACCATCTGGTGATGTCCATGTGTAGAGTCTTCTCTTGTGTTGTTGGAAGAGGGTGTTTGCTATGACAAGTGCATCTTCTTGGCAAAACTCTATTAGTCTTTGCCCTGCTTCATTCCGCATTCCAAGGCAAAATTTGCCTGTTACTCCAGGTGTTTCTTGACTTCCTACTTTTGCATTCCAGTCCCCTATAATGAAAAGGACATCTTTTTCAGGTGTTAGTTCTACAAGGTCTTGTAGGTCTTCATAGAACCGTTCAACTTCAGCTTCTCTAATATGATCCCAAATCTAGTCTAAATTTCAAAGTGGACCCAGTCTGTTCCTAGACCCATTCCAGTCCTGGTCCGTACCCACTGCCAGTTCCCATGAAACTGTAGACTAGGGGAAAGGAATGAAGCAACACCTCTCAAAGAATGGGGACTGCGATCGATTCCGAACAAAGGGAGAACTGCGCATGCCACCCCCAGGCCCCAGCATGGAAGCTGGGGAAGGATTCCAAACAAGTGGAGAACTGCAGTAGTGCCCAGCAAGGAATCTGGCAATCAGGAGCCGAGGCTTTCCATTCAAAACCAGGGAATCGAGGTATGAAATGCCAAGCAGATCAGAAACTTGAACACAAAGAAAGTGAAACTCAACTGGGAGGGATTTACCACCACCGCTTGAAAGTGTTGAGAAAGACAGTGAATTCAAAATGAAGTTCTCAAGTGCCACAGCTGATCCCAAATACCACTGGGACATGGCCTGAGATCCCATCACTGCTGCCAGTCTGTCTAGCAGAGATCCTCAAACAAGAGGCTCCCCGGGTTTCCAGATTCTCACACCAGCTCACTGTAATGACCAACGAATTGACTGATTGTGTCCCTTGAAATTCATAGGTGGAAATCCTAACCCTTGATGTTATGGTTTTGGGACAGAGGTGGGGCCATGGAGGTGATTAGGTCCTAAGGGTGGAGTCCTCATGCCTGGGATTAGGGCTTTTATAGATGAGACCACAGGAAACCCCCACTCCCCTACCTCCAGGTAAGGATAAAATGCAAAGGTAGTATCTGCAATCCAGAAGCCACCTCTCAGCAGAACCTGACCTTGGTGGCACCTTGATCTCAGAATTCCAGCATCCTGAACTGTGATCAATGATTATTCTTTATAAGGCTTTCTATCTATGGTATTTAGTTATAGCAGCCAAAACTGTGAGACACTCAATCTTGGCATTTAGCAACTCTTTAAAAATTTCATATGAACTTGTCACTCATTTTATGGTGCCCAGCTTCAGTCCCTCTCATGCTCTGATGCACGTAAGTGAATATTGCCACTCTGGTTCCTGTAAGGCCCCTGGCTTTCATCAGATTGCCTTGGAAGCCCTGCTGGCACAGGTCACTTTGAGGTTCAGGAAACATTATGAATTTGTAATTTCTCTGGATGTTATTTTCCCATTAGGTGGACATTCTTCCCAGGATTACTATTCCTATTCAGAAGCAGAATCACTTTCTTTGTGAGTATTCAGAATATTGGAAAACAAAAATAGAGATCTATATTTATTTACACATTAATTGGATTTAGGCTAACAAATAGGTGTTTGGATAATCTTTCAACCTTTAATAAAATACAATCATTTTGCATAAAATACAAGAAAATTATATTTCTTACTCTCTCATAAGAAAGTAATATTCACATAAGAGACTCATTTAAGTTGAGTTCAGTCACTCAGTCGTGTCCAGCTCTTTGCAAACCCATGGACTGCAGCACGCCAGGCCTCCCTGTCCATCATCGACTCCCAGAGTTCACTCAAATTCATGTCCATTGAGTCAAAGATGCCATCCAACCGTCTCATCCTCTGTCTTCCCCTTCTCCTCCTGCCTTCAATCTTTCCCAGAGTCAAAGTCTTTTCAAATGAGTCAGTTCTTTGCTTCAGTTGGCCAAAGTATTGGAGTTTCAGATTCAATATCAGTCCTTCCAATGAATATTCAGGACTGATCTCCTTTAGGATGGACTGGTTGGATCTCCTTGCAGTCCAATGGACTCTCAAGAGTCCTCTCCAACACCACAGTTCAAAAGCATCAATTCTTCAGTGCTCAGCTTTCTTCACAGTCCAACTCACATCCATACATGACCACTGGGAAAACCATAGCTTTGACTAGATGGACCGTTTTTGGCAAAGTAATGTCTCTACTTTTTAATATGCTGTCTAGGTTTATCATAGCTTTTCTTCCAAGGAGCAAGCATCTTTTAATTTCATGGCTGCAGTCACCATCTGCCATGATTTTTGTGTCCAAAAAAATAAAATCTCTCACTGTTTCCATTGTTTCCCCATCTGTTTGCCATGAAATGATGGGACCAGATGCCATGATTCTGGTTTTCTGAATGTTGAGTTTTAAGCCAACTTTTTCACTTTCCTCTTTCACTTTCATCAAGAGCCTCTTTAGTTTTTCTTCTCTTTCTGCCATAAGGGTGGTGTCACCTGCATATCTGAGGTTATTGATATTTCTCCAGGCAATCTTGATTCCAGCTTGTGCTTCGTTAAGTCCAGCATTTCTCATGATGTACTCTGCATATAAGTTAAATAAGCAGGGTGACAATATACAGCCCTGATGTAGTCCTTTCTCAATTTGGAACCAGTCCATTGTTCCATGTCTGGTTCTAGCTCTTGCTTCTTGCCTGCATACTTATTTCTCAGGAGGCAGGTAAGGTGGTCTGGTATTCCTGTCTCTTGAAGAATTTTCCACAGTTTATTGTGATCCACACAGTCAAAGGCTTTGGCATAGTCAATAAAGCAGAAATAGATGTGTTTTTTTTTTGCTGGAAGTCTCTCTCTCTCTTTTTTTTTTTTTTTGGTGATCTAGCGGATGTCGACAATTTGATCTCTGGTTCCTCTGACTTTTCTAAATCCAGCTTGAACATCTGGAAGTTCATGGTTTATGTACTATTGAAGCCTGGCTTGGAGAATTTTGAGCATTACTTTACTAGTGTGTGAGATGAGTGCAATTGTGTGGTAGTTTGAGCATTCTTTGGCATTTCCTTTCTTTGGAATTGGAATGAAAACTGACCTTTTCTAGTCCTGTGGCCACTGCTGAGTTTTCCAGATTTGCTGGCATATTGAGTGCAGCACTTTCACAGCATCATCTTTCAGGATTTGAAACAGCTCAACTGGAATTCCATCACCTCCACTAGCTTTGTTCGTAGTGATGCTTTCTAAGGTCCACTTGACTTCACATTCCAGGATGTCTGGCTCTAGGTGAGTGATCACACCATCATGATTATGTGGGTCATGAAGATCATTTTTGTGTAGTTCTTCTGTGTATTCTTGACACCTTTTCTTAATATCTTCTGTTCCATGCCATTTCTGTCTTTATTGTGCCCATCTTTGCATGAAATTTTCCCTTGGTATCTCTAATTTTCTTGAGGAGATCTCTAGTCTTTCCCATTCTATTATTTTCCTCTATTTCTTTGCATTGATCCCCGAGGAAGGCTTTCCTCTCCTTGCTATTCTTTGGAACTCTGCATTCAGTTGGGTATATCTCTCTTTTTCTCCTTTGCCTTTCACCTCTCTTGTTTTCACAGCTATTTGTAAGGCCTCCTCAGACAGCCATTTTGTGGTTTTGCATTTCTTTTTCTTGAGGATGGTCTTGATCACTGCCTCCTGTACAATGTCATGAACCTCTGACCATAGGAGGTTAATAAGGGACAAGTTAAAACTTGTAGAAAAAAAAAAATGATGATGATAGAAAGAGTCAGATTTTCAAACTCTCAATCTCTTATAAATTCAACAATATAAAATGTCAATGCCTATTTCATCTACTTTTCACCATTACAAAAGCAAAGCTATCAACAGTACATGTGTACATTAAATGACAACTCCTGAGAGTTTCCAGAAGATAGTTTACCTTCAAAGAGGCTGCAATGGACCAATTCTATATGTCCCACATTATCTTCCTGGTGGATCAGCAGCAAAGAATCTACCTGCAATGCAGGAGACTTTCAGGAGACACGGGTTCAATCCCTGGGTCAGGAAGATCCCCGGAGAAGGGAATAGCAACCTACTCCAGTATTCTTGCCTGGAAAAATCCCATGGGTGAGGAACCTCTCAGGCTACAGTCCATGGGTTCCCAAATGGTTGGACATGACTGAGCAGGCAGCACGCACACACACACATCTTAATTTTTAACATGTCTCTTAATAGCTTTGTCTATCAGAATGCATCTTTTATCTCAAATAAGTTCCTTGGATGACTCATCTTTGGAAAGGCTTCTCTTTAATAATGGTTGTGTTGTTTATACAGGCAGTGCTCACACAGAAATTTATGTTTGATCAGCATTTTCCCTGCCTGATTTAGGGCTGGGGGAAGGAAAGGGCGGATCTGGACTGGGCATAAAGGGTATTCAAGCACTCTATTGTTGCAGTCTAAAGTTTCGGTGCCCTGGAAACACCCCATGGGTATTCACTCCTTGGAACTAGAGACAGGCAGTACCCAGGCAACAGAGGGGTTCATTGTCATTGCTGCCTCTCTTGAGAACATTTAACCCAGTGGCAGAGTGCCACTGCCTTCTCCCACGGATCCAGGAGCCTGCAAGCAGGCAGTGTTTTATTACTCCTGGGTGGGAACAAAATCATGTGGGAGAGGTAAGAACAGCTCATGGAGAAAAATTACCATTTTGTATTTATTACTTTGGCTAGTTTAAGTGCCATAGGAATAGACTCTCTAATGCATTAAAGAGCAGATTCCCCAACAATTTAACTCTGTTGCTTGGTAAACTATTTTTAGGGACTATCTCAGCTGGCTTTTAAAGGCACATGCCATCCCATTGTCAGAGGTTATTTTAGTGGTTCCTCAAAATGATATAAATAACACAACCTCCCTCTTCAGATTAAAGAATTATGAGACATTTTTTGATGAAATTTGTATTCTTAAAAAACACACACACACACACACACAAATCAGTTTTTCTTAGTGCTTTTCATTGCTATCCTCTGACACAATTCTGTTTCATATCTTTGATATGATGCTTATTTTGTAGTTTAGCTTTGCTTAGTTGCATAATCAGATAATAGGATTTTCTTGAAGCCTCCACTTGGAAGATAGCACCTACTTATCTCTGGCGGAGTTCTAGATGCTGGGTAAATTTTGTTCTGCAGTGGCATGGCCAGGCCAGCTTGCTAGAGAGCAGTACAGCTGCCATTGAACTTGAAATGCACTCAGAGTTCTTTCATCCTGACATCAATTCAGTTCAGTTCATTCACTCAGTCGTGTCTGACTCTTTCGGGATTTATTTAATGTGAAATGGGGTAGAGAATCTACATTTCCATATTTCCTCTTTTTCCACAGGACAAAATAATAAGGTTGAGACATTTGGGGGGATATTTACCGGAATGACGCATTCCCAAGAAGATTAACACCACAAGGCAATTTGAATCCTGCATTATCAACTGAAAGAACTACTGGTTGTTGAGGGTTTTTGTTTACTGATCAGCTAGAAGCTCTTCCCCCACCCCAAGAAAGCTTACCATTTGCAGTTATTATTTTTATCAATTAAATCCCTTTTCTCCAGTGAGGTAACTGTGTTAAGCATAACACAAAGGAGAAATCAAGCAAAGTAGGTTTTCTTATAACTTTCATTGAATTCTTGGAAGATGTGTGGCCTTTTAAAAATATATTCAAATAAATATATTCTCTAGTGGACAGAATTAATGTGATTCTGGAGAACTGTGTCAGCAATTAAATCTTATTTCTTCCTGAGAATAAATGGTTTGAATTTTTAATATTGTTCACTGCTAACTACTGTATAATGCTAATGTGTTAGTGTATATTATCATCTTTTCATTGCTGAACCTTTAAATATGCTAGATCAAGAAAACCAAGAATAATTTCAAGTAGTAGGCAAGTATTAATAACAGTTGGCATGTTGACTTTGCAGGCATGTGGTCCTTTATTTGAATATTGTCATAATGAACAGAGTTATTTCCTCTGTTCATTATGGAAATTAAACATATTTTAACTATCCTGCTGTAAACTTCTTGAAAGTTGGGACCTTATTTATCATATTTTAAGTACTTGACATTATAACTAGCACCTAATTAATTCTCAAGAAATGTTTAATAAATAAGTGAACTAACGTATGCATGGCAAATGGTTGAGACAAAAATCTTTGATTTTTGCATAAGGGCCCAAGGAGGCCTGAATGTGAAGTTTTCTTCAATCATTAGTATTGTTGGGAACATTAACCTGGGAGGCATGGAAACTTGCTTAGGACAGGTTCATTATCTTCTCCATCTGAATGTGCTTGAAAACATGCATTAAAGGTTTTAACTTACTTGATAAATGTACTATATTTTTCAGAAAACATGCATCTTAAAATATATGTAATATTAAGTAAGATTCTCTTATCCAAACATTGATCTCTTAAATTTAAAACCAAAGATATTATTGCCAACTGAAAAGTCCCGAATGAGGTACATGGACTTCCCCATCCTCCAAGGTAAATGATCAGGTGAAAAGAGACTTTGAAGACAGGGTACATGCTGTGTGTCTTCTTGCATTGTCTATTTCACTCTAAAAGTTGGAAATCCACACTATCCTTCATATTAAAAATTGCAACATCTATATGACATAGTAAAGTACACATTCTCACCTGATGTGAAGAGTCAACTCATTGGAAAAGAGACTGATGCTGGGAAAGATTGAAGGAAAGAGGAGAAGGAAGTGAGAGGGTGAGATGGTTGAATGGCATCACTGACTCAGTGCATATGGTTTGAGCAAACTCCAGGAGTTAGTGAAGGACAGGGAAGCCTGGTGTGCTGCAGTTTATAGGGTGGCAAAGAGTTGGACATGACTTAGTGACTGAACAACAACAAAAGTTGCTTGGTTGAAAGATGTGACTTCAAATAAACACTGAAATCAGGGTAGGCCAGTTTTGGCCATAAGGCCAAAGACATCTAAGACATGTTTGTTCTTTTTCCTTCTCCTTGGATTTACTTCCCGAGATTTGTGAAGAAGCACTAATATGACATAAAAATGTTGCAAAGTTAGTATAGGTTGCTTGGGTTAAGTACTTTAAAAAGAGAAAAATGAACAGAAAATATAAGTATTATTTTGTTTTACTATTAGTCTTAGGTATATGTGTGTGCAAATGTGTATGTGTGGGTTTGTGGTCTTTGCAAAGGCAACTGCTTTTTAGGAATTGAGTAATGTGGCATTCTTAGCCAAGCCTTTTAAATACTTTATCCATTGATCCTTCACTCAAGCTGTAGAAAAAATTGAAAACACACAAAATAAAATAACTTCCACAGGGATCCTTCTTCCTTAGGTTGCCCTGTTCTCCTCTTTCTTCCAACCAACCAGACCATCTTGTCTTTAACAGCATCTTCCAGTACTCATCCCCAGGTTCTCAGATGCCCCTGATGCAACCTACCTGCTTAGCACCTGCAGAGTTGCAACACCCGGTAAGGCTGAACCACAAGGTGGAGGTCTCAACCAGCCTGGAGTCTTTCCTCTCTGTTCCTGCTTTTCCTTTACTTGCCATCACCTGCTTCCTTTTCCGTTACTCAACCACACCATTTATGTGGAGTTCACAGTCATTAAAATAATTACATAGACTGTGCAGAGAAAGAAAACTGAGAAGCACATTTAGCTGTATTCAGGCCACCACCTCACACAATCATGAGTCAAATGCTTCCAAATTTACAATTTCTTTTCCTCTTGTTCATAAGAAAGCACCAATTAAAACTTTGATTATGAGTTACTATAAAACAGAGGCATGCGATGGGGGATAGATAGCTCATTATTTAAGTCTTTCTCCAAATACCTGATTTTCATCTAAGCAAGAAAGCTCTTCCCTTTCTAAGCATTCTCAGAGCACTTTTTATCTTGAGTAAGACACAGGGAAGTTCCCCTCAGCTTGACTAAACTTTAAACAGCTTTCTTCTGACTTTTAAAGGGCCCCTTGTCTCCCTTTTCTTCAAGAATTTACTTTAGAAAACTTGCAATTGTAAGTTACTTTGTTGCTACTTTAAGATGTAGGCCTCCCCCTGGCAACCAATCTCCCCTAATATCCTGCAGTGCTTAGTTTTCCACTAGTTCATTTCAGTTTACAACCATCCTGCTTTTTATTTCAGCAGAGTTGAGCTTTGTCTCACTCCCCCATTGCAGTAGCATTGAATAAAATCTTCCGTAAATTCAGCCAGTGAAATTCTTTTACAAGACAGTCTTAGTGAGGAAAGGAACGATTGGCCTATGGATCTGACGACTGAGAGGGGTCATTACATGGATCTTCTGAAACTAAGGAAAGAGTAAAATGCAGCAAGTATCTCAGAGAGGTAAAACAATACAAACACGTATGTATTAGAGTCTAGGCCTGGAGTTTCTCCCATTCTTCTGCGTACTAGTAAACTCAAACATTATGGCTGTATCTGTTGAAGACAAAGTAGCAGAACCCAAACTTCTGCAAAGACTAGATTTAAGAAGTGAAATACTGAAAAAAAGTTTTAAAAGTCACAAATGGTTGGTATTTTGCTAAATGGTATATTTGGTTCTAAATGTAAATGAGTCTTTACTATTTCCCAAACGAGAAAAGTTTACTTGTCTCCTCTGACTAGTTGCATCACATTAATCAGAGATTGCTAGGACTGAAAGCAGCTTGATTTTTTTTTTTTTTTTTGTAATAAGCCATGAGGAAGCGGTCATTTTCCCTCCACATAACTATCTAATTGGCTCAGTGCATCCATACTCACTTGTGTCTGAGTCTTTGTGACCCTGTGGACTACAACCCTCCAGGCTCCTCTGTCCATGGGGTTTCCCAGGCAAGAATACTGGAATGGGTTGCTTTTCCTTCTCCAGGGGATCTGTCTGACCCAAGGATTGAACCAGCATCTCCTGTATGGTAGATTCTTTACTGCATGAGCCATCCAGGAAGCTGGGTTTCCCAGGTGGCACTGGTGGTAAAGAACCTGCCTGCCAATGTAGGAGACACAGGAAATGTGGGTTCCATCCCTGGGTCTGGAAGATCCCCTGGGGAAGGAAATGGCAACCCACTCCAGTATTCTTGCCTGAGAAATCTCATGGACAGAGGAGCCTCCTGGGGTATACATACAGGCCTTGAGGTTGCCAAGAGTTGAACATGATTGAAGCCACTTAGCACACAGACACGGAAGACTGAACGTAGCCTGAAAGGTGTGGATACAGAGCCCTAGTTTCATAGATTAGAAACTGGAGCCCTGAGGGTCTGTGTCCTTCCTCAAGGTTACAGACTCAGAGCTCCTGCCCTTTATTTGGAGCCCTTTCACCAAACAGTGCTAATTCATACAACAGCTTAGGGAAGAAAATACTGTGGAACTAAAGAGTCGGACACGACTGAAGCGACTTAGCAGCAGTAGCAGCAAATTTAAATCGTATTAGACCTGACTGTATTGTTGAATGTTAGCAAAGTCATGTTAAGCAATCACTGACCAATTCAAGTGCATTAAATTTATCCAAGTCTATCTGAATTCAAGATAGTTTTATGAAATACATTTTATTGTATTCAAAACTATAAAACTTTCTCCTATGTATATAGGCATTCTGGTTTTAACTTTATATTATTTTATATGGTTTTAAATATCAAAATAAATGATAACAAGTGGGAAAAAAATAGCATCAACACAGTTGATCAAAACCTCTTTAAGCTTGAAGTGAGCAACATGCAACTTGAGAATTTTACTTCTGCCCCTTTTTTCCTAAAGTACAGGATGACTTTCCATAGCCCACCCAGAGATCACTGCTGGTGCCTGAGCTCCTTCAAAAATGCTGTCATCATCCCTGAAGCACAGAGGCCCCAGCACCATGAAGATATTTCCACAACTTTTAATTAGCTCCCAGGATTTTTCTTTTAGAGACTGCATCGTTTTAGGAGTAGCAATTAGCGGCTATTTTGGCTCCTTGATTCGTGGCTGTGTTTCTGACTGTCTCTCATGGATTTAGGAGAGAGAACAATTATGTTCGGAAAAGGGCAATGATAGGGTTCTTGCTTGACAGTTTTAACCCCGCCCTGGTCTGAATCATCATGCTCCTGGAAACAAAGGAAAGGAGTGGGAGCAAGATTTCCACTCTGCTCCTCACATTGCAGTTTCAGGGCATTTCTCTTTGACCCGTCTCTGCTTCTTTCTTAGTTCAAACTAGCATCTTCGAGGCAGAGCAATGAAAAGTTTCTCATTTATAGCTAAAGATTTTTGAGGAAAAAAATCTGAAAAGTCTTCAGAAATAGGGAGAGCACAGTGTCCTTTCCCTGTTGAACATTCAGATAAGACCCTGCATGACCCTTTCAGCCTGTCCGATATTTCTGCTTGTTTCCACTGGAATTTTCCTTCTTTCTTTCCTTCTCTCTTTTCTTCCTTCTTTCCTCTTTTTCTTCTTTCTTTCTTCCTTTCATTTTATTGAAGCATAGTCGATTTACAATGCTGTGCCAATCTCTGTTATACAGCAAAGTGACTCAGTTATACGCATTCCTTTTTCATATTCTTTTCCAGTATTGTTTATCACAGGATATTGAATACAGTTTCCGGAGCTACACAGTCGGACCTTGTTGTTTATCCATTCTAAACATAATAGTTTGCATCTAATAATCTCAAACTTCCAGTCCATCCCTCTCCTTCCCTGCTCTCTGCTTTACAAATACTATGAGGAATAAGCACAAAACAAACGGAGAAAGGTTATCCAACTGGTCAAGGACTGTATAATCATCAGAGGCTTAAGTAGGATGTGGGTTCAGCCAACCACCACGATATAGTGTCTCATCTATAGTTCACTGTTTATTCAGGCTTAAAAAGATCACACTGGAAATTAACCAAGACAGAGGGCCTTTGAATATAACCTCCAAGATTCAGCTCTGTTGTTGCTTCCCTTATGAAACCTTCCTTCCCTTTAGTAAGAAGATAGTACTTCCTTCTTTCTGCTTATAAACTGTTTTGCTTGGTTCTCTTTTATACCACTCTTGACTGTCAGATCATAATGAATGGAACCATGTTTACTCAAGGGTAGAAACTGTCTTACTAATGCTATTGTTCAATTTCTGGTGATCTTCCTTGAACACAGCAGGTTTCCAATATAGGTTTGCCTATTTAAATTTAAAGAGTCCTTTGGACAGAAAGGGGATAAACAAGTCAATCCTAGAGGAAATCAACCCTGAATATTCACTGGAAAAACCAATGCTAAAGTTGAAGCTCCAGTACTTTGGCCACCTGATGCAAAGAGCTGATTCATTGGAAAAGACCCTGAGGTTGGGAAAGTCCATGGGGTCACAAAGAGATGGACACAGCTGAGCAACCGAACAACAACAACCAAGCTAAACTGCAGACATGCAAGAATTTGCTCATTAAATGAGGGTCTGTTGTCAAGAACTACAAGTTTTGGTACACTGTAGTGGAGTAACATTACAATGCAGCCATCCTAAGAACTATTGCTGTATTTTAACAGTTCTTATTTATCCTGGTTCTTATTTATAATAATGTTCTTATTTATCCTGGTTCTCTTTGTTCTGATGTGAAAGTATACACAAGTGCCTAAAAGCATGAATCCATTCAGTTCCACTCCAACTGAATTCAAATCCAAACCTTGATGCTAGGTAACTGAGACTTTGGGCCCGTTTTGATCTCCTTAAATCTCATCTCTCAAACTGGAGTACAAACAGTTAACCTCAGAGTGTTGAAGAATCTGAGAATGGTTGAATATTATATAAAAAAAAGTCACAACTTTGCTATCAGTTTCTGTCACTGAGCAGATACTATAATGATTGTTTTCATTATTTCTTTGTTTTATAAGATAAATAAGAGAAAAAGCTTTAACTTATTTTATATTATTCATACATAAATAAGAGAGTTTCTAGGCTCTGTAGCTCTCCATTCCCAACTGACATAACTCCAAAAGGAAGAAAACTACTCTAAAATCACTACCCATCATCCTCTCTAACTGAAAGGAGCAGCTCTTAATTCTGAACATAATAATCGTGCTTTGGAATTCTCAGAATCTAAGGGCTATGTAGAATGAGGCCACCTCTCCAGGGATATAGAGATAAGATTGGGAAAGACCAAATATAATTTAATGTTACAACCAGAAGAAAGTGGGAATAGATGGGGTTGCACATGTCACAGCAGTAAAATGCAGTAAAAAATTATAGAACCCAGCCAAATGCCAGGAAACACATAAATTATATGTTGAAGATTAATAATGCTGCTGGTGCTAAGTCGCTTCAGTCGTGTCTGACTCTGTGCGACCCCAGAGACGGCAGCCCACCAGGCTCCCCCATCCCTGAGATTCTCCAGGCAAGAACACTGGAGTGGGTTGCCATTTCCTTCTCCAATGCATGAAAGTGAAAAGTGAAAATGAAGTCGCTCAGTCGTGTCCAACTCTTAGCAACCCCATGGACTGCAGCCCACCAGGCTCCTCCATCCATGGGATTTTCCAGGCAAGAGTACTGGAGTGGGGTGCCATTGCCTTCTCCGGAAGATTAATAATACCTCACTCAAATTAACCTTTTTCCCTTGCACTGATGATATTTCAGATTTGATAGCATGTTTTGATATAAAAATTTGTATAGAGTTTAACATTTCTTTTGTGTTTTCCTTTAATTCACACCTAAAATGAAAGTCAATTAATATGCAAATATCTGGAGATGTGTCTATTTCTCCACCACTCATGCAAAGAGGCATGTTTAAGTCCATGAAGGGGAAATACAAGCTGAAAAAAATTGACCATATGCTAATAATCACTGGCCACTTCCAATAACTTCAGTATGTTTACAAGGCATTTTAAGTAATTTGAAACTGTGTTTGAATGATGTGTGTATGTGCTTAGTCATTCAGTTGTGTCTGACTCTTTGAGACACTATGGGCTGTAGCCCACCAGGCTCCTCTGTCCATGAGGATTCTCCAGGCAAGAATACTGGAGTGGGTTGCCATATCCTCCTCCAGGGGATCTTCTCAACCCAGGGATCCAACCCAGTCTCTCACATTGCAGGCAGATTCGTTACCATCTGAGCCACCAGCGAAGCCCGCTTGAACTATATAGGTGTGTGTGTGTGTGTGTGTGTGTGTGTGTGTGTGTGTGTATATATATATAATTTTTTTTTTTTCTGCTTTCTTCTCTCAAGGAAGAGGAAAATATAATTATAAGTTTGGTAAAATCTGGAGGCTATGAGGTAAACATCTTTGCTTTTTTCCTGTTAAATTAAAAAGTAGTTTGAGTAGTATCAGTATGGAAAAGGACGTAGGGGATTATCAAATTCTAACACTTTGCTTTTTGGATGAGTAAACAATAGTCTATAAAAGCCAGGCCACAGTACAAGCTATCACAAGCCTATGGCAGAACCAGGAGTGGAGGTGTCTTCTTAGCTCTGGTCCAGGCTCTTCCACCACTTATCCTGGTTTTGCACAATTTTGGGTGAGTGGTTATCACACTTGTATACAACATTCCTGGGAGTTCCTGTAAAGGGCCCATTGGAACAACTTAGTTTTAATGTGAAGAATGAACACTCCTTTGTGGGTGCATTCCAAATGTGAACTAATAGTCTATTCTTTTTAGTACTCACATATGCACAAACAAACGAAAACACACATATTCACATTATGTTTGCAGCCACTTCTACATTTGCCGGAAGAACTAAAGAGCCTCCTGACGAAAGTGAAAGAAGAGAGTGAAAAAGTTGGCTTAAAGCTCAACATTCAGAAAACGAAGATCATGGCATCTGGTCCTATCACTTCATGACAAATAGATGGGGAAACAGTGGAAACAGTGGCTGACTTTATTTTCCTGGGTTCCAAAATCACTGCAGATAGTGATTGCAGCCATGAAATTAAAAGACATTTACTCCTTGGAAGGAAAGTTATGACCAACCTAGATAGTATATTCAAAAGCAGAGGCATTACTTTGCCAATGAAGGTCCATCTAGTCAAGGCTATGGTTTTTCCAGTGGTCATGTATGGATGTGAGAATTGGACTGTGAAGAAAGCTGAGCATTGAAGAATTGATGCTTTCGAACTGTGGTGTTGGAGAAGGCTCTCGAGAGTCCCTTGGACTGCAATGAGATCCAACCAGTCCATCCTAAAGAAGATTAGTCCTGGGTGTTCATTGGAAGGACTGATGCTAAAGCTGAAACTCTAGTACTTTGGCCACCTGATGCGAAGAACTGACTCATTGGAAAAGACAATGATGCTGGGAAAGATTGAAGGCAGGAGGAGAATGGAATGACAGAAGAAGAGAAGGTTGGATGGCGTCACCGACTCAATGGACATGGGTTTAGGTGGACTTCGGGAGTTGGTGATGGACAGGGAGGCCTGGCGTGCTCTGGTTCATGGGGTTGCAAAGAGTCGGACACGACTGAGGACTGAAATGAACTGAACTACATTTGCATTCATATTTATGATTTTTCTGTTACTTCTTTATTGATATTTGAGATTCCAACAATTAAAGAATATTTCATACCCTAAAAAAAGAAAGTTTACTTTTTAAACAATATGGCACAATTACAGTGTAATCAAAAAAAAAATGTGGATGGGCATCAGAGGAACTTTCAACAGCTTCAAAGGCAATAAGATAGGGGTTTTGTAAAATGTATTACATTGTCTTAGAAACAGTCTACCATTAGTGGGTGAGACCATTTCCCAAGGAAGTGGCCATGATGTGAACTGGCCATGTCAGCTTTGATCTGGGAAACACAGTAGCTTTTTGGGGTTTTCATTGTGAAAGATGGACACAAGAGAGAGGACGCAAGATGGGCTATTTTTCCTCTTCTTTATGGATCTCCTTCAGAACGGACTGGTTGGATCTCTTTGCAGTCCAAGGGACTCTCAAGAGTCTTCTCCAACACCACAGTTCAAAACCATCAATTCTTCGGCACTCAGCCTTCTTCACAGTCCAACTCTCACATCCATACATGACCACAGGAAAAACCGTAGCCTTGACTAGACAGACCTTTGTTGGCAAAGTAATGTCTCTGTTTTTGAAAATGCTATCTAGGTTGGTCATAACTTTTCTTTCAAGGAGTAAGAGTCTTTTAATTTCATGGCTGCAGTCACTATCTGCAGTGATTTTGGAGCCCCCAAAAATAAAGTCTGACACTGTTTCCACTGTTTCCCTATATATTTCCCATGAAGTGATGGGACCAGATGCCATGATCTTCATTTTCTGAATGTTGAACTTTAAGCCAACTTTTTCACTTTCCTCTTTCACTTTCATCAAGAGGCTTTTTTCTGGAAAATAAGAGATACCTTCAAGTTCTAAAGACTACAGGAGACAGTTCATACTAGGGTTAAAGTTTCCACTGAATCTCCACTTGGCAGCTAGAAGTTAGCAAATCTTAGTCTTCTCCTCTTGTGTCATCTTGGGGTTCAGTTCAATACAATCCCTTGTCAATGCTCATCTTTCCCGTTCCACTTTTCCCATTTCATATTTCTCTGGAATTTTCCACCATGTTTCAGCTTCTCACCTCTTGCTTCCTGCAGGCATTTGAACTCTGTTGGACACCATTCTATACTTAAAGAACAACAACAAAACACCCAACCTTAGAAACCGTCAAACATCATTTGACTTCAGTCACCTGATTATGTGACCATATTCTTGACCATCTCTTAACCCAGAATTACCACTTCTCTGACATCTTAAATTCCACGAGTTTCCGTGTCTCAAGTCAGGTCTGTGCTACCCTCTGCTCCCCGCATCCCAGTCCACTTCCACTGGGATCACTGTTCTTCCATCGTGGAGAGCCACAGTCTCTTTCTCCAGGTCAACTCAATATAGTTCTGTTCTGGCTTCACCACCCTCCCTGATCAACTTAGTCACAAAGGTTCAGCACTTCAACCGTATTTTCAATATTTTTGTTTCTGATAACCTCTTATCATGTGGTTACCATGTCTATCAACAAGCTATGAATCTATTAATTAAATAATCCATCCTTCCCTTCCTATAACAAGGCTGCTCAGTGATGAAAAACCACAGGACAGAGCCGCTATGAACTCACGGTCCTCAGTCTCTTAAAACTGAACTTCTCTTCTTTTATGTATGCCTAGTTGCTTATTTCTGTCTCTCTTAAAACTCTCAGGAGGGAACATCTCCTACTGCAAACAGAATAGAGGCCAGAAGTGGAGGATGGGAAAAAAACGGCACTCCCTGTCACTTCGAACCTGTGTCTATCCAGACCCTATAGAGATCTGTCTTTGTTCTCCTTCTTCTAGTTTCAGTGGAAGATTCCATTTTCCCTCTTCATGTGCTAATATGTTTAAAACAAGCCCCCGTAACCCCTCTGGGGGCTTATTGAACATTAGCTACTGGAATGGCTCCTCCCAGGACCTAAGATTTATCTCCGTCAGTTCTTACCCCATTCCCCATAGTAAGTAGACAGTCATTTCTCTCCTGTCGTGAAACAAAGACTTTCTGTTGACTCTCCTCCTCCTCCTCTCCTCATTCTCCTTTCTTTCTCCTCAGTGAAGCTTTATAAATAAAAGTCAGTACTTATTTCTTGCATTTCCCCTTCATCACATTGAAATCTGGTGTTTGATTTTCCCACTCTATGACAATTGTTATCATCCAGATTGTTAAGTGGTCAGATGACTTAATTCAGTGAATTTTTTTTTTGTTTGTTTCTTATATTACTCATTCTGTTTATGGTGTATAAAATTAATTGCTTCTTATAGTTTTTAAGAGTCTGTCATCATTGATAGGATTCTCTTTTGGGTCAGTTTCCCTTCTTCCATCTCTAAGCTAATTGTGAAGCAGATTCAGAGCCAGTGACTGAAGGAAACAGGAGCAGTGAGGACCATTCTGGTGATGCTGGTGGGGCCACACAAACTCCCGCAAAAGGCAACATTGGCAGCGCTAAAAGTAGCACTTCCAGGGTTAAGAGGATTTTCAGGATAAGCTGTGGAGTCTGCTCCTCAAGACTAGAGGCAGCGGATCCTAAACAGCAGTTGAGAAAATTGTGTTTTTTCCTCATGGAATTGAAACAGTGGGGAAAAAAAAAAAAAAAACTAGACAAATATATAATGAAACCTTGAGCAGTGATAAATGCTAAGAAAAAAAAGAAACATGACACGGTGATAGGAAGTGGCAAGGGTGGACAAGTAATGTTTTAACCACAGGATTAGAAATGAAGCTGAAGAATCACACTGGGCCAGGTGCTAACAGAGTGAAGCACAAACCATGAGCATGTCTCAGACAGTCCTTTCCAGTCACAGGAAGGGCTGATGCCAAGGCCCCAGAGCAGAGACAGGCCTGGCAATTTCCAAACATGATCAACACAGCAGGTTGGAGACACTCGCCCTGACAAACGTGATGAGAGATGAAGTCAGAGCTTAAACAAGGGCCAGGACTCGGAAGAGCTTGGATTTAGTTCTGTGTGTGATAGATGTAGTTAGAGCGTTTTCAGCAGTGATGAAACATGCCTGGTTTAATTTTGGGAAATGCTGCTTTGTGTCCTGCATGGAGAAGAGAGTTTCAGAAAATCAGAACTGGAAGCAGAGAGGAATAACTGAGTTGAAGGTCTTGGTGACTTGCAGTTAAGTTACAGGAAAGAGGATGAGAGGATATAAGTGGATTCAGGAAATATTTTGAAGGAAGAGCTGATAACACTGGATGATTGACAGCAAATGAAGTATGACTTATAGGTCTTGAACCTTAGCTCTGAGACAGATATTAGTGACATTTACGATATTGGGGGAGTGATGGTGCAATGAAGAATTCCTTTGGGGACAGGTTAACATGAATAGGCCTACAAGACATCAGAGAGGAAAACCTTAAATTGAAGAACTTGACACACAGTAGAGATTGAGCTGGAAATGTAAACTTGACAGCTATTCCAGGTAGTAAATGTGTATAGAGAAAAGAGAAATGCCAAGCAACTTAAGTTCTAGAGGCCAGGGAAAGGATGATCCAGTAAATAAAACTGAGAACAGAGAAAAGAAAAACCACGATTGTGGTGCTCTGGAAGGGTACATGTGGGTCGTGTTTCAAGAAAGAGTCAATAATGAAGAAACGGTGCAAACCGCTGACTAGGGGTGGAAAGATACAGGGTACTGGTGCCTTGACATGAGCAGGTTTATGAAACAGGAGAGCTAGAGATGTGAGGTGTAAAGAGGGCTGAGAAAGTGGGGGCAGGGATTGGAAGGAACCCTACTAATGAGCTGTGCTATGAAGAGGAACAGGTATACAAGTTAAGACATATTCTGAGAACTAACAATGTCTCCATGTTTATATATTTGTTTCTTTAAGGACATGTTTGTTTGGTGTGGTAAATGAGATCCAGTAGAGAGGGACAAAGCAAGGATGCTACAGGAAGAAGGGAGAATTAAAGGACTAAAGGGTAAGGGAGAGCAAGAATCGACGAATCCAGAGCAGAAATCTGAGCAGCTATCCCCTTTAACAAGAAAGAAAGCAGAGCACCTAGGTGCTCAGGGAGACGGGCTTTTTATTATCCTGCAGCTCCTGTTTTCTAAGCAAAAGTAGATGAAAAGTCATGAACTAATGGTGACGTGGAAGCAGGAATGCTGGGCATTTGAGAGGAAGGAGAAGATGTAAAATAGATAGATCAGAGAGAAGCAGTGTATTTTATATAAATGAATAGAATTGCCAGGAAATAGGAAGGACCCACTTGGGAATCATAGGGAAAAGTCTAAGAAGGGACTGGGTAACACTGCTCTAAGTTTCCACCTCTTGCAGTGCAGGGCCTGTGTTTTATTTTCTCGGTCTCTCCTGAGCTTTCTGTGTGTGTGTGTGTTAGTCGCTCAGTCATGTCCAACCTTTGCAGCTCCATTGACTGTAGCCCACCAGGCTCCTCTGTCCATGGAGTTCTCCAGGCAAGAATACTGGAGTGAATAGCCATTCACTTCTGTGGGGAATCTTCCCAACCCAGGAATCGAACCCTAGTATCCCACATTGCAGGCAGATTCTTTATCCTCTGAGCCTACCATCAGTTCAGTTCAGTTCAGTCGCTCAGCCGTGTCCGACTCTTTGCAACCCCGTGAATCGCAGCACACCAGGCCTCCCTGTCCATCACCAACTCCTGGAGTTCACTAAAACTCATGTCCATCGAGTCGGTGATGCCATCCAGCCATGTCATCCTCTGTCGTCCCCTTCTCCTCCTGCCCCCAATCCCTCCCAGCATGAGTCTTTTCCAATGAGTCAACTCTTCGCATGAGGTGGCCAAAGTACTAGAGCTTCAGCTTTAGCATCATTCCTTACAGTAGATACTAAATATGGAGAAACAGACATAGAGAATAGACTTATGGACATGGGGAGAGGGGAGGAGAGGATGAGATGCATGGAAAGAGTAACCTGGAAACTTACATTATCATATGCAAAATAGATAGCTAATGGAAATTTGCTGTATGGCTCAGGAAGCTCAAACAAGGGCTCTGTATCAATCTAGAGGGGTGGGATGGGGTAGGAGATGGGAGGAAGGTTTGAAAGGGAGGGGATATATGTATACCTATGGCTGATTCATGTCAAGGTTTGATAGAATACGGCAAAATTCTGTAAAGCAATTATCCTTCAATAAAAAAATATAAATTAAAAAATAATGGAAATAAATTAATTCATTGGACAACACTCTAAATGAGAAAATGTTTCTTTATACTTAAATATATCTCAGACTGTAAAAAATACAAGTACATAACTCATCTAAAAGCTTCTTTCACAAGTCATGATTATCCTCAAGATTATTACCATTCTTATATTCCATAATTCTTTTCAGTTTGTAAAGTTTTCCTTGAAAAATGGTGTGTTTTTAAAACTTTGCTTTTTAAGCTATTTGCATAATTTATGACTATGTTTAGGTTATTATATCACAGATGTTAAAAGCAAGCTTATTTTTGAATTAGACCATCATCCATCTGAATTATGGCTCTAAACCCTGTTAGCTGTATGACCTGAGACATATTACTCAAACTATTTTTTGCATCAATTATTTAAAAATAAAATGAAAATACAAACACCTATTTTCTATGCAAATTGCACAAGGAGAAAAATCATTATAACTGCAAAGGCCACAGGAGAGAAAAGAATCAATGTAGGTATCATGTAGATAACCATGATGATGTGATCACTCACCTAGAGCCAGACATCCTGGAATGTGAAGTCAAGTGGGCCTTAGGAAGCATCACTACAAACAAAGCTAGTGAAGGTGATGGAACTCCAGCTGAGCTATTTCAAATTGGAAAATGTGATGCTGTGAAAGTTCTGCACTCAATACGTCAGCAAATTTGGAACATTCAGCAGTGGCTACAGACTAGAAAAGGTCAATTTTTGTTCCATTCCCCAAGAAAGGCAATGCCAAAGAATGCTCAAACTACTGCACAATTGCACAAATCTCATGTGCTAACAAAGGAATGCTCAAAATTCTCCAAGCTAAGCTTCAACCATATGTGAAGCAAGGACTTCCAGATGTTCAAGCTGGTTTTAGAAAAGGCAGAGGAACCAGAGATCAAATTGCCAATATCTGTTGGATCATAGAAAAAGCAAGAGAATTCCAGAAAATCATCTACTTTTGTGTCATTGACTACACTAAAGCCTTTGACTCTGTGGATCACAACAAACTGTGGAAAATTCTTAAAGATGGGAATACCAGACCACCTTACCTGCCTCCTGAAAAATCTTTATGGAGGTCAAGAAGCAACAGAACTGGACATGGAACAATGAACTGGTTCCAAATTGGGAAAGGAGTACATCAAAGCTGCATATTGTCACCCTGCTTATTTAACTTACATGCAGAGTAAATCATGTGAAATGCTGGGCTGGATGAAGCACAAGCTGGAATCCAAATTTCTGGGAGAAATATCAATAACCTCAGATATGCAGATGACACTACCCTTATAGCAGAAAGCGAAGAGGAACTGAAGAGCCTCTTGATGAAAGTGAAAGAGGAGAGTGAAAAAATTGGCTTAAAACTCAACATTTGGAAAACAAAGATCATGGCATCCAGTCCCATCACTTCATGCAAATAGATGGGGAAGCAATGGAAACAGTGACGGACTTTATTTTCTTGGACTCCAAGATTTCTGCAGATGGTGACTGCAGCCATGAAATTAAAAGATGCTTGCTCCTTGTAAGAAAAGCTATGACCAACCTAGACAGCATATTCAAAAGTAGAGACGTTATTTTACTGACAAACGTCCATATGGTCAAAGCTATATTTTTTCCAGTAGTCATGTATAGGTGTGAGAGTTGGACCATAAAAAAAGCTGAGAGCCAGAGAATTGATTCTTTTGAACTGTGGTGTTGGAGAAGACTCTTGAGAGTCCCTTGGACTGCAAGGAGATCCAACCAGTCAATCCTAAAGGAAATCAATCCTGAATATTCACTGAAAGGACTGATGCTGAAGCTGAAACTCCAATGCTTTGGCACCTGATGTGAAGAACTGAGTCATTTGAAAAGACCCTGAATCTGGGAAGGGTTAAAGGCAGGAGGAGAGGGAAACAATAGAAAATGAGATGGTTTGATGGCATCACAAACTTGATGGACATGAGTTTGAGCAAGCTCCAGGAGTTGGTGATGGACAGAGAATCCCATCTTGCTGCAATCTATGGGGTTACAAAGAATTGGACATGACAGAGTGACTGAACTGAACTGATCTCAAATTTGGATATGTTATTACAGACACAATGGTGTCTGAACTGTCGTAAACAATTAGAAAACTTGACAAAATATATGAAATAACTTTTTCATATATTGCACTGCAGAAGGGAAAGGATTCAACTCTGGTAAAAGGGAGACCAATGAGGTGTGTCCTACCACCGCTCCAATTTTCTGCTAGATGTCCTTTAGTATACCATTTCTGGAAGCCATTCTTAAAGTAGAGTCTGGAGTTTTGCTGACTTGACAAAGCAGAAAGGGGTGTCTGGGGGAGTACTGATGGCTGGAATTTGAGTTGCAGAGTTCCAGAGAGGAGGACGCAGTGCAGAGGAAGAGCTTCAGGGACCTACACCGCGGCCCTGTGACTTCTTGCCTGGATATGGAGACGCGCACTCGTAGAATGGAATGCATGAGACCAGCAAGGAGAAACTACCCTGCAGCCATAAGTGGCCAGATCAGGCAAACACGTGGGGGTCTGAGATGTCTGAGTTCCCCTCAACCAGCGTGGGTGATGAAAGACCACTCAACTCTCTGTTGAGATCCAGGAGAGTCACTCTTCAGTGTCAGATTCAACTAGAGGTAACATACGGCCAGTCCAGAGTTGCCTTATCAGAACATGAAAAGAAGCTGCAAAAGTTTTAAGTTTCAGCGTTTACTTCTCCATAACTATAGCTTCACATGGGATGAAAAACTGAAATAAGCAGATCCTCTGGATGAACTCATTGGAAAAGAACCTGACACTGGGAAAGAAGAATGGGGTGACAGAGGATGAGACGGAGAGACAGCATCATCAAGTCAACGGACATGAATTTGAGCAAACTCTGGAAGATAGTGGAGGACCGAGCAGCCTGGCGTGCTGAAGCACATGGGGTAACAAAGAGTCAGACACGACTTAACAGCTGAACAACGACAACCTACAAGTAACTCAATCACCTGCTAACTCAAACTGAAGCCCAATTTGAGGAAAGACAACAAAGATGCACGCATTCAAAATTGTAATATCACAATATCAGAATCTATTTTTAAAAATCACTTGATATGCAAATAAACAGAAAAAGGTAAACCATAAATGGAAAATGTTAGGTAATAGGGACTCAGAAATTCCAGAGATAATATAATAAGAGACAGATTCTTTATTTTTAAAATTAAATTTATTTATTTTAATTGGAGGCTAATTACTTTACAATATTGTATTGGTTCTGCCACACATCAACATGAATCTGCCATGGGCGTTCACGTGTTCCCCATCCTGAGCCCCCCCACCACCACTTCCCTCCCTGTACCATCCCTCCAGGTCATCCCAGTGACAAATTCTGTAAAATTGCAATTATAGCTGTATTCAAGTATTTAAAGGAGATAAATAAATGATATAAAAAGAAATATGTGGGACTTTTAGGGAAGAAAAAATATGAGTTGAAATGAAATTTTCAGTGAACTAACTTAATAGAATATTAGAATCTGCAGGGGAAATATATAATGAGTTTGAAGACATAGCAATCAAAGTTAACCAAAATAAAGGACACTGGGAAAAAAGGCTGAAATAAGCAGATCCTCAGAGACTTGCATACAATATCAAGGAGTGTAGCGTGCTCTTTGAAGGAGAGGAGAAAGGGAGGAGCAGAAATAGTATTTGAAGAAATAATGACTGAAATTTTTCCAAATCAGATGAGAACTATAAAACTGTAGATGCAAAAAGACTGACAAATCCAAGCAGGAAAGATAAAAATAATACAAATGACATCATAGTCAAATTGCTCCAAGGGTAGGACATGGCATTTCTCCATCTCATCTTCTTCCAGAACCTGTTCCCAGCCACGGGGATGATGGGGAGCAGCTGGTGATTGGTAGGTGTCCTTGCTTGTGAAAATAGAATGCTTGGTCTTACTCGAGGTTCTATTAGGCTTTATATTGGTTACAAATGTATTTCTGTACTGAAAGAAAAATAAACAGAGCCTTTTTGACAAAAGATTTTACACCAGGCTTCAGGATCTGAAACACAAGGCTGGAAGTTCCTCTGCTTCAAGTGGAAGCAAGTTTTTGGTGCCGCTTCCCTTCTAGTTTTGACTTGAACCAGATCTTTTGTGCTATAGGCATTTCCTTCTCTGCCCCACCACAAGATACCCTACACCAGCCACACTTTACTCCTAGAATAATGCCATCATTCCTAAAATATTGGTAAAATCTGAAAAAATTAGAACATTCCACCCTTCATTCTCAGCCCTCCTGGTCAAGACTATTCCTGCTGTTATTCATGCAAAATGCCTGTACTTCTGGTTTTGTTGTTGTTCAGGCACATAGTTGTGTCCGACTCTTTGAGATCCCATGGACTGCAGCACACCAGACTTCCCTATCCTTCAGTGTATCCCAGAGTTTGCTCAAATTCATGTCCATGGAGACAATGATGCCACCCAATTATGTCATCCTCTGTCGCTCCCTTCTCCTCCTGCCCTCAATCTTCCACAACCTCAGGGTCTTCTCCAATGAGTCGGTTCTTTGCATCGGGTGGCCAAACAGTTGGAGCTTCAGCTTCAGCATCAGTTCTTCCAATGAAATTCAGGGTTGATTTCCTTTAGGAGTGACTGTTTTTTTTCTCCTTGCAGTTCAAGGGACTCTCAAGACTCTTCTCCAGCACCACAGTTTGAAAGCATCAGTTCTTCAGCACTCAGCCTTCTTTACGGTTCAACTCTCACATCGGCACATGACTACTGGAAAAACCATGAGGTGAAGTCGCTCAGTCATGTCCGACTCTTTGCGACCCCGTGGATTGTAACCTACTAGGCTTCTCCATCCATGGGATTCTCCAGGCAAGAATACTGGAGTGGATTGCCATTTCCTTCTCCAGGGGATCTTCCCGACCCAGGGATCAAACCCAGGTCTCCTGCATTGGAGGCAGACGCTTTAACCTCTGAGCCACAAACCATAGCTTTGACCATATGAACCTTTGTCGGCAAGATGATGTCTCTGCTTTTTAATATGTAGTCTAGGTTTGTCATAGCTTTTCTTTCAAAGAACAAGAGGTTTTTGGTTTTTGTTTTTTTTTTTTTAATTTCATGGCTGCAGTCATTGTCCCCAGCGAGTTTGAAGGCCAAGAAAACAAAGTCTGTCGCTGTTTCCATTTGTTTTTTGTTGTTGTTGTTTTCCTGGCATGGCACAGTTTGAGTCCCATTCCAGAGGAAACAGCAATAGTGGACGGCCTTTACATGGTAACTGAAGACGAAGTGTGCTCAGTTTATTCAGTACTCTGCGTAAACTCAAGGGACCTGTGTGAGCGGCCACACAATTTTCCAGTTGGGGGCAGACTAATGTAACTCTATGTTTATTGCTAGAAATCAAACTGAAATCTCAAATTAGTGACAAGAAAAAGAAACAAAATATTGAGTTATTTGTGTTTCTTTTTAATTAAAGTTAGAATCTTTTCTAATGAGTTTTGAAGGCTTTCCCATCCTATAAGCCCTTCATTGCTTTGTATCTCCATCTTCTCATGCTGCGGTTTCCTTGCAGAACACTAGCCGTTAGAGCTGGGGATGTTAAACCCCTCTCTTTAGCACTCAAAGTCACCTAGCACAGTTTTCTTCTCTTGATTCAACTGCTTTCCATTCATTTTGAGCTTGCTAATATAAAAGAACCACATGTTCCTTACAATTTCATAATTACCTTTTATTTTTCCTACTTGAAACCATACTAATTTGTCTTACCTCGGGTTAGATTTTGGATTTAAAAGCTACATAAAATAAAGTGCCATATTAATGTGACACTTACTGTTCTTGATTTCTGTGTGACTTATATAAACTAGTGTCAAAGCTTTATTGTCAGCTGTCAGAAAAGCTACACGTTTCCTACTAGGAAATACATTGCTGTGTACCTATTCAAGAATGTATAAGTTGTTTTTGGTTTCTCTCTGGTTTTCAAAATAAAACCAACTCTGATAGAATTTTTCACTATCAGGATAGACCAAAAAAAGGAATAAAAATAGACAAACAATGATAGCTTTTAGCTTGGGATTCTGTGTTTGCAATAAACCCTAGTGCCAAGCTACTGAAAATTATAATTTTATTTCTGAGTGGTTGAGAAGTAGATAATAAATATGCACACCCGCTTAGCCTTATCCAACAGAGGAGATGCATCAGAAAACTCAACGTAGTTTACAGTGAATTAATAACCCTTTATAATAAGCATGCAGTTCTATTAGAGCAAGGAACATGCATTCTTTCTCACTTAATTATGAAATAATGAATAAAATAATTTGTTACCTGACACTACCTCTGCCTAGATCATATGGCTGGTCTATAATCAAGGCATAGCAAAAAGAAAAAAAGGAGCACTCCAACAATGTTTTGTTTTGTTTTCTGGCATAAACAATCTTTACTGGCAGTGTTAAGAGTGCAGAAAAGAAACAAGTCCAGAGGGACCGTGAGGGAGGCAGGCATGGCTCTCCTCCCCGGGTTAGGACCTGTCACCAGGCCAGTGGGACAGAAGTACTTGACTGTGGATACTCTGAACCCAGAGCCTTCCCCAAAACAAGCTCTCAGGTGGGCAGAATCGTCCATGATTAAAGATTACAGGAAAATACTTCACTGGAGAAACACAGTGAGAATCTAGCTTCAACCATTTCAGAATACACTTTATATTAACTAGAACTTGACCCAGCAAGTTTCTAATTTTAAATTTGCAATGATAAATAATGTGGCTACCTATGATCTTGACTTTCTACTTTTCAAAAAAAAAAAAAAAATCAAAAACAAAATCCTACTCTCTTGGTTCAAATTTCTAATAACATAATGAAAGATTGTTTTAGTAAAGGATTACTAGAGGAAGGAAATGGCAACCCACTCCAGTGTTCTTGCCTGGAGAATCCCAGGGACGGGGGAGCCTGGTGGGCTGCCGTCTATGGGGTCACACAGAGTCGGACACGACTGAAGCGACTTAGCAGAGGTAAAGAATCTGCCTGTCAATGCAGGAGATGCAAGAGACATGGGTTTGATCCCTGAGTTGGGAAGATCCCCTAGAATAGGAAATGGCAACCCACTCCAGTATTCTAGCCTGGAAAATTTCATGGACAGAGGAGCCTGGCGGGCTACAATTCATGAAGTTGCAGAGTCGGACATGGCTGAGTACACACACATACACTCATACACAGAGCCCAACAGACAATTCCTTACTTCGGAAGGAAAGATCCAGTTGTACTGAAGATTGCTTAACTCCTTGTAGAAGAGAGGGACATGGAGATATGAATGTCCAACATCTTGCTGTTAGTATGATGGGTGTAATAGAAAAAAAAAAAAAAAACTGAGCAAAATCAGATTAGGCAGCCACTGATGCATATCACCTTAAATAAAGTTGCTATTAAATTACCCCTAAAAAATGACATATAGAGCTCAGGGTAAGTCAGGAAGACTCTCTATGGCCTGAGTGGAGGCAAAGCCCTAAGCAGATAAATGATGGGAAAACATTCAAAGAAAAAAACTGACCAAAATCCAGACTGACTGTCTGACAGCTTAACCAACATGTACTCCAACTCTGCCTTTCTCCACACTATTCATTAAAAGATGAGCCACACTTTGAAAATAACCCTTGAATTATGCTATAATCAAGCAAAGTCAAACACCAGAAATGAGGAACAATAGTTGAGTGATTTTCATCAGTCTTCAAAGTAGGAAATCAATACATAATTTTTAAGAAATATGAGTAAAATTATATAATATATTAAGGTTAATACAAAACAAAAATTCTATCTTTGATATTCTAATATTTCATAAAAGTAACACAACACAACAAAGTATTGACCATATT
>SJYT01080153.1:32136-119445 GCA_006410635.1 Cephalophus harveyi | reverse complement strand
AAAGCCATCTTTCAATATATGAATTATATTCATCATTAAGGGAGTAAGGTTACACAAATTACAATCTATACCACATTTCTTATTTCCATAATGCACCTTATGTTTCTTAATGACTATGATCTCTTGGCACCAGGATCAATGACTGATTCTTTTTTATATATTATATAAAACTAGCATATAGCCTTGTACATTTCTAATGGATTAATAAATTGATGAGCAAATAAACTTATAAAGATGTGAATGAATCATAGCAATGTTACATACACCAAAGGAATGCAGTATCTTATTCTGTAGAATAACATCTTTATCTCAGTTCTTTCTGATATTTCAATATAGGAATGCAGCCTAGGAGATAAACTACCAATTATCAGATCACTGAGATTTAAAACAAAATGCAAATATTTTTCTAGGAATTCTGGCATCTCCAATGATTGTTGTTAGAGAACATATTTGAAGATGAAGATAGGAAAATTGGAACGTATTTTAAATACCAACACCAGCAGGATGAAGCAGCACAGTTTTTCCTATAAGAAGCTGCTGAGATAAGTTTTGTTTGCAAAAAAGGTCATGTTGGGGGAATATGAAAGGCCGCCCCCCCCCACCCCTACATGCAGGGAATTAGCCTTTTGCATTGTCCTAAGACTCTTGAGAGTCCCTTGGACTGCAAGGAGATCCAACCAGTCCATTCTGAAGGAGATCAGCCCTGGGTGTTTTTTGGAAGGAATGATGCCAAAGCTGAAACTCCAGTACTTTGGCCACCTCATGAGAAGAGTTGACTCATTGGAAAAGACTCTGATGCTGGGAGGGACTGGGGGCAGGAGGAGAAGGGGACGACAGAGGATGAGATGGCTGGATGGCATCACGGACTTGATGAACATGAGTCTGAGTGAACTCCGGGAGATGGTGATGGACAGGGAGGCCTGGTGTGCTGCGATTCATGGGGTTGCAGAGAGTCAGACACGACTGAGCGACCGAACTGAACTGAACTGAAGAGGCAGCCTGTTATCTGCAGGTTTGAATTTACATATAGGGAGATGTGCTTTGAGTGAATTTAAGAACTGCCTATAGACATAGCTACCTCATGAGAAAATACCCTGTTCCCAGTACTCCCGGTGTTACACGTAGACAAGATCCTCATGATGGATGAACTCCAACCTTGACAAGTGTAGCTTTAGGATTATTCCAGCCCAATAGTGGGGTCCATCCCTGGGTCGGGAAGATCCCCTGGAGAAGGGAATGGCAACCCACTCCAGTACTCTTGCCTGGAGAATCCCGTGGACAGAGGAGCCTGGTGGGCTACAGTCCATGGGGTCACAAAGGGTCAGACACAACTGAGGGACTAACACTTTTACATGATTCATGATAAGGTTTTTATTTGTTTGTTTTTCTTGTTTTAATTCCAGTGCTGAGTCCAAGGACTTGAGCATTAATGAAGTACATTTATCAAGGAAAAAGTTGGTAAGGAAAGATGAGGAGACCTCCCTCTGCAGCTGAATTCTAAGGCCACGTGCTTCTCCCAGGTCCTGGTCAGTGGACTCTCCTGTGTGTGTGTGAGAGTGGGTATGTGTGTGGGAGCTGTCTATGTCGATATGAGTGTGCTGTGAGTTTGATGTCTTCTCGTTTTGCACTTGAAAGGAGGGGTATAATGGGAGAAAAATTCTTGTGTTTTTTCTGAACTGTGTAAAGAGTACAACTCTGAGATTCACTCAGAAAAACCTGATGAAATGAGGTAGGATGTATTATTCCAGCAGGTAGATTTTATGTTCCATATTCTAGAAGTGGTTACCCTTCCCCCATCTCCCCATTTAATGGTGACCATTAGAAAGATATCAGAGGAAACAGTGTTAGCCACAGTGTTGCCAATGACCATTCTGATCCTCTTTAGACAGCTCTGTCTAAAGAGGAGTCTGGCAGGCTACCATGGGGTTGCAGAAGAGTTGGACACGATTTAGAGACTAAACAGGAGCAACAACATGGATTTGTCAGTTTCCGCTGTGTGAATACTGTACGAAGCTAAGTAATTAAAGGCAGTATTTGTGATTAAAAACAACAACAACAACAACACTCTATTCCAGCAGTACATCTTGGAGAGATATCAGATTAGCCTTGTCTAGGTATTTGTAGTAACCAGCTAAGATGCTATCTGAGAGCCAAAGACCATTTAAAATGGATTTTTAAAAATTTTTCTGTGGTTGTGACACACGTAAATAAAATAAGTAAAAACACAAATCCAATATTCAGTTATCAATTATACTGTAGACAGAAAGCTAAGTTAGTGAACAATACTTCCTCTCTTGCAATAGGCAATATAGATGCTCATTTACTGTTGAACAAAATTAAGTGCCAATCCAATTTTCTCCAATGAGATATTCTATAAAATGTCCATTAGAGCATTTCAGTATTTTAATCAGTTGAGCTCAAAGCAGTTACAAAGACACTATTTGAGAATGATAATTTTTTTTCATTTAACAATGTAAAGCATTGATTGGTTTTAATAGATTTTTGTATTTAAAAAAGCTATTAATGTTGATGTTTGACAGGGAACAGCAAAAATCTGTAAAGCAATTATCCTTCAATTAAAAAATTAATTAATCTAAAAAAAATGAAAAAAAAATACTAAAAAAGCTCTGCCTAAATGACAAAGTCTGACCATGTCTTTCCAGTTGGTCAAGGTCATTAGTGTCAACACTCACCCCCTCCACATATGGTTTGGACTTTAAAACCTAAGTTTCTACATTATACTTGGGAAGACAATCTGAGAAAAAAAACTGGATATTGGAAAAAGATAAATTCTGAGATAAGATTAAGAAAAAAATAGAAATGACTAAGGTAAATTCTACTGTGTTAAGTGTAAATGGCATCAAGTTATTCAGTTCAGTTCAGTCACTCAGTCGGGTCCGACTCTTTGCGACCCCATGAATCGCAGCACGCCAGGCCTCCCTGTCCATCACCAACTCCCAGAGTTCACTCAGATTCACATCCATCGAGTCAGTGATGCCATCCAGCCATCTCATCCTCTGTTGCCCCCTTCTCCTCCTGCCCCCAGTCCCTCCCAGCATCAGAGTCTTTTCCAATGAGTCAACTCTTCGCATGAGGTGGCCAAAGTGGTGGAGTTTCAGCTTTAACATCATTCCTTCCAAAAAACACCCAGGGCTGATCTCCTTCAGAATGGACTGGTTGGAGCTCCTTGCAGTCCAAGGGACTCTCAAGAGTCTTCTCCAACACCACAGTTCAAAAGCATCAATTCTTTGGTGCTCAACCTTCTTCACAGTCCAACTCTCACATCCATAAATGACCACATGAAAAACCATAGCCTTGACTAGATGGACCTTAGTCGGCAAAGTAATGTCTCTGCTTTTGAATATGCTATCTAGTCATAACTAGAAAGATATCAGAGGAAACAGTGTCAACCACAGTGTTGCCAACGACCATTCTGATCCTCTTTAGACAGCTCTGTCTAAAGAGGAGTCTGGCAGGCTACCATGGGGTTGCAACTTTTCTTCCAAGGAGTAAGAGTCTTTTAACTTCATGGCTGCAGTCACCATCTGCAGTGATTTTGGAGCCCCCCAAAAATAAAGTCTGACACTGTTTCCCCATCTATTTCCCATCAAGTTATTAGGGAACTATTTTGGTGGTGTTTTGACTTATATGGATTCCTCCTTCCATCCTTACCATTGATAAAAGAATAAAATGAGGAGTATTTAAAAACATCTCTTATATTTTTGTTAATTGTTATATTTGTATATATATTCTTATATATGCAAATATATAAGAGATGCTTTCAAATGCTCCTTATTTATTTGTAGGGCATAAATAGAGGCACAAACATGGAGAACAAATTTTGGACACAGTGGAAGGAGGGGAGAGTGGGACACATTGAGAGAGAGGCACTGATGTATATACACCACCATGTGTGAAATGGAGAGCCAGCAGGGAGCCGCTCTTTAACATGGGGAGCTCAACTCAGTGCTCTGCGATGGCTTGGATGGGTGGGATGAGATGGTGGTTGGGGGGGAGGTTCAAGTGGGAGGGGACATATGTATACCTATGGCTGATTCCTGTTGTTGTATAGCAGAAGCCAAAACAGTATTTTGGATCAATTATACTCCAATTTAAAAAAATTAAAATCTCTTAATCATGAAGCATTGTAATTTTATGAAATAAAATATTTAAAATATGATGCATTGAAAACTATTCTTCTAGGAAGAAAATATCTTTCCAACATTGTGCAGGCAATTTAACTATATTTTTATTGATATCTTTAAAATTTAGATAAAATTAAAATTATGGCATAAATTATGCTAAGCCATTCATGCAAAGGTATCATTTTGCAATCAACTAAACAAGGAAAATTTAAAATGTAAAAGCTTTGCTCCACTAATGGGTAAAAAGAAACATATTCCTTACTAAATGGTTGGTTTTAACTCCAATCCCAAAGAAGGGCAATGCCAAAGAATGTTCAAACTACTGCACAGCTGTTCTTATTTTGCATGCTCATAAGGTTATGCTCAAAATCCTTCAAAAGAGGCTTCAACAATACAAGAACGAAGAATGTCCACATGTATATGTTGGATTTAGAAAAGGCAGAAGAACCAGAGATCAAATTGCCAACATTCCTTGGATCATAGCAAGGGAATTCCAGAAAAATGTCTACTTCTGCTTCATTGACTGTGTTAAAACCTTTGACTGTGTGGATCACAGCAAACTATGGAAAATTCTTAAAGAGATTATAATACCAGACCACCTTACCTGTCTCCTGAGAAACCTGTATGCAGGTCAAGAAGCAACGGTTAGAACGTTACATAGAACAATGTACTGGTTCAAAACTGAGAAAGGAGTACAACAGAGCTGTATATTGTCACCCTACTTACTTAACTCATATGAATAGTACATCATGCCAAATACTGGGCTGGGTGAATCACAACCTGGAATCAAGATTGCTGGGAAAAATATCAACAACCTCAGACAGATGATACCACTCAAATGGCAGAGAGTGAAGATGAACTACATAGCATCTTGATGAGGGTGAAAAAAGAGAGAGAAAAAGTTGGCTTAAAACTTAACATTTGAAAACTAAGATCATGGCATCCGGTCCAATCACTTTATGACAAATAGATGGGGAAACAATGGAAACTGTGAGAGACTATTTTTTTAGTCTCCAAAATCACTGCAGATGGTGACTGCAGCCATGAAATTAAAAGACACTTAATCCTTGGAAGAAAAGCTATGACCAACCTAGACAGAATATTAAAAAGCAAAGACATCACTTTGCCAATAAAGGTCCATCTAGTCAAAACTATGGTGTTTCCAGTGGTCATGTATGGATGCGAGAGTTGGACTATGAAGAAAGCTCAGCATCAAAGAACTGATGCTTTTGAACTGGGGTGTTGGAGAAGACTCTTGAGAGTCCCTTGGACTGCAGGAGATCCAACAAGTCCATCCTAAAGGAGATCAGTCCTGGGTGTTCATTGGTAGGACTGATATTGAAGCTGAAACTCTGATACTTTGGCCACCTGATGTGAAGAGCTAACTCATTTGAAAAGACCCTGATGCTGGGAAAGATTGAGGGTAGAAGGAGAAGGGGATGACAGAGGATGATATGGTTGAATGGCATCACTGACTTAATGGACCTCGGTTTGGGTGGACTCCGGGAGTTGGTGATGGACAGGGAGGCCTGGCGTGCTGCAGTTCATGGAGCTGCAAAGAGTTGGACACGACTGAGCAACTGAACTGAACTGAAACACTATGGATGTATACTTCAGGTTCTACTTTGCCATTTGTTTCTTTTAATTTCTGAAGTGATTGTTCAATTCTTCGATAATTTTAATATCTCTCCATTTTCCCTTTATTATTTAGTCATGGAAGTTCTTTATGCCTAGTTGTTTCAGGGGTATGCTCTTGTAGTTGTTGCAGTTCAGTATTGTCTGACACTTTTGAGACCCTATGGACTCTATATAGCCCACCAGGCTCATCTGTCCGTGGAATTTCCGAGGCAACCATGCTGGAGAGCATTGCCATGTCCTTCTGCAAGGGATCTCCCCCACCCAGGGATCGAACCTGCATTTCCTGCATAAGCAGGCAGATTTTTTACCCCAGAACTCCCTGGGATGTCCCAGGTAGGCTCTTAGGCACAGGTATTTACTGTGGAAAGAAGTTTGGAGTACAAAGCATGTCTGTCAGGCTGTTGCTGTAACCTGAGCAAGGTGGAACTTTCCCCATCTGCCCACACATGCACTTTCTGTCACTTACCCAGTGTATTCTTTCTTCCTGCTTGGCCTGCTTGCTAAAAGCAATCAATGGACACAAGAAAACACGCGTAGACATCACAGAACATATCTCTTCCCTTCGAATTCACTTTGTGTGAGTTGGAATGATGTGCAGATGTTGCGGAATCATGGCGGCAACTTGTAAATTATGCATGAAAAGGAAACAAAATATCCCAGCACAGTGTGTGCAGGGCAGTCAAAGCTTTACGGTGTGTGTGTGTGTGTGTGTGTGTGTGTGTGTATGTGTGTGTGTGAGTATGCACAAAGCCAAGTACAAACAAAGCTGTGGTGTGTGTGTCTGTGTATGCACAAAACTGAGTACAAGCAAAGCTGTGGGGTGGGTGTGTGTGTGTGTGTGTGTGTGTGTGTGCATGAAACTGAGTACAAGCATGGCCGCCCATAATTTCCCCTTAAGTTAAGAAAATCCTCAGCTATACCTTAAAAAGACGTACTCCAGATCCTTACTTCCTCATTGGCAATACTTTAGAAGCCAAATGAAATCCTAAAACATGGACAGTAACCATGCAGCTGAAATGAGTCACAAAATATGTGAAGTGTTTCTCCACATTTTAAAGGACACTTTCTAATCAGGAAGGAAGGATTAGTGAAAGTGTCTCAATTTTATGATCATCTGGCACTTAAAAATTTCCTTGCAAACTAGTCCTAACATATTTCATGATTAAGGTCATGCTGTGCAACCTGTTACTCTGAGATGTAGGCTAAGGCTCCTGTTTATAATAACAGGTTCACAGTCCACTTTCGGTAAGAAGAGACATTCTCACATTTCTTGAAAATATGGAAATTAAAAGAGTAGACTCCATACAGCAATATTACAGGGAAATAGTCTCAAGATAACTGTCTGATTTTGCATTTTTAAGAAGAAGCCATTGTTTTTTGTTATATGATAGAACTAGAAGCTTAAATTGACAAAATTACTAAACAGATGTAAACTTTGTGTGAATTTTCTCAATGTCTGTATTAAAAATAAAAAGCAGCCTTTTATAAATGAAATTATATAAAATTTTCCAAGCTGGTTAGTCTCTGTTTCTTACAGAAAAAATAATTATGATTTCTTTCTTTTGAGCAAACTTTTATCTGAACAGTGATGGACTGTTCCCTTGGATTCTGCTTTTGTCCTGGAATTGAGGTATCCTCAGGTTAAACACATTTTCCTTTTTTACGGCTATTCAGAGTTTAAATGAACACCAGACTGTGTCATGCAGACCACTTTACACACCACACCCAACATGCATTTTGCCTTATTTTCAATCTATTGGTTCTCTATCTACATAATGAGTCCCATAATCAGGAAACATTGTTGTGAATTTTATACCTATGATACTGAGGAAGATCATTGAACAGATGACTTATCAACCAAGATTAATCAAGAATATGGTTTTGTATTTCATATTTAAATGTACTGGTGAAATGGAAAAAAAAAATGTGATATTTTTACCATAGTGGAGAAGAGAAAGGCAGAAAATTCTATTTTCATTGTCTCTTTCTTTAAAAAAAAATCAGAGAATGAGATAGAATAAGCATTTTAATCTGTTGAGGTATTTCTCTGTGTTATTATTGGGTTTTCAGAGCCCTGTAGCAGCAGATTATTAATAGACACTGGAGTCATAAAACCATGGTGTGAAGGAATAGATGAGGATTTAATTAAATGGGAAGTCAAAACCCAGCTAGAGTTCTCCCGAAGGGTCAGTGGTAAAGAATCCACCTGCCAATGCAGGAGACACAGGAGACCTGGATTCAATTCCTGGGTCAGGAAGATCCCCAGGAGGAGGAAATGGCAACCCACTCCAAAATTCTTGTCTGGAAAATCCCGTGGACAGAGGAGCCTGGCAAGCCACAGTCCATGGGGCCACAAAGAGTCAGACAAGACTTGGTGCCTGAGCGCACATGCACGCAAAACTCAGCTATACTGCGTTACCCTTCAGCAGTGCTAGAGAAATGCTTTGAATGTTTTTCTATGTATCACTTTTCATTTATCATAGACAATCTTTTATAGCTTAAAAATCTTGAGAATTAAAGAAAATCTTTGAATTCTATATCTTTTCTTGAAATTATTTTAAGAAAAATCTGTTATGTTCTGAAAAGTAGTTTTCCAGTCACCCAAAAACTCATCAGACATCATAACTACTGATAGGAAGCTGCCGGGGCCAGCGTGAGGAACTCCGCCCATGGCAAAGGTCCTGAGGAAGGAGGCTTGGCATACGCAAAGGCGTGATCAAGCCTCAGGAAACCCCCTGTTCCCGAGCATCTACCCCCAAAACCAGAGTCTATCTACTTTACTGTTTCATGCTCTCGCCTACACCTCTGACTTTATGGGGGGCTGTTCTCCACCGGTTCTCTCAGAGAAGGAGTAAACGTGCAGCTCCAAGTCAATAAAAATTCCTGGGCGTGACAAGAGTGTTTCAACTTACAAACTCCTCTGATTTTCCGGAAAGACTGATTCCCCCATGTCATTCTTTCTTGCTCCCCATTTTTCTGGCTGAATTCCCATCTGGAGCGTGGGTGCCCACCACGTCTACTTACTTGTTTTGGCTTTCAAGTTCATGCGAGAAAGAGCCCAAGGAGGGGCACCTTCCAATATTCAAGTGGTGCCGGTGGCTCAATGTAGATGGTGCAAATTCCTTGTCTTGGAATTTTTATTGGTATCCCACGTAAACCAAGTTATTCAGCCTCTTTTTCTCTCCTACAGTTTTCTGGCCGAATTCCCATGTGGTGCATGGGTACTCACCAAGCCTGCTAATTTTCCCTGGGCTTCTAAGATCGGACTGGGGAGGCCTCAGTGCCTCCTGTCCTTCAGGAGAACGGGAAGAAGCCTGAGGCCTATGTAGGTGGTGATTGGTATGCCATGTAAATCAAGTTATTCAGCCTCTTTTTCTCTGCTAATTTTCTAATCTCTCTATATATCTGTAATTAAATATGTTTTTTCCTAGGACGCCGACTCTGTCCCACCTTCAAATTACCCTGGATCCACTGGGGCTGGACCCCAGCAGGAAGCCATTAGGTAAATTTAGCTTTCTTACAAATAAGCTTCTAATAATCATGTTTAGCTTCTGACAACTTCACATATTTTTACATTATTCGTAATATACTCATATCTTGAAACAGACTTCGTTTAGAACTATAGCAGACGGAAAGCCAGATTTCTCCTGAGACTCTGCAGCATCCTTAAAGACATGTCATGCACCCACCCCTCTCTGTCATTTCGATCTCAAAATCCCAACTAAAGAATATCTACTTAAATATATTGCTTATTAAATATACACAGTATTAGTTTGGTATATAGGTTCTCCTGAGAAATTTGTTCCCTTTTAGTTATAGAATTTTTGGTAGAAACTTACTTGCCTGTGTCAGAAACATGGTCTCAGAACATCATGTTATTTCCTTAGGGGATAAAAATTTTCCACAGAAACATTTTACATACTTAGAAAGTTTCTCTCCCATGAGATATTAAGTCTTTCTCTCTTGTTCCCATCTCCTCCTCCTGGATTTAATGTATTTCCAGGTCAATTCCCATATAGTTCCAATTATTTCTACACCACTTACTTAGGAAATTTAGCCAACACAACTCTCTCAGCCTATACTTTCTGGAATATAGCTTAGATTTTACCCTCATGTAAATGGTATATTTCATGGTTAACATATCAGACATGTATTGATCCACTAAAATGATCCTGATCATTCCCAAATATTATTCTTAGGACAGTTTTCAGAAACCAAAACCAACATTTGGTATAAATCTCAGTGTTTCAACTAGCTTCTCTTTAAAAAATATTGTTTCGATTTTCCAAATTAAAAATATTGCTGTCCTTAGTGACAACTTTGACAAATGACTTAATGAAACTCTTATAAATCAGCAAAAGAATACAATGCAAAATTGGAAGATTTTTTTTAAAAAATCAGTTTCGGAAAGATCATTTGGATATCCTTAGAAAAGTGAGTTTATAGTTCTGAGAGGATTTTTGACACTGTTTTAAAATTCTTACTTATCTATTTTCTTACTTGTGTCTTCCTACAATATGTAGTTAATAACAGTATGTCAATATGTCTACTTAATAGCGGAATGAAAGATGAATGAATAATGCTAAAATGTGTTCTATTCTTAGAACAGATTTCATTATAATAGGAAATTTGGGGAGAAACAGCAAAGAATGTACTCAGAGAATGCAAAAAAAAAATACTTTTGAGGATAAATTATGAGTAAGGCAGTCTTCCTCCTTGCCTTATGCAAAATCTAAACTGTATATTCACCCTTATTCTAAGGGATTTTAGGATCTACAGAACTTGGATAACACCAAAGGCAAATTTGGCATGTGGTATGCAGAACCACTGGACTCTGGGAAAAGCTGCTTCTACAGAAATAGGCAAAGCCCTGCACAGAGTCTATATTGGTACTACCTGAATATGACCAAACAACATTGCTCTTGGAAGGCTAAGGGGTTCCAGGTCAACTGAGCTGAACATTGTACCAATAGAAAAAAGTGTGTTAGTTGCTCAGCCATGTCCGACTCTTTGCAACTCCATGGACCATAGTCCACAGGGCCCCTCCATCCATGGGATTCTCCAGGCAAGAATGCTGGAGTGGGTTGCCATTTTCTTCTCCAGGGGATCTTGCCAACCAGGGATTGAACCGGGGCCTCCCACACTGCAGGCAGGCTCTTTACTAACTGAGCCACCAGGGAAACCCAAGAGAAGAAAAGAGGAGAATGAGTGACACTTTTTCAGCTGTGTTGTCATCCTGCCCGTTTCACTCTTTCAAGCTAGAAGAGTCTTACTCTGCTTTCCCCGCTTTTGAGACTTCCACTCTTGGATTAGTTAGTTACTCCTGTAAACAAATGTGAGCCCCAGTGAGTCATCTGGGAAAAACATCATATCCCTGAGGATCCAATAGCAAAAAGAGAGAAAAAGATTGGAATAAATTCAAGAACTGGCAAAACATGGCAGCTATAGGAAATCACATAAGTTAGGGTTCTCCAGAGAAGCAGAAACCACAGCTGGAGACCCAGGGGAGAGCCTGTTTTGGTTCTAGGTTAAAGGCCATTAGCCTGACAGAGGAGAAGGCGATGGCACCCCACTCCAGTACTCCTGCCTGGAAAATCCCATGGATGGAGGAGCCTGGTGGGCTGCAGTCCACGGGGTCGCTAAGAGTCGAATACGACTGAGCGACTTCACTTTCACTTTTCACTTTCATGCACTGGAGAAGGAAATGGCAACCCACTCCAGGCTTCTTGCCTGGAGAATCCCAGGGATGGGGTAGCCTGGTGGGCTGCTGTCTATGGGGTGGCACAGAGTCGGACACGACTGAAGTGACTTAGCAGCAGCAGCAGCAGCCTGACAGAATCCCCTCTTTTTTGGAGGATATCTTTTGTGGAGCCAAGGTTTCAAGTTATTGTATGAGACCACACATTATAAAGAACAATCTGCCTTACTAGAAGTCCACCAATTAAAATGTTAACCTCATCCAAAATATCATCACAGAAACATTCAGAATAATGTTTGACTACATATCTGGGCACCATGGTTCAGCCAACTGTTGACACATAAAATAAATAAAAATAAAAACAATGCATTCAGCAGATAAAAAAAGAAAAAAGAGGTTTAGGAGAATCATTAAAAAGACATGATGTAGATAAAAACATATATGATTTATCAGATATAAATTCAACTGAAGAAATAAAAATAAGGATCATCATTATTCATACCTGTGTAACCTCAAGAATCACATGAAATTGGTATTTCATTGAACAAAGAGAAAATATAAAGGGATGAAAATTATAAGATTCTTAGAAGATGTAAAAGACTGTGAGTAGTTGAAGTTCCAGGAAAAAAAGAATACATACGTGGAAGATAAGATTTATACAAAGAACAGAGGAAAATGCCCATGAGTTGAAGAAATAGCTACACCTACTTATTCAATAGCTATTTGAAGGATCCACCTGAATCTAAACTGAAATGATGAGACAATCGTAAATGCAGACTCAACTTGGTTAAAAAACATGCCAATTTTCCAGATAAAAGTTCATGTTTTCCATAAAGCATGCAACATCAGACTCTGCATAAGGAATCCATCTACTGAAGGATGAGTGTCAGAAAAGTGAAGTGAATGAAGAGGGTTCCACATAAGGGCTTATGGATAGCATTAAATACAGAATTGCTTACAGAACTAAGATTACATGGGAAGGAAATGGGAGATGATAGCATGTAGAAAATCATATGACCTGAAAATATAGTACACAAATGTAAAAACAGAGAGAATGTGAAGATAGAGTATATAAACTAACCACTTCAGCTATCAAGATTAGTAAGATAGTATTGGTATGGTTATTCTGAGAGATCTGTATGTGATGATGAGATATTCCAGTTCTGTCATCTCCTGCAACCCTGACAACTAGGATTCTCAATGTAAGTGAAAACAGACACAGATGTGATGTTAAAGATATGGAATAGAAGCTGTGCTGTCCTGAGAATTAGAAAAGCAAGCATAAACTGACAAGGTATGGGGTAGCTATTAGGTAAATACATTTTTGTACTATATATATGGATTATAATTTATGCTATATACATAACATTGCACATTATTTACATATGTGTTTATTATACATTATATGCTATATATTATATATTATACACATATCATATATGTTATATACATTATATATATATATATAAATTAAAATATGTGATGATTGGACTCTAGCATAATTCTGATGATACCCACCTCCTGGAGATACTTTCCCGCTTGAGCCTCCAGATAAGCATGCAGCCCAGAGGTCCCTCAACTCTACTTTGTAAGATCCTAAATAGAAGATCCAGATTAGCTTTGCCCTGAAGCTCAGTCCAATGAAAACCCTAGAATTCATGAGAATCCAAAGACAAAAACATGTCCTGCCCATAGACTTTAGATTTGAATATGAAATGCCATTTTCTATGTAAAGAAACCAGAACTTCTTGAAGAAACACATGAACTTAAATTTTGAGAAGGAAATGTGCAAGAAGAACATGAGACAAAGAAATGATCAAAGATTGCTAGGTTTATGTCAAAAGGAGTAAGAAGCCAGCTTGAAAGAGCCCTCACTGACAACGATATGGAAATGTCATAAATATAATAATAACAATATGTATAAAGAAAGGGTTTTGGTTTCCCTTATGTGTAAAGGATTTTATCAGATTAAATATATTTAAGCTATAAGTTATATTAAATAAGATGAACTAGCTGCCTCTGAAGATGCTAGAAAAACAATTCATTTGCCTCTGAAGATGCTAGAAAAACAATTCAATTGGGCACTCATTTTGACTTTCCTATATGAACTGTATGAGTGAGCAAACAAATAGATAAAGGAAAGAATCTTATTAGAAAATTACTCTAACAAGTATTAATAAAAATATTATAAGAGAATTATAAAAGTGATTACATTGCAATTCTCCAATAAATTGAGGATACAGAAATTAAGGGCTTCCCTGGTGGCTCAGGTGGTAAAGAAATTGCCTCAAATGTGGGAGACCCGGGTTCGATCCCTGGGTCAGGAAGATCCCCTGGAGAAGGAAATGGCAATCCACTCCAGTATTCTTGCCTGGAGAATCCCACGGACGGAGAAGCCTAGTAGGTTACAGTCCACGGGGTCACAAAGAGTCGGACACGACTGAGCGACTTCACCTTCACCCTTCAGCTGGTGGCTCAGGTGGTAAAGAAATTGCCTCAAATGCAGGAGACTTGGGTTTGATCCCTGGATCAGGAAGGTCTCCTGGAGAAGGAAATAGCAACCCACTCCAGTATTCTTGCCTGGAGAATTCCATGAACAGAGGAGCCTGGTGGGCTACAATCCATGGGGTTGTAAAGAGTCAGAAATGACTGAGCAACTTTCACACACACACACATACACAGAAATTAAGGAGGAACACTACCAAGGTCAAAAAAGCACAAAAACTAGAAATCCTGCATCAATATACTGGAAATCATACTATTTTCTTTGTAAGGCTGTTGTGTGCTTTAGTTAATGCATAGAAGAATTTCTGACACCAAGAAATCACTGTACAAATCTTAACTATTAGTGTGTATATATATATAGACTTGGGGAAACACACATTTATAAAGAAATATTCTTGCACACAGTGCTCCAACTCTTCTTGCACTCAGTTGTGTCCAACTCTGTGTGACCCATGGACTGTAACCTGCCAGGCTCCTCTGTTAATGAGATTCTCCAGACAAGAATATTGAAGTGGGTTGCTATCTCCTTCTCCAGGGAATCTTCCAAACCCAGGAACTGAACCTGTGTCTCTTGCATTGGCAGGCAGATTCTTTACCACTGAACCACCTGGGAAGCTCTTACAAAGAATTATAATCACATTTTTATCAATATAAAATGTATTATTTAAAATACATGCCTCCAAGAGGCTGAACAGCATGCTGCTGAATAACCAACAAATCACAGAAGAAATCTAAAAAGAAATCAAAATTTGCATAAAAACGAATGAAAATGAAAACACAACAACCCAAAACTTGTGGGACACTGTAAAAGCAGTGCTAAGGGGAAGGTTCATAGCAATACAGGCATACCTCAAGAAACAAGAAAAAACTCAAATAAATAACCTATCTCTACACCTAAAGCATGTATCCTGTGGTCATGTATGGATGTGAGAGTTGGACTGTAAAGAAGGCTGAGCGCCAAAGAATTGATGCTTTTGAACTGTGGTGTTGGAGAAGACTCTTGAGAGTCCCTTGGACTACAAGGAGATCCAACCAGTCCATTCTGAAGGAGATCAGCCCTGGGATTTCTTTGGAAGGAATGATGCTAAAGCTGAAACTCCAGTACTTTGGCTACCTCATGTGAAGAGCTGACTCACTGGAAAAGACTCTGATGCTGGGAGGGATTGGTGGCAGGATGAGAAGGGGACGACCGAGGATGAGATGGCTGGATGGCATCACGAACTCGATGGACGTGAGTCTGAGTGAACTCCGGGAGATGGTGGTGAACAGGGAGGCCTGGCGTGCTGCGATTCACGGGGTCTCAAAGAGTCGGACACAACTGAGCAACTGAACTGAAGTGAACTGAACACCTAAAGCAACTAGAAAAGGAAGAAATGAAGAACCCCAGGGTTAGTAGAAGGAAAGAAATCCTAAAAATTAGGGCAGAAATAAATGCAAAGGAAACAAAAGAGACCATAGCAGAAATCAACAAAGCCAAAAGCTGGTTCTTTGAGAGGATAAATAAAATTGACAAACCATTAGCCAGACTCATCAAGAAACAAAGGGAGAAAAATAAAATCAATAAAATTAGAAATGAAATTTGAGAGATCACAACAGACAACACAGAAATACAAAGGATCATAAGAGACTACTATCAGCAACTATATGCCAATAAAATGAACAATGTGGAAGAAATAGAAAAATTCTTAGAAAAGTGAAAACTTCAAAACTGAACCAGGAAGAAATAGAAAATCTTAACAGACCCATCACAAGCACAGAAGTTGAAACTGTAATCAGAAATCTTCCAGCAAACAAAAGTCCAGGACCAGACAGCTTTTCAGCTGAATTCTACCAAAAATTTAGAGAAGAGCTAACACCTATCCTACTCAAACTCTTCCAGAAAATTGCAGAGGAAGGTAAACTTCCAAACTCATTCTATGAGGCACCATCACCCTAATACCAAAACCTGACAAAGATGCCACAAAAAAAGAAAACTACAGGTCAATATCACTGATGAATATAGATGCAAAAATCCTCAACAAAATTCTAGCAATCAGAATCCAACAACACATTAAAAAGATCATACACCATGACCAAGTGGGCTTTATCCCAGGGATGCAAGGATTCTTCAATATCTGCAAATCAATCAATGTAAAACACCACATTAACAAATTGAAAAATAAAAGCCATATGATCATCTCAATAGATGCAGAGAAAGCCTTTGACAAAATTCAACATCCACTTATGATAAAAACTCTCTAGAAAGCAGGAATAGAATGAACATACCTCAACATAATAAAAGCTGTTTATGACAAACCCACAGCAAACATTATCCTTAATGGTGAAAAATTGAAAGCATTTCCCCTAAAGTCAGGAACAAGACACGGGGGCCCACTCTCACCACTACTATTCAACATAGTTTTGGAAGTTTTGGCCACAGCAATCAGAGCAGAAAAAGAAATAAAAGGAATCCAAATCAGAAAAGAAGAAGTAAAACTCTCACTGTTTGCAGATGACATGATCCTCTACATAGAAAACACTAAAGACTCCACCAGAAAACTACTAATCAATGAATATAGTAAAGTTTCAGGATATAAAATCAATACACAGAAATCCCTTGCATTCTTATTCACTAATAATGAGAAAATAGAAACAGAAATTAAGGAAACAATTCCACTCACCATTGCAATGAAAAGAATAAAATACTTAGGAATATATCTACCTAAAGAAACTAAAGGCCTATATATAGAAAACTATAAAACACTGGTGAAAGAAATCAAAGAGGACACTAATAGATGGAGAAATATACCATGTTCATGGATCAGAAGAATCAATATAGTGAAAATGAGTATACTACCCAAAGCAATCTATAGATTCAATCCAATCCCTATCAACCTAACAATGGTATTTTTCACAGAGCTAGATCAAGTAATTTCACGGTTTGTATGGAAATACAAAAAACCTCAAACAGCCAAAGCAACCTTGAGAAAGAAGAATGGAACTGGAGGAATCATTGCCTGACTTCAGGCTCTCCTACAAAGCCACAGTCATCAAGATAGTATAGTACTGGCACAAAGACAGAAATATAGATCAATGGAACAAAATAGAAAGCCCACATACCTATGGACACCTTATCTCTGACAAAGGAGGCAAGAATATATAATGGAGAAAAGACAATCTCTTTAAAAAGTGGTGCTGGGAAAACTGGTCAACCACTTGGAAAAGAATGAAACTAGAAACACTTTCTAACACCATACACAAAAATAAACAAAAAATGGATTAAAGATCTAAACGCAAGACCAGAAACTATAAAACTCCTAGAGGAGAACAAAGGCAAAACACTCTCCGACATACATCACAGAGGGATCCTCTATGACCAGACAATACTGGAAATAACAGCAAAAATAAACAAATGGGACCTAATTAAAATTAGAAGCTTCTGCACAACAAAGAAAACTATAAGCAAGGTGAAAAGACAGCCTTCAGAATGGGAGAAAATAATAGCAAATGAAGCAACTGACAAAGAACTAAACTTAAAAATATACAAGCAACTCCTACAGCTCAATTCCAGAACAATAAATGACCCAATCAAAAAATGTGCCAAAGAACTAAATAGACATTTGTCCAAAGAAGACATACAGATGGCTAACAAACACATGAAAAGATGCTCAACATCATTCATTATCAGAGAAATGCAAATCAAAACCACAATGAGGTACCATTTCACGCCAGTCAGAATGGCTACTATCCAAAAGTCTACAAGCAATAAATGCTGGAGAGGGTGTGGAGAAAAGGGAGCCCTCTTACACTGTTGGTGGGAATGCAAACTAGTACAGCCACTATGGAGAACAGTGTGGAGATTCCTTAAAACCTGGAAATAGAACTGCCTTATGATTCAGCAATTCCACTACTGGGCATACACATTGAGGAAACCAGAATTGAAAGAGACACATGTACCCCAATGTTCATCACAGCACTGTTTATAATAGCCAGGACAAGGAAGCAACCTAGATGTCCATCAGCAGATGAATGGATAAGAAAGCTGTGGTACATATATAAACAATGGAGTATTATTCAGCCATTAAAAAGAATACATTTGAATCAGTTTTAATGAGGTGGATGAAACTGGAGCCTATTATACAGAGTGAAGTAAGCCAGAAAGAAAATCATCAATACAGTATACTAATGCTGGGAGGGATTGGGGGCAGGAGGAGAAGGGGACGACCGAGGATGAGATGGCTGGATGGCATCACAGACTCAATGGACGTGAGTCTGAGTGAACTCCAGGAGATCGTAATGAACAGGGAGACCTGGCGTGCTGCGATTCATGGGGTCGCAAAGAGTCTGACACGACTGAGCGACTGAACTGAACTGAACTGAATGCATACATATGGAATTTAGAAAAATGGTAATGATAACCCTGTATGTGAGACAGCAAAAGAGACACAGATGTATAGAACAGTCTTTTGGACTCTGTGGGAGAGGGAGAGGGTGGGATGATTTGGGAGAACGACATTGAAACATGTATAATATCATATATGAAACGAATCACCAGTCCAGGTTTGATGCAGGATACAGGATGCTTGGGGCTGGTACACTGGGATGACCCAGAGGGATGGTACAGGGAGGGAGGAGAGAGGGGGCTTCAGGATGGGAAACACGTGTACACCCGTGGCAGATTCATGTTGATGTATGGCAAAACCAATACAATATTGTAAAGTAATTAGCCTCCAATTAAAATAAATAAATTTATATTTTTAAAAATTTAAAAATAAATCTAAAAAAATAAAATAAAATACATGCATATGCATCCTTAAGTTCTCCTCCACTCTTGAAAAATAAAAAGCTTAAATTATTATTCAATTTGTAGTAGTTGGATATCTACCAAGAATTTAGTGTACATATAAGTTTAAATGTCCAAATCTATTTGAAAGTGTGTGCATTTGTATTCACACATAAACATTTGAAAAAGATCTTACTTTAACCTTCAGAAAAGCTGCTGCAATCAAGCTTTTGCAAACCATATGGAATTCCTCAAAGGGCTCTCGTTTAATGGGGCATTGGTGCTTTGAATACAAGGTAATGTACTGTTTATGCTGGCTTGTGGCAGGAATATCAGAAGCAAGTCTTAACTTTCAATGATTTTTTTTTTCCAACTGTGGCTTTTGTTTAAGGTTAAGACAAGGCAAAGAAAAATAATTAACATTATCAGGACATCTTTACAAGTGCTGGTAAACCTGAAAGTCCTTGCATGTCTGGCTCCAACTTCCCCCACTGAATCCTCAGGACTCCCTTTCTCAGCAGGATCCACTCACACCAGCATTCTTTAATGTTCTGGATATGGCCTTTGCCTGTCTCTTGACGTTTTACTTGCTGTTTCTGATACCTGAAATGCTGAGCCCTCAACACTTTACTATCACTGTAATGTTAAAATGCAGAAATGGGTAACTTGTTAAATAAACTGATTACTACCAGAGAGATGGGCTTCCCTGGTGGCTCAGCAGTAAAGCATCTGCCTGCAATGCACGAGACACAGGAAACACTGGTTCGGTTCCTGGGTTGGGAAGATTCCCTGGAAAAGGAATTGGCAACCCACTCCAGTACTGTTGCCTGTAGAATCCTATGGACAGAGGAGTTTGGCAGACTATTTTAAGACTTTAATCTAAAGATTAAATCCATCACATACTATATGGACAGGTATAGGGTATGTAAAGTTTAGGGCTATACATGCTGCCTAGGCATGCTTTGGGGGCATCCCAGGTGGTCTAGTAGTAAAGAATCTGCCTGTCAATACAGGGGATGCAGGACTTGCAGTTTCAATCTCTGGTTCAGGAAGATCCCCTGGAGGAGGGCATGGCAACCCACGCCAGTATTGTAGCCAGGAAAATCCCATGGACAGAGTAGCTTGAAGGGGTACAGTGCATGGGGTCACAAAATGTTGGACACAACTGAGTGACTGAACATGCATGCACCGGAGATATAAAAAACATCCAAATAAATATAATGAAGCATTAATTCTTAAACTTGTATTCTTTTAATTGAGGTAAAGTTTACAGATAGTGCAATGCACATGTCTTAAGTGTACAATTCAATTTTGACAAATACACATTTTAGCATCACCCAAACAAGATAGAGAATACATCCATCTCCTCAGACTTCCTTGTATTCCTCTTCTTTAATTTTTTACTCACTGCTTGCATTTTTATTACTATAAACTAATCTTGTTCCTTCTACAGCTTCATATAAATATTTAACTTGTTTTAGATTCTTCCAAGTTATTGCTTATGCCAGTAGTTCATTTAAAAAAGAATTACTTCTTGTATTCTTTTAATTGAGGTAAAGTTTACAGATAGTGCAATGCACATGTCTTAAGTGTACAATTCAATTTTGACAAATACACATTTTAGCATCACCCAAACAAGATAGAGAATACATCCATCTCCTCAGACTTCCTTGTATTCCTCTTCTTTAATTTTTTACTCACTGCTTGCATTTTTATTACTATAAACTAATCTTGTTCCTTCTACAGCTTCATATAAATATTTAACTTGTTTTAGATTCTTCCAAGTTATTGCTTATGCCAGTAGTTCATTTAAAAAAGAATTACTGTGTAAGTATTCCACTGTGTGTTTGGCTTTGTAAAAATAATTTTCTTGTTGATGAAAACTTGTCTTTTTCTCAGTTTGGGGATTGTTGCAAATAGAATTGTTGTGAATAATTTTACATGAGTGTGTACGTAAGCATTTTTCCATTTCTCTTAATCAGATACCTAAAAGTAAAATTGTTGACTCGCAACCTCAGTGTGCGCTTCCCCGGTGGCTCAGTGGTAAAGAATCCTCCTGCCAATGTAGGAGACACAAGAGATGTGGGCTCCATCCCTGAGTTGGGAAGATCCCCTGGAGGAGGGCATGGCAACCCACCCCAGTATTTTTGCCTGGGAAATCCCATGAACAGGGGAGCCTGGCAGACTACAGTCCATGGGGTCATGAAGAGTTAGAAAGGAATGAGCGATCGAGCACAACCTCAGTGTATATTTAGCTTGGTAAAAATTTTGCAGATTGCTGCCCCATTTGTCCTCCCATTTATTCTATATTTCAGGAAATACTTATCTGAAGTTAAAGATTTCCAACCTTTTAGTATGCTTATCTAATCTATAGTTGTTATAGTTTTTTAAACATTAATTAGATGAGCATGGTTAAATAAGTATTGGATTGTTACCTAAAGTAGTGCATGCTGTGTTATTAGCATATTGTCATTCTAATTATGTCTTTAAATCGCTAGAGCAATATTTCTCAATATCGCATGCGAGTAAAAATGGGACGTATACAGGTTGTAATTGCTCCACATCTTCCCAACACTTGGTTTAGTCATTAACTTGAATTTTGACATTCTTTTTGATGTAAAATAGCATCTCACAATAGTTTTATTTTCTTTCTCAGATGGCCAGTGATACTGCGTACCTGTTGATATGATTATTGGTCATTTCTGCATTATCTTTGTGAACTTTCTGTGTGTTCCCATTTTTATTACATCTCTGCTATTGAGCACTGGGCGTTATTCGTGTGCATTGTGTTGGTCACTCAGTTGTGTCCGACTCTTTGCAATCCCATGGACTCTCGCCTGCCAAGCTCCTCTGTCCATGAGATTCTCCAGGCAAGAATAATGGAGTGAGTTGCCATTTCTTTCTCTAGGGGATTATTTATGTATTCTAAATGTAAGTTCTCTAAAAGATATATGTATTGCAAACAGCTTTTTTCCCCAGTCTCTGGAGTCAGCTTTGCTTTTAAAAATTCTCTGATAAATTAAAAATGGAGAATAAATGCTCATTTAATTTAGCAATATTTCATTAAATTCATTGCAATTAATATTTTAACTAATTTAAAGCATCATCAAATCAAAATTTATTCTATATTTCAGGAAACATTTATCTGAAGTTAAAAATTTCCAGACTTTGAGTAAGCTTATCTAACCTATGGTTCTTACAGTTTTTTAAAAACATTAATTAGGTTAGAATCTGTCTCTCTAGTCATTGTAATTTTAACTATGAATAGTATATTAAAATAACAACCTATAAGGCAAAAGAATTTGAAAAAGAATATATATAACTGAATTGCCAAGCAGTACACCTAAACCTAACATTATATTATAAATCAACTATATTTCAAAAATATTATATAAATATTAATATATCAATTAAGTCCATGCTAAACAATTAATAAGTTTGATATTTAATTTCAGACATTTAGCTTTATAACAAATTTCTCAATATCTTTGTAAAATATTATTTCTGGAGGAAACCTTAGTCGTTCCTGGCATAGCAAGGTCCATTTCAGAAGATAAAATAATTGCTGAGTAAATAACAGGATACCGTTTTTTCACGCATGTGCTTTGGCGGTGGATGTTAAGGTTGCTCAGCAGTGTTCTCTGTTCCTCTCCTTTAGAGCACAGCGTTGTGGATGCTCTCCACCATCTCAATATCAGGTATGGCCGTGTGAACTGACCTCACTGGATTGCTAGTTCTGGACACTTCAGCCTCTTCTCATCTTTGCATTTTGGGAGCAGGTGTCTATCCCTAGGTACCGTAACACTAAAGCCATCTGCTGCTGCTGCTGCTGCTGCTAAGTTGCTTCAGTCGTGTCCGACTCTGCGAGACCCCATAGACGGCAGCCCACCAGGCTCCCCCGTCCCTGGGATTCTCCAGGCAAGAACACTGGAGTGGGTTGCCATTTCCTTCTCCAATGCATGAAAGTGGAAAGTGAAGTGAAGTTGCTCAGTTGTGTCCGGCTCTTTGCAACCCGATGGACTGCAGCCTACCAAGCTCCTCCCTCCATGGGATATTCCAGGCAAGAGTACTGGACTGGGTTGCCACTGCCTTCTCTGACTATATCCGAGAGTTTGTTCAAATTCATGGCCATTGAGCTGGTGATGCTGTCTAATCATCTCATTCTCTCCTGCCCTCAATCTTTCCCAGCATCACAGTCTTTTCCAGTGAATCAGCTGGCTCCTTACATCAGGTGGCCAAAGTATTGGAGCTTCAGCGTCAGCACCAGTCCTTCTAATGAATATTCAGGGTTTATTTCCTTTAGGACTGACTGATTTGATTTTTTTGCAGTCCAAGGACCTGTCAAGAGTCTTCTCCAGCACCACAATTCAAAAGCATCAATTTTTCCATGCTCAGCCTTCACTGTGGTCCAGCTCTCACATCCACATATGACTAGTGGGAAAGCCATAGCTTTGACTATATGGACTTTTGTCAGCAAAATGATGTCTCTGGTTTTCAATATGCTGTCTAGCTGTGTCATAGCTTTTCATCCAAGGACCAAGTGTCTTCTAATTTCCTGTCTGCAGTCACCACAAGCAGTGATTTTGGAGCCCAAGAAAATGAAGTCTGTCACTGTTTCCATGGTTTTCGCATCTGTCTGCCATGAGTTGATGGGACCAGATGCAATGATCCTAGTTCTTTAATGTTGTGTCAAGTCAGTTTTTTTACTCTCCCCTGTCACCCTCATCAATGGCTCTTTCATTCCTCTTCTATGTCTGCCATTAGAGTGGTATCATCTGTATATCTGAAGTTGTTGATATTTCTCCCGGCACTCCTGATTCCAGCTTGTGCTTCATCCAGCCAGGCATTTTGCCTGATGTACTCTGCACGTGGTTTAAATATGCAGGGGAAAATATACAGGCTTTTCACAAATGTAAAAAAAACAACAAAAAAAGCCGTATTAATCCTATTGATGTGTACTTACTTTGATATCATTTCTTTTACAGAATTTGCTTTTCATTTTCCACATATAACTTAAAATTGTTATTATCTACTACATAATGAAATTTGACTACTCTGGAAGTAATTGCATATTTCTAAAGTGCATTTCATTGTCCCCAGTTTATTAAACAATAAATATCATTTTATCTGTTCATTTGATTTTCTTAGGAGCATCACTATGAACTACAATTATTGTGCTGTGATATTCAGGACCCCAACAGAGCTGAAGGGAGCTATTGTCTCACACCTAAGACCTTAAGTTGATGCTCTATTATTGGAAGCATTTTTGATCATGGCTCCTTTTTTTACTGTCAGGATCATACAGCTATTAGCATGTATTCTCAGGCAAGCTCTTTCTCATCTAGGCTTTAGTTTTGCATTTTCAAATATTCCTACTTCATAAACTACAGGAGAGAAATTAGATGACAGTAATATAAGTACTGAGTAGGCACAGTAGGTGCACAATAATTAGCACCTCTTATTACAAGTTTTGCTATGGGCATTATCTACATTTAAATTGTAACTTCAGTTGTACTGTGAGCTTTCAAAAAAAATGCAAACCCAGGAGAATTACATGAAAAAAAAAGAAAAAAACTGAAGAAAAATAACAAGCAAATTCCCCAGGGAATGAACACTGTGAAATTTATTTTGTGGCTCAGTGGTCATGGTTCATATAAACACTGTGTTTTGAATATGCAAGACTAATGACTGTTTCCTTTTAATAAATGAAGGAGCTGTTGTGAAACATAAAATTTACCAAAACTTAAACTTTTGACTAAGTTATCTTTCAGGAAATCCATGACTGAATTCCACTTTTTCTTTTGTCACCTGTATTATATATTGCTTTATATCAAAGCATAATATACAATTATTAAAAAAATAATATTTAAACAGAATACTAACATTTATATTGCACTAGCTATGGTTTTTCCTGTGGTCATGTGTGGATGTGAGAGTTGGACTGTGAAGAAGGCTGATGGCCGAAGAATTGATGCTTTTGAACAGTGGTGTTGGAGAGGACTCTTGAGAGTCCCTTGGACTGCAAGGAGATCCAACCAGTCCATGCTGAAGGAGATCAACCCTGGGATTTCTTTGGAAGGAATGATGCTAAAGCTGAAACTCCACTACTTTGGCCACCTCATGAGAAAAGTTGACTCATTGGAAAAGACTCTGATGCTGGGAGGAATTGGGGGGCAGGAGGAGAAGGGGACGACCGAGGATGAGATGGCTGAATGGCATCATGGACTCGATGGACGTGAGTCTGAGTGAACTCCGAGAGATGGTGATGAACAGGGAGGCCTGGCGTGCTGTGATTCATGGGGTCGCAAAGAGTCAGACACCACTGAGTGACTGAACTGAACTGAACTGAGCACAATAGTATTTAATGACTGGAATAATGGAGTGAAAGATTCAAAGCTACAAGATCCCCAAAGACATCGTTTATCTCAAAGGGACTTTATTTGAAGGATGGGGCTATCAAGTCTGAATGGCTGGGCCAGAAACTCAGAGCACCACTTCCTACTTCTGCTGGTACTGAAGAGTCAGAGACACACTAGATGACTCTTATACTGTAGACGTAACAATTCTCCCCTCCAACACAGCCCCAAGATTTTGAACTTGTGTGGTGCAGGAAGCAAAAGCAAATTTCAAGAACTCTGAAGGAAAGAGCTTTCAGTATCGAATAGGCAGCATTAAGTTGCTGTAGTCATATCCGACTCTTTGTGACCCTATAGATTATAACCCACCAGGCTCCTCTGTCCATGGGATTCTCCAGGCAAGAATGCTGGAGTGGATTGCTGCGCCCTCCTCCAGGGGGTCTTCCCAACCCAGAGATCCAACCCACGTCTCTAGGTCTCCTGCACTGGCAGGTGGGTTCTTTACCACTAGTGCCACATGGGAAGCCTAGAGTTTCTGGGCTTTCCCTAGCAGTCCAGTGGTTAGAAAGCAGAACAGGGAAGCGAAGTAATCTCTCATCAACTTTGGGTACTTAGAAGATGAAAACTCCACAATGTGATGTAGAGCGGTTTGCCATAAACTTACAGTTCTTCCCCACAGACCATTTGGAGTTAGAACTAGACGAAATTTAAATGAAACTTCACCCCAGTTGTGGACAAGATGTGTTATTAATGGACTGTTTCATCTCCTCATCCTGCCTGTGTAACAGGTAAAACAATATACACTGTCTGGGGAAGAACCATAGCAATTTTGATTACTAGCTATTATGAGACAAAGAAAGAATTTTCTTCAAGGCCAAGAAAAAAGCAAGAAAATAAAAACTGTGATCAAGAGAAAAAAACATAAATAAAAGTGAATGCATAGACAGGCTATCTGCTGAAGTTAATAGGTACAATCTTTACTTCAAATACATATTTTTTAATAGGAGAAAAAAACAAGGAAATCAGGATCTTAAAAAGGAGAGAATGTTAACAGATAATTGCAATCTCTTAAACAAAAAGCAGGCATTCTATAATTAATACAATGTCAGAAAGTTAATGATCATGAAATAAATTTAATTAATGCCAAGAAGATAGGGTTAGTAAATTTGAAGTAAATGGAAATTATCAAAATTGACCCTATTAGGCAACATTAAAAAAACCTAATCAGGGTACAGAAGTTTATAAAACTATCAGATTATTGATCATATGTAAAAGAATGCTCAAACTACCGCACAATTGCACTCATCTCACATGCTAGTAAAGTAATGTTTAAAATACTCCAAGTCAGGTTTCAGCAACATGTGAACCATGAACTTCCCGATGTTCAAGCTGGTTTTAGAAAAAGCAGAGGAACCAGAGATCAAATTGCCAACATCCGTTGGATCATGGAAAAAGCAAGAGAGTTCCAGAAAACCATCTATTTCTGCTTTATTGACTATGCCAAAGTCTTTGACTGTGTGGATCACAATAAACTGTGGAAAATTCTGAAAGAGATGGGAATACCAGACCACCTGACCTGTCTCTTGAGAAATCTGTATGCAGGTCAGGAAGCAATAGTTAGAACTGGACATGGAACAACAGACTGGTTCCAAATAGGAAAAGGAATACATCAAGGCTGTATATTGTCACCCTGCTTATTTAACTTATATGCAGAGTACATCATGAGAAACGCTGGACTGGAAGAAGCACAAGCTGGAATCAAGACTGCCGGGAGAAATATCAATCACCTCAGATATGCAGATGACACCACCCTTATGGCAGAAAGTGAAGAAGAACTAAAGAGCCTCTTGATGAAAGTGAAAGAAGAGAGTGAAAAAGTTGGCTTAAAGCTCAACATTCAGAAAATGAAGATCATGGCATCTGGTCCCATCACTTCATGGGAGATAGATAGGGAAACAGTGGAAACAGTGGCTGACTTTATTTTTCTGGACTCCAAAATCACTGCAGATGGTGATTGCAGCCATGAAATTAAAAGACGCTTACTTTTTGGAAGGAAAGTTATGACCAACCTATACAGTATATTCAAAAGCAGAGATATTACTTTGCCAATGAAGGTCCATCTAGTCAAGGCTGTGGTTTTTCCAGTGGTCATGTATGGATGTGAGAGTTGGACTGTGAAGAAGGCTGAGCACTGAAGAATTGATGCTTTTGAACTGTGGTGTTGGAGAAGACTCTTGAGAGTCCCTTGGACTGCAAGGAGATCCAACCAGGCCATCCTAAAGGAGACCAGTCCTGGTTGTTCATTGGAGGAACTGATGTTGAAGCTATAACTCCAATACTTTGACCACCTGATGCAAAGAGCTGACTCATTGGAAAAGACCCTGATGCTGGAAAGGATTGGGGGCAGGAGGAGAAGGGGACAACAGAGGATGAGATGGTTGGATGGCATCACCGACTCGATGGACATGGGTTTGGGTGAACTCCAGGAGTTGGTGATGGACAGGGAGGCCTGGCGTGCTGCAGTTCTTGGGGTCGCAAAGAGTTGGACATGACTGAGCCACTGAACTGACTAACTGACTGATAATTAAAGGACCAGAAAAAGAGGAGAAAATGATTGGGATAGAATTATGCTTAGAAGTATAAATGGAAATATATTTCCTAATGCTCATTGTTAGAATACTAAAATGCATTAGATCTTTATTACGGTGAATTTGGGACATCTGGTCCTGCTAGATAAGCATGTTCAGTCCTACTGGCTGTTTGATGGGTTTGTTAAGATATTCTTCACATATGTATGCATCACCAGTGAATAAAGAGACTGATTGCTTTCTTTCTATTTGGTAATGCTTTATGTATTTTTTCTTATCCTGTTGCACTAAGAACTTGAGCACAAAGTTAAATAGAAGTAGTGAAGAGAGACATCTTGTCTTGTCTTATATAGAAGAAAACATTCACTCATAAATACAATGTGGCTTGTAGGTTTTATAGAGAGTGAGTATCAGGTTAAGCATGCTTCTTCATATTATTAATTCATTGAGAAATTGTATGATGAATTCATTTTAAATTTTGTCAGATGTGCTTTTTTTTAAATCTATCTATTCTTTATATTTTTCTCCTGCTGCTGCTGCTGAGTCGCTTCAGTTGTGTCCGACTCTGTGCGACCCCAGAGACGGCAGCCCACCAGGCTCCCCCATCCCTGGGATTCTCCAGGCAAGAACACTGGAGTGGGTTGCCATTTCCCTCTCCTAAATGCCCTTAATTTGGTGAACTGCATTTATAGAGTTTTTTTTTTTTAATGTTGAACAAATGCTGCATTTCTATGATAAACTTCTTTAAGTATAAAATATTATTCATTTTATATATCACTGATTTTAATTTTCTAGCATTTTGTTAAAGGTTTTTGGTTTTATATTATGAGTGATGCTGACCTGAATTATTTTTGCAATACCTCTTGCTGGTTTTAGAAGCAAGATTATACTTGTCTCCTAAATGTGTCTGAAGTTTCCTTTCTGTGTCCATTTTCTGAATAAAAAAAAGAAAGTTTGCATAGACTGACACTTTTTTCTTCCCTAAGTGTTTGACATATTTCATGAGCACTGACATCTCAGTCTGAGATTTATTTTGTATGAAAAAAATTTACTTATGCAATTTTAACAGGATTTAAATAGGGCTACTTATTTATTAATAGATAACAAGCTTTAATGGGCTATTGAAGAGCTTATGTTTATGAAGCTAATTGTCTATTTAAGCTGGTGAATGTACTAAAATAAATTTTTTCATGTTCTTCTTTATTTCTTTAAAAAATATTTTTATTGTCTATACTGGTGTCCAATCCTTAATACTGGTCATTTTTTTCCTTGTTCTTACTCTATCAGTCTAGATAGAAACTTCTTGATTTTATTGAGAGAGCTTGACATCCAATGCTTCATTATTCTTCATTTTTTACTTCTTTTATATTTTTACTTCACTGCTTCTGTTCTTTTAATTTAATTATCTCTTCCTTTTTCTATTCATAAGGTGGAAAATTAAATTTTTCTTCTGAAATCTTTATAGATTTATATAGCTATGGTCAATATTGTTTTATTTTGTATGATAAAGCCAAATATTCTTTCATCTTTTTATATCACTATCTGGTTTTCCAAGAACTATATGTTTAGTGACTGCTGCTCATTAAATTATCTTGGCTCTTGAGGGGGAAAAAAAAAAAAGACTTTATCTGTTTGGTCAAAGACCACTTATTTACACTTTCAGTGTTATCCAATCTCTTCTAAACCTTTGTATTTTCATCTAGGATCATTCTTCAGTCTGAAAATTGTCTTTGATTATTTCTTGCAGTGTAATTCCCCCGTTGACTCAGTTTCTGCCTGAGAAGTCCTAATTTCACTAGCTCTAGAATTTTAGGTTGACCATTATATTTTCTCTTAATTGAGCACAACACTAATTAATTCTCTTTATTAAGCACAAGCAGTTTCTGGCCCTTTCAGTCTAACGTAATTGTAGAACTTTCTTTTGTATATCTTTCTTTAACCCTTTCTGGGCTTCCTATGAATATAATAGAAATGTACACAGTGCTCCAAAAGCACCATCCATAAATCTTTCTGAGACACATTCTTTAATATGTGGCCTTTGTGTGAGACAGTTGTAGTGCAAGGCACTGGTGATCCTTAGAAGGCCTTTTGTCAACTTTAGCTTAATTCTACTATCCACTGCCTTATATCTCTCCAAATCCTTGAAAGTAGATTTGATAGCCTAATCCTGATGTCATCTCTCCTCTGATGCCTTTCACTGCCTACAGATTCTTCTGAGAATAAAACTTGTAGAAAAAAAAAAAAAAAAAAAAACTCCTCCAACCGTATGCGTTGTCCTCTATATTGCCACTAAATTGTGCTTTCAAACTGAACACAACTGAAGAAAGGAATTTTCAAAAAACAGTTGAGAATTTCAGAGAGGTCTTGAAAATGGAAGTGTGAATCCCCCAGGAAAAGCTAAAGAAACTTGGCTGCACATCCGCCTGCTTTTGCCATCCCATTGTTGCCTCACTGTAAGTCTTTAAACAAGAGAGATAGCTCTTAAATTCTTAAATGGAGGGAACCTTGGGATTCCAAGGTGGCTCAGACAGTGAAGAATCTCCCTGCAATGCAGGAGACACCAGTTCGATCTCTGGGTTGGGAAGATCCCTGGAAGAAGCTAATGGCAGCCCACTCCAACGTTCTTGCCTGGAGAGTTCCTTGGACAGAGGAGCCTGTAGGGCTACAGTCCAGGGGGTCACAAAGAGTCGGACACGACTGAGTGACCAGCACTTTCACTTTTCAGAGGACATAGTTCTTCTCTGTGAAAAATCTGCTTCCATGAAGGAGAATGACTTAGAATAGTTCAAACAGAGAAGATGAAGAGAACAAAAACATTTTGAAATGACCACATTCTAGACTGCATTCTGAAAGTTCTATGAACTGCTTTGGGACATTTGGGTTTCTTAATTCTATCTCCTTTTTTTTGACATAACTAACACTTCATTTCTCCTTTCTCCTGTAATCTCTCATCCACTGAAAATGAAGGAATAGGGGATTATTTTACCAAAGCAAGGAGCTCCTGGCTAAATGGAAAATAGCATGAGGTTGAAGTTTCTTAGTAAAAGAGTGCTGACAGTATTTTATATTTTCTGTGTGCATGGGTTTAGAATTTACATCAAACTAGAGCAACTCTTCATTATCTCTATTCTTCAAATTAGTAAATTCTAAACAATATGACACAAATACCCATTAAGCAACACCAAATCAAGTCACATAATTAGGACAGAGAAAAAGTAAAGACTAGTTATTAACCTGGTTATGATATGAGTAAAATATGTGGTGAAGGGAAATGACATGATCATAAAGGTATTTGAAAGAAGAAGGGAAAAGTAAGTAAAGAAACATTTTAACTCTATTTTCTCTCTGTTCCTCTCTTTTGCTCTTCCTTTCCTTCCTTCTCGGGAGAGGTCACTATGATGAGATAGAGCAGAAATCAATTGGTCTGGCCCCTTGGTGGCGGTCACTCAGCCTCCACAGTCACCCCCGCCCCCCATGCTGGCCCATGTCACATTTGGAATTCGTTTGCGTAGCTGGGTAGCACTCCCTGTGGATTTGCATTGAGCAATTTTGCAGCTGTGACAGCTTGAAATCGAAAAGCTAATGCAACCAGCCACTGACTTCCTCTTTTCCTAAGCCCTAACCGGGAATTCTTGACATGGAAGGGGTGAGGATCCTTAAAATAGAAGGGAAAATGAATAAAGCTCTCAGGTATTGTGTGTTAAAATATCATCAGGCCTTTTGCTTTTCTGACGTAACATTCCTTGGCTCTGATTCCTGCATTCACCTCTGATTATACTTACCCACTTTGCTTTACTGGTTGAAAGGAGAACAGTGCTGTTGGGTTCCTTAATAGATATCTTCCCTTTGCCTTTTGGGAAACAAAGACTTGAGTAATTTTCCTAAAGTTTGAAAATTCAGGAAAGCTTTTTTTCACTTCTCTTTTTTATATTTCCTTCGATGTGTACTGGCCTCCTTATCTTTTACTCTCTCTCCAGCCATATCTCTCTGTGCAAACACAAACATGGACATACGCATGTATATGGCACAATGCACTGTAAAACAGGAGCCTTTGATTGATTCTCCTGAATTAATTGAATTTTAATGTTTTCAGAACACTATGTGGAGAAAGTAAAATATTTTTTGCACACAGACCTCTGCACATTTGTCTATTATATTTAACATTACCTTGTAATTTAAGCAATGATTCTTCTAAAATGTGAAAAATAATATACTCAGTTATCTTTCACTGAAATTTCTCTTCACATAAACCAAATAATGGATTACATGTTGACCATATTTTTTTTAAAATAAGTGAGCCACTGCAATATAGCCTCAGTACTTGGGGAGGTGGGGAAAGTTAGTTTTTCTCACTAAAAAGGAAGCAAGATAAAAAGTGTATTGGTTGGATAAAGCTGGGTTTTTGAAGATTAAAATTTTGTTAAAGTTTATTCCTTTAGTATTTGTATCCAGAAAGGTTTTCATTAAATTTTATTGGCTCAACTAAATAGGTTTATATCAGATGCATTGACTTTTCCAAAATCTAATATAATGCCTTAAATTAACATTGCAAAGCCCAGTAATTATTTTATTTCATGCCAAATGTCAGTTAAAACATCAATATCTGAGTGGTTTCCATGAATCAGATTTTGCTAAACTTTCTAGACCCTTCTGGAAGATATACTGCTTATTGATACATATGTACATTTGCGATGCTGTTGGGAGCGTGGGGGTGAGTACAGAGCAGAAGTGGTGGTTGAATAAAGCTGCTGCAAAAATGATCAGAGAGTTTCATATTGTTCTACACACACATATACAGGGAACCATGACTGGACACGAAAGGCATTCAGGTCTCACTTAAGGAGAATATTTCACTCTGCTGATGACTCCTGTGAGGCGTCAAAATCCCACCATGACTCCTGTTTTATCCAGGCAGCTTTCAAATTACACGCACGTAGAGTTTCTTCTCCAATTACGTCTCCAGGCCAACTTCTCTGAACAATGCCATCTGCTTATGCTGGCCAGGGGAAATCAGAACATCTGAGGACTGGCACCAACCAGAAATCTCCCTGACACATATTATTGGGGATTATGTAATAAGTCTTTGGTGAGTTTTCCAAATTGGTGTGTATGTTATCAGGTTTGGCTAAAACTAAGGCAAGAATTAATTTCTAGGTCAACTAATGGAAACATTTTTTCAGGAAAAAGTAAATATCAAGATGATCCTACCAGAAACTCCCATGTAGTTGAAACTTTCTCCTCCAATTCAGTGCCTCCTCTATTGACTATCGTGTGCTGTGTGCTATGCCACTTCAATCTTGTCTGACTCTTTGCAACCCCATGAACTGTAGCCAGCCAGGCTTCTCTGTCTGTGGAATTATCTAGGCAAGGATACTGCAGTAGGTTGTCATGCCCTATCACATATACCACTTATAGATCTCTTGCTTCATTATCACATATTATATGATGGATGTGTTATGTCAGTCCTGAGGATCAAGCACTAATATTAGTCTTATTACTGAAACTCCAATACTTTGGCCACCTGATGCGAAGAGCTGACTCATTGGAAAAGACTTTGATGCTGGGAAAGATTGAGGGCAGGAGGAGAAGGGGACGACAGAGGATGAGGTTTTGGATGGCATCATCGACTCAATGGACATGGATTTGGGTGGACTCCGGGAGTTGGTGATGGACAGGGAGGCCTGGCACGCTGCAGTTCATGGGGTCGCAAAGAGTCAGACAAGACTGAGAAACTGAACTGAACTGAACTTGACATAAATGAGTAATCTGGGAGAAATTAAGGTAACAATGAAAAGAGGAAGAGAGAAAGATAATTCATTACTCTATGTATCAGGCAATATATTGATATAATATTTTTTCTTTAATCTTTGATTTTCTTTAACTCTCATAATTCAGTGAGTTGAATATCATCTCCATTCTACACCTGAGGATAACAAAACATTATACAGGCAATTGGTGGAAGCACTAATGTCCTTGGACACAAAGAGAAACCTGTACCTCAGAAGCCTCCATGATGGCCCTTCTCTGACCATGCTTCTCTCCTGGCAGGGAGTCTTAAGCAGCATAGGGACATGCCCACAGAGCTACTATGCCCATCTGCAGACCAGGTCCAGGTTCAAGAATCCTGGATTCTTGAATTCTCGGCCAAATGATCTAAGCTCAGTTCCATCATCAGTATGGATCTTTTCTCCTCCCAAGGGTAATCCATACCACTCAGGACTTTTAACACTGAGTCCAAGGGGACTCAGCTTGGGTGTGCAGGTGGGCATCCATGTCCATGCACATCAGACTCCTAGTGATACTGCATAAAGTCAGAAGTAAGAACAAGGGGTGTTAGGCCAGAAACTTGGGGAGAAATCTAAGGAGTCTCAGTGTGGGCCTAGCCTTTCCGAGTGTTATAAAGGTGTATTTGTCAAGGTGGGAGGAGAGAGCCTGTTTTATTTAACATCCTCCTAGCTTGCTTTGACTTCCCTGGTGGCTCAGATGGTAAAGCGTCTGTCTACAACGTGAGAGACCAGGGTTCGATCCCTGGGTTGGGATGATTCCCTGGAGAAGGAAATGGCAACCCACTCCAGTTCTCTTGCCTTGAAAATCCCATGGATGGAGGAGCTTGGTGCAGGCCACTCTCCATGGGGTCGCAAAGAGTTGGGCACGACTGAGCAACTTCGTTTTCACTTTCACTAGCTTGGTTTGCAATCTTCCAACCCTGAATATACGTTGGACTGATGCGGAAGCTGAAGCACCAATACTTTGGCCACCTGAAGTGAGGAGCTGACCCTGATCCTGGAAAAGATGGAGTTCAAGAGAAGGGGACAACAGAGGATGAGATGGTTGGATGGCATCACTGACTCGATGGACCTGAGTTTGAGCAAGCTCCGGGAGGTAGTGAAGGACAGGGGAGCCTGGCAGGCTGCAGTCGGTGGAGTCACAGAATCAGGCCTAACTGAGTGACAGACGACAATGATACTTAGGTGTATTGTACATGAACTTCTGGGGCCTCAGAAATAGTATGATTGACACTTGGTGCAGGAACCAGCCTTTAAACCAAGATCTCTTACTCTGAGTTCTAAGCCCTTTGCCAGTAAAACAGATCTGTCTCTCTCCTTTCCCTTTGTGGGAGAAGTAAAGTAAAAGCCCTATAGATTCCCATCAACTTCGTTCTTCTTTTTATCTTTTTATGTACTTTAATGACAAGTATTCTTTTAAACCTGCTGCAGACTGAATATTTCTCATCCCTGTGTGGCAATTTTTGGAGGCAGGGCCTTTGGGAGATGTTTAAGTCATGAATTCAGAGCCCTCATGACTGGGATCAGCGGGCTGATACAAGAGCGCTCAGAGAGATCTCCCACCCTTCCGCTTTGTGAGGACAAAGCAAGAAGAAAGGAGTCTAAACCAGGAGCCCAGCTCTCGCCAGACACTGACTCCACCAGCGTATTGATCTCCAACCGCCCAGGCTGTAAAGCTGTGAGAAATCCTGGCTGGCCACAAAGCTTACTTCCATTATTCTGTAAGACGTTGCAGACTTTTGGATAATCCAATATATTTCTGCTGTTTATAACTTGAGAATGACATTTCTGTTGTTTATAATGTCCTGGATGGGCTCTGATATCATCTTTTCTTGTTTCTGGTTATAGAAGGAAAGCTTTCAAGAATTTACCAGTAAGCATAACGTGAGTCCATCCTAAAGGAGATCAGTCCTGGGTGTTGAAGGACTGATGTTGAAGCTGAAATTCCAATACTTTGGCCACCTGATGTGAAGAGCTGACTCATTTGAAAAGACCCTGATGCTGGGAAAGATTGAGGGCAGGAGGAGAAGGGAACAACAGAGAATGAGACGGTTGGATGGCATCACCGACTCGATGGACATGGGTTTGGGTGGACTCTGGGAGTTGGTGATGGACAGGGAAGCCTTGTGTGCTGTGGTTTATGGGGTCACAAAGAGTCGGACACAACTGAGAGACTGTACTGAGCTGAACTGATAATGTGAGTTTTGTTTTATTTTTGTATATTCTATTGTTGAGTTCAGAAAGTTTGCTTCTATTCCTAGGGGGATTATTCAGCCTTTTTTTTTTTCATAAAGTGATGGATTTTATCAAATGATTGTTCTGTGTCTATTACAACTGTATGTTTGCTTCCCTTTTATTAATATGGTATATTATATTGATTGGTTTTTGTATGTTAAGACACACTTAGAATTGTGTGGCAAATTCCATTTGGTCATGCCGTATAATCCTCTTGATATGTTAGATTCACTTTTTTAGAAATTTGTTGATGTTTTTTATGTCAATATTTTTATAATATTTTGCTATCAGATAAGACTGATCTCAATAAAATTGAATCAGAAAGTGTTTTCTTTCTTTTTTTTTTTTAGTTTAATGTTAATTCTTTAAATAATCATTATAGTTTACCAACAAAGTAATGTAGGTTTGGATTTTCCTTTGTGGGAAAATGGCTTCAAATACTCAATGGTTAATTCTTTAAATTATCATTATAGTTTACCAACAAAGTAATGTAGGTTTGGATTTTTCTTTGTGGGAAAATGGTTTCAAATACTCAATGGTTAATTCTTTAAATTATCATTATAGTTTACCAACAAAGTAATGTAGGTTTGGATTTTTCTTTGTGGGAAAATGGTTTCAAATACTCAGTGGTTTCAATACTCAATCTGTACACTCGTTTCCAATCTATTCAGGTTTGTGTCTTCTTAGCCAGTTATTTATTTATGTATTGGCCATGCAGTATGGCATGTGAGATATTAGTACCTCAACCAGAAACTGAACCCAAGTCCCCTGCTTTGGAAACAGAGTCTTATCCATTGGCCAGCCAGGGAAGTCCCCTGAGTCACTTTTGGGAGTTTGCATCTTTTTAGGAATTTGTTCATTTCACCTGGATTATATAATCTATTGCCATACAATTGCTCAGAGTATTTCCTTACAACCTTTATATTGTAAATCCAGCTCTCATTTTCCCTTTATCATTCCTGATTTTAGTAATTTAAATCTTTTTTTCTTGGTCAGTCTTGCTAAAGTCATCAATTTTATTGGTATTTTAAATGTTTCATTGTCTTCACTTTCTCTATTACTTTTTCTACTTTGTAGGTGTGATTTATATCTACAATCACTGAGGCTTCAGGATAAGAGATTATCCTTAACAATGTGGGTGGGTCTCAACCAATCAGTTAGAGGCCCTAAGAGAAACAAATGAGGTTTAAAGTGAAAAGAAATTCTGTCTCAAGACTGAAGTGCCAACTTCCTCCTGTTTCCAGCCGATGAGTTGCCCTGCAGATTACAGACCTGCCAGCTCTCATAATCACATGAGAGTGAAGTCTTTAAAAATTATATTTCTATAGATATATGTATGTATACACATCATACACACACACCCACACACACTATTATTCTGGTTTGGATTCAGTGAATTTCCTAAATATTGTAAATTATATATAACAGATTTGGAAACATCTTCCAATTTGCCCTTCTCTCCTGTCCTCTATTATTTCTAACTGGAGCCTTGATATGGTGCTAGAATATCTTACACAATCTTATGTATCTTTTTAAGTCTCTTTAAGATATACCCCCACTCTTCTACAGAGCATTTCCGGTACAATTTATTCAAGCCATCTGTTAGTTTTTCAAATCTATCTCTAATTCTCTCTTAAGTGATGTTTATTTTGGTGCCTAGCTACTTAATTTCTATTTTAATTTTCATTCTATAATTTGTTTATTTCAGATTTAAACTTGCTGTCACATATTATATCCTCCTTTCCTTCATTATATTTTGTCAACTTTATTTCTTTAAGTATATCAACCACTTATTTTATATAGTCCATACGACAGCTCTAATATCAGTTGTCACTGGTATCTATATCTGTGATTTTTTCTGATAAATCAAATTAATTGGGACTTCTTTCACTTTGTATTTAGAAGACTCGGTTTAAGAGCTTTGGGTTTCCATACACAAAAATAAACTCAAAATGGATTAAAGATCTAAATGTAAGACCAGAAACTATAAAACTCCTCAGTTCAGTTCAGTCGCTCAGTCATGTCTGACTCTTTGCGACTCCATGAATCGCAGCACGCCAGGCCTCCCTGTTCATCACCATCTCCCGGAGTTCACTCAGACTCACGTCCATAAAACTCCTAGAGGAGAATATAAGCAAAACACTCTCCGGCATAAATCACAGCAGGATCCTCTATGACCCACCTCCCAGAATATTGGAAATAAAAGCAAAAATAAACAAATGGGACCTAATTAAACTTAAAAGCTTCTGCACAACAAAGGAAACTATAAGCAAGGTGAAAAGACAGCCTTCAGAAGGGGAGAAAATAATAGCAAATGAAGCAACTGACAAAGAACTAATCTCAAAAATATACAAGCAACTCCTGCACCTCAATTCCAGAAAAATAAATGACCCAATCAAAAAATGGGCCAAAGAAGTAAATAGACATTTCTCCAAAGAAGACATACAGATGGCTAACAAACACATGAAAAGATGCTCAACATCATTCATTATCAGAGAAATGCAAATCAAAACCACAATGAGGTACCATTTCACGCCAGTCAGAATGGCTGCTATCCAAAAGTCTACAAGCAATAAATGCTGGAGAGGGTGTGGAAAAAAGGGAGCCCTCTTACGCTGTTGGTGGGAATGCAAAGTAGTATAGCCACTATGGAGAACACTGTGGAGATTCCTAAAAAACTGGAAATAGAACTGCCTTATGATCCAACAATCCCACTGCTGGGCATACATACTGAGGAAACCAGAATTGAAAGAGACACGTGTACCCCAATGTTCATTGCAGAACTGTTTATAATAGCCAGGACATGGAAGCAACCTAGATGTCCATCAGCAGATGGATGGATAAGAAAGCTGTGGTACATATACACAATGGAGTATTATGCAGCCATTAAAAGAATACATTTGAATCAGTTCTAATGAGGTGGGTGAAACTGGAGCCTATTATACAGAGTGAAGTAAGCCAGAAAGAAAAACACCAATACAGTATACTAATGCATATTTATGGAATTTAGAAAGATGGTAACAATAATTCTGTATGCGAGACAGCAAAAGAGACACAGATGTATAGAACAGTCTTTTGGACTCTGTGGGATGATTTGGGAGAATGGCATTGAAACATATATAATATCATATATGAAATGAATCGCCAGTCCAGGTTCGATGCATGATACTGGATGCTTGGGGCTGGTGCACTGAGACGACCCAGAGGGATGGTATGGGGAGGGAGGAGGGAGTGGGGTTCAGGATGGGGAACACGTGTATACCTGTGGTGGATTCATGTTGATGTATGGCAAAACCAATACAATGTTGTAAAGTAATTAATTTCCAATTAAAATAAATAAATTTATATTTAAAAAAATAAATTTTAAAAAGTAAAATTACATATAAAAAAAAGAGCTTTGTGGTTTTTGTCATCATAAAGGGTCTACTGGTTGAACTTTGAACCCTAGATGTAGGGTGCGTGTCCTCTGGATGTGTGTGTCTCTCCCCTTGTGTGATATATGCACCCAATGTCTTTCACCTTTTCCTTTCTTCTTCAGGGAAATAGGAGGCACTACCAGTTCCAAGGTGATGCAAACTAAATGTTTAGCTCTCATTAAATTCTAGATTTTTCCTATTTTATCTACTGAACATGTTACTGATCAGAGGTCCTCATGTCAGCAAGGTTCTCTTCAATAAATCTGTGTTTTAAACCATCAGAAACTGGCCTTCACTGTTAGAGAAATATTGACTCCAGAGATTTTTGCTGAGTAGATTCATGACTTATTTTTGTTTCCGACCAGAACAGTATGTAAGAATCTTTAAACTTTTCTTTAAATTTTAATTCATTAGAAATAAATATAATCTATGATACATTGACAGATGATATGTTTTTAATATTTATGGAATAAAAAGCAGTTTTAATCTCTTATAAGAATATATTTAATATATTTAACAAAATACTTTTTAATATTTCATATATTTAATATTCATATTATGTGCATACATGATTTTTGTTTAACATATATTTCATATTGACTTTAAATGTTTTAAAAGTTGAAATGTGGCATGTGTTTTTTAAATTATGTTACTGTACTCCTGGGTTTAGTGACGTAGGATGTAACTCATAAACTGTATAATATGAATATTTATATACACACAGAATGATACATATTTAAATATGGTGTTTCCTCTGATTATTCTAACTCTGAGTGAATAAGAATACCTTACCATAATAAGGAACTTGACTTTTTATGGAGACTATAGTGAGAATTCATTATATTACTTGTGAAACACTCATGAGAAAACCTTTTTGTCAAGAATTTCACATCCGTTCTAGTTACGCGTTCACCATGTTCAACCCTGAAACATTATTGCTTTGGAACAACATTCAAGAAGATGCCCCTGGGAAATACAAAAGGCCAGTGGTAAATTTTAAAGAATTGCTTTAAAAAGCTGCTCAAGTGACGGCTTCGCTCAATTTCCTGGTGTTTGTGCAGGCTCCATGTATTTCCTGTCAGAGGCACAGGTTAAACTTGGTTGCCTTCTGAGCGAAATCTGGGGATAACTTGAGTGTAGAACAAGGGAGCAAATACAATATCCACAATCCAAATGCAGGATTGGTTCTAAGGCTTCTCCTGGGATTTTAGACTGTGTCTGGGTTGAGTGCCTGTCTCAGCCGCTCGCCGGCCACTGGCAGCCTGCCAGTCCCGGCACCCTTGTCTCAGCCATCACTCCCGAGCCCCATCTCACCTGAGCCCAAGAGCAGGGGAGAAAGAGGACTGCAAACATTTGGAACAAGGATGAAGGCGGGCAAAGCACTTCGGTTTTTAGGAAGATGAGGGCTAGTCTACTATTGAAAAGATCTTTAAGAGTGTTATATCTGGTATACGATTAAGGCTAAGATAGTATATTTTGAAAAATTATTATAGCATAGTTGCTTTACAGTGTGGAGCTAGCTTCTGCTGTACAGCAAAGTGAGTCGGCCATATGCATGCGTCTATCCCCTCTTTGGGGGCTTTCCTTCCCATTTAGGTCACCGCAGAGCACTGCATGGGGCTCCCTCCCCTATACAGTGTGTGCTCACTTGCATCCATCCCTCTGCGACCCTATGCCAGCTCCTCTGTCCATGGGATTCTCCAGGTTAGAATACTGGAGCGGATTGCCATTTCCTACTGCAGGGGAGCTTCCTGATCCAGGGATGGAACCTCTGTCTCTTGCATCGGAGGCAGATTCTTTACCTACTGCGCCACCCAGGAAGCCTGTGTTTTATAGTGGATTAATATATTTTTAACTGTAATTGGCCTTTCCTTGAAATGCCATGAATTCTACATATGAACACATGCTAAGACTTAGCGGATTTTTCCATTTACTTTTGCTGTTCCACGTAGGATTTGCCTTTCTGTGGCTGGGGAATTACATTGCAGAAAACAAAACTTCATCTCCCCCCAATAAAAGCCACAAATGCCTGGTTTCATGTCCCAGCCTCTCTTGCAGGCAAGCAGGGAACATGACATAGCAACCCAAACTGGACACGCCGACCCCACACTTAAAATCACAAGCAATGTGACTGAGCAGGACCCATTCTTGCTATGGGTGGAAAACGCTGACAGCGGTTACGTCCAGGTCCCTGCTGTCTCAGACGGTAGAGTCCACCTACAATGTGGGAGACCTGGGTTCCATCCCTGGGTTGGGAAGATCCCCTGGAGGAGGGAAGCGCTACCCACTCCAGGATTTTTACTGGAGAATCCCCATAGACAGAGGAGCCTGGCCGGTATAGCCCACGGGGTTGCAAAGAGTCGGACACGACCAAGCGGCTAAGTACACACACTAGAGGTTCGACCTCTATCGTGCTGTCCACTGGGGGTGAGAGGCTTTTAGTAGGAAAGCTACATCTATAGCCAGTACCTCACTGACTTCATTTTTTCTTTCAATATATTTTGGTCATGCCCCATAGCATGTGGCTTCCCTGGTGGCTCAGATGGTAAAGCGTCTGCCTGCAATGCGGAGACCCGGGCTCGATCCCTGGATTGGGAAGATCCCCTGGAGAAGGAAATGGCAACCCACTCCAGTACCCTTGCCTGGAAAATTCCATGGACAGAGGCTACAGTCCATGGGGTCGCAAAGAGTCGGACACGACTGAGCGACTGCTCTTCACTTCACTTTATAACATGTGGGGTCTCAGTTCCTTGACCAGGGATCTAACCCCTGACCCTTGTATTGGAAGCTCAGAGCCAACCACTGGCCCACCAGGGAAGTCCTTTACTGACTGGATTTAGTTTATTATTTCTCTTTATGCAGCCTCCAAATTCTGTTCATTAGATTTTCTAGAGGATTTGTGAATCACTTAATATCTTTTTAATACATTCCTCTTCAGGTTAAATTATTCATACTTTATTTGTTGCCTTCAATTGAGTATCTCATATAAAGTGTGATAGCTAAGATAGCTCATTTTGCTCCTTAGAATTTCATTTCAGAAAATCGTGTAGAAACAATATCAACATTCATTAGTTATCGGACTATGATTTTGCAGGATGATTGTGATTTTGGCTAACTTTTCATGAAGGCAAGCTATGTTGGACACTGTGCTAGGAGTTTTATATGCAATGTTGCCTATAATATTCAACATGGCATGCAAAGTAGGTACTATTATTGCTTTTCTCACACAGGTATAAAAATCTAGTCAAAGACAGGCAATACTGTGCAAACAGTATGGTAAAGCCACAGCAAACAGGCCTCGTACGCAATTTCCTGCTCTGTGGTGTGCCTGTTAGATATCAGTTAATGTGCTTAGAGCTAGAAATCCAAAAGTTAATTATGACTATTCCTATCCTTGATTCATCTTTTAGGTAAAATAATAGAGTAAATCTATAACTATTATTCATTATGAACAGTTTATAATAGCATGATGGAAACTCAAATAAGGGCGCAATCATTTCTCACCACTAGTGTCCCGAAAAGCTGTAGACCGAAGAAGACAAGGATTCCCCCTTGTGCATATATGGCATCTGCTGTTGGGCAGCTTTATCAGTGTTATTTATGGGCTGAAAGGCTAAGACTGTTGCTGCTCAGTCACTAAGTTGTGTCTGACTCTTTGTGACCTCAGGTACTATAGCACTCCAGGCTTCCCTGTCCTTCACCATCTCCCAGAGTTTGCTCAAACTCATGTCCATTGAGTCAGTGATGCCATCCAACCATCAGGGGCGACAGTGGATGAGTTGGAAAGGGTAAAATATGATGACTCAACAAAAACTAAATCCCGAAGGTCACCCCTGATGCCTAATGTATCAGAGAACAGTGTCAAATTTCACTCCTGTGAATTCCCTCCTAAGACCGCATTTTCAGGAATTTCTTGGGATTTTGTTTTACAAATGATGACTAACTTTGGGGGATAAGAAAAAGAAACAAGTATCAGATTTGTTTGCAATATTTAAATGATATATTAGTCATAGGAAAACATCTGACTTTATACAGGTCAATTTTGACCTGACTACAAAATATTTTAATTGTGTAGATACTTAATGGTGTCTTTATATGTAAGAGATGGAGAAGGAAATGGCACCCCAGTCCAGTATTCTTCTCTGGAAAATCTCATGGACAGAGGAGCCTGATTGGCTTTAATCCTTGGGGTCGCAAAGAGCTGGACACGACTGAGTGACTGCACGCATGTGTGTGTAAGAGAGCAATTTTCTCAGTAAGAATCAAGTCCGCGCTTTTAATGAAATAGTTTTATGAATAAAGAGGTCAATAAGAAATGTAATCTCCCAACACCAGAAACACACTTCAGATGTGAAACCTTTAAGGGAAACAGACCAGAGAGAAGCTGCGGCAGCTTCCTATTGTCTCTGAAACAAATCAGGCAAATTAGTGGCTTAAAAGAACACAAATGTATCATCATCATTTGGAGGATGGCAGAAATCCCAGGTGGTGCTAGTGGTAAAGAAACTGCTTGCCCATGCAGGAGACGTAAGAGATGTGGGTCGGATCCCTGGGTCAGGGAAATCCCCTGGAGAAGGGAAAGGCAACCTGGTCCAGTGTTCTTGCCTGGAGAATCCCATGGACAGAGGAGACTGGTGGGCCACGGTCCACGGGGTTGCAAAGAGTCGGACACGACTGAAGCGACTTGACACACACAGCAGAAATTCACACCGTGTCTCAAGAGGCTCAAATCAAGGGGTCAGCAGTGCTGTGTTTCCTGAGGCTCCAGGGGAGACGCTGATTCTCTGCCTTTTCCTCCTTCTAGAGACACCTCGGGCCTTGCCGTCAAGAGCATCACTCAGCTTCTGCTCTGCCACCACGTCTCCTCCTCTGACTGCCTTTCCTGCCTCCCTCTTTCACGTTTGGGGACCTTTATGATTCCATTGGATCTACCTGGGTGATCTCTCCATCTGAAGCTCCTTTCCCTAACCGCAAAGCTCCCTTTGTCATCTAAGTAACAGATTCACAGATTCCAGAGACGAGCGTGTGGATCTATGGGGGGCATTATTCTGTCAACCACAGAAGCTTTTTCCTTCTACTTTGGCTTCCAATTTCTCTCCTACTGAATAAACTTCTTTTTCTCTCCTGATTTCTTTTCCTTAAATATGCAGGTCTATTTTAGAATGTCTCGCTAAAGCAAATAAACTTCTCTTTGGACTTTGTATCTCTCTCCAATTACCATCTTACCAGGCTTTATTCTTTGACAGCAGTCTTCTGGAAGTTTCTTTCACTCACTCTGTCCACTCCTTCTCTCTGAATCAATCTCCAGTTCATTTTCTTCCCCAGGGAGATTTTATAGCTGGTAACTACATTCCCTCCCCCTTCATATTCTGAACCCTCTCAATAGCAGTTAAGAGGCCTTCCTTCTTGAAATGGCCATTGAGCTTGGATTTCACGCTATCACATTTCCATAGTTTTCCTCTGATCCCTGCAGCTTCATCTTTTCCTAGTTCATTTGCTTTTTCTTTTTCTTCTATCTAGGTTAGTCTTGAACTTTTCTCCATTCCTGCAAAATTGTTTCTGTCTAGGTAATCTCATTCACTTGCTTTAGGTATGGTCTATCTGTCTTTTCTTTCTTTCTGAAAAAAAGAAAAAATAGATATATATTCTATTTGAAGGAAATGAATGATAATTGTTCATGCCTATGTTTCAATGAAGTTATATATGGAAATTTTCTGTGTTAATGAATGCATATCTATCTCATTTCTATGGTGATGCAATATTATGGACATACCATAATTAATGTAACTAGCTTATTGAGAAACTCTAATTTTCTATTTTTTCTATTATAGCAGCATTTTGATAAATGTGTGATATGCAGTGACAAACATTTTATCCGTGAGGAATACCAGAGAAGGATATTGAATTCATTTCAAAAGAAAAATCATAGCTGTTATACTGAGAACAGTATTTTCATCTGAAGTCCTTTCTGTCAGCAGAGTGCAGGAGTTCGCTAACTCACTTCCCTATGCATTAAAGGAGCCAAAGTCCTAAGAAAGAGAGTAAGAAGTTATGCAGCCACACTGGAAAGTACTCAGTTTCCAACTATCTTCTCTTCTTCTGGAGAGGAGATACTTCCTCTTTCCTTGGTGCTTTTCCATAAGAATGCCCCTTCAAGAAATGAAGAAATATTCCAATAATATACACATGTACAGTGAAAAATTCTTTCTATATGTTTTGTTAAACTTGTATAGAAGTGATGACAATTTTTTGAGCAACAATATAGGTTAAAACTCAGAATTTATATGGTCACATCTCTGATGATATCTGCTTTTCTCATTAAAAGCAGCTGATACCCAGCATAGCAGTGGTTTTGCTAAAGGCACATCTTCTGCCCTTTGGCTTAGGTTAGCCTTAGGAAGCCACCTTGTTTACCTCTGAGAAGGTTAGAAAGAGTTCCCTCCAAATTCCTGTTCTTTTCCTTATAAATGATTATCTGAACTGATCAATGGGAACAAAAAGCTTGGAATCCAATTTTCCTTAAGATGTCCTTGAACTTGAACTTTGGCTGACTCAGCCCCAGCTGGCACAGTGCACCTCCTTAGGTGTCTTCCAGAAAAGCAGGCTGACCTCAAGTGAAACATCCACCTTCCTAGAACACAAAAGTTGAGAAAATTTCTGAACCTTTTCTGTTTTCCAGGATCACAAGGCTCAGGTAATAGTCAACATTGTCAAGAATAGAAATAGTTGAGCACGAATACACACATACAATTTTTAAACAAAGTGGCAGAAGCAATTTAATGAAAGAAAGTGAAAGTATAATCGCTCAGTCATGTCCGCCTCTTTGTGAACCCGTGGACTGTAGCCCACCATGCTCCTCTGTCCATGGGATTTTCCAGGCAAGAGTACTGGAGTGGGTTGCCATTACCTTCTCCAGAGGATCTTCCAGACCCAGGGATCGAACCCAGGTCTCCCACACTGTAAGCAAGATGCTTTACTGTCTGAGCCAACAGAGAAGTCCAATTTAATGAAGAAATGTATTAAATAAATCATATTGGAAAAAAATGGACAACTGTAAGCAGAGCAAACAAGCAACAATCTTCATTAAAACTACATTGTACTTAAAACATTGACCTATAAGTCCAAGTGTAACAAGCATAATTATAATTTTGGAAAACACTGGAGAAGACCATGTGACCTAAGATTAGGAAGAGTTCACAGATATGACTCCAAAGAGCACAATCCATTAAAAACATAATGAAGAAACTGTGCTTCACCAAGATTAAAATCATTTGATTTCTGAAAGACCTCATTAAAAGGATGAAAAGGCAAACCACACAGATGGGGAGCAAGTATCAGCAAATCACATAACTGACCAAGGACTTGTTTCCGTAATTATAAAATATTTTCTAAATGATACGGTAAGAATACAATTCAGTTAGAACATGAGCAAAAGACACGAAAGACACCAGGGAAGAGAATACGAAATCCCAAGTGTTCACAGGAAAGTTGCTGACGTTGTTGTCCATCATGGAAATGCAAATTAAGAGGGAGGAGGGAGGGGGGTTCAGAATGGGGAACACGTGTATACCTGTGGCAGATTCATGTCGATGTATGGCAAAATCAATACAATATTGTAAAATAAAAAATAAATAAACCACAAAAAAAACTTCCATATAAAAAAATAATAAATAAATAAAAGCCATGAGGAGACACCACTTATTCCTGAAGAATTACATGTGTTGTGTGCTAAGTTGCTTCAGTGGTGCTTGAGTCTTTGTGACCCCATGAGCTGCAGCCCGCCAGGCTCCTCTGTCCATGAGATTCTCCAGGCAAGAACACTGGAGTGGGCTGCCATACCCTTCTCCAGGGGATCTTCCCGACTCAGGGATCAAACTCTTAAGTCTCCTACATTGGCAAGCAGATTCTTTCCCACTAGTGAGTGAGTGTGTGTGTGTGTGTGTATGATAAATATACATAATTCACACACACACAGACACACACACACACGCCAAGTTCTGATGAGGATATGGAACAACTAGATCCTGAAGCATTGCTTGGGAGATGAGAGATCGTTACAGCTACTCTGGAGACTGCTTGGAGATTTTTTTTTTTTTTTTGCACTCACTAGAGTTCATTTCATTGAACTGATCTAAATATTTTAGTTAAAGAAATATCTGAAGATTACATTATTAATGGGAAAAATATAAACATCAGTTCAGTTTAGTCACTCAGTTGTGTCCGACTCTTTGCGACCCCATGAATCGCAGCACGCCAGGCCTCCCTGTTCATCACCATCTCTCGGAGTTCACTCAGACTCACATCCATTGAGTCCGTGATGCCATCCAGCCATCTCATCCTCGATCGTCCCCTTCTCCTCCTGCCCCCAATCCCTCCCAGCATCAGAGTCCTTTCCAATGAGTCAACTCTTCGCATGAGGTGGCCAAAGTACTGGAGTTTCAGCTTTAGCATCATTCCTTCCAAAGAAATCCCAGGGCTCATCTCCTTCAGAATGGACTGGTTGGATCTCCTTGCAGTCCAAGGGACTCTCAAGAGTCTTCTCCAACACCACAGTTCAAAAGCATCAATTCTTTGGCGCTTAGCCTTCTTCACAGTCCAACTCTCACATCCATACGTGAACACAGGAAAAACCATAGCCTTGACTAGACGGACCTTAGTCAGCAAAATAATGTCTCTGCTTTTGAAAATGCTATCTAGGTTGGACATAACTCTTCTTCCAAGGAATAAGCGTCTTTCAATTTCACGGCTGCAGTCACCATCTGCAGTGATTTTGGAGCCCAAAAATTAAAGTCTGACACTCATATTTAAAGATCATTTTGTGGTGACATATGGGAAATAGATTTCTCCAATAACATGATTAGCTTTGTCATTCTACTAGTGGAATACATCCTGCAGAAACATGTTTTTACCTTCAAATCTGAGCACATTCAGTTCAGTTCAGTTGCTCAGTCGTGTCCTACTCTTTGTGACCCCATGAATTGCAGCACGCCAGGCCTCCCTGTCCATCACCAACTCCCAGAGTTCACCCAAACTCACGTCCATCGAGTCCGTGATGCCATCCAGCCATCTCATCCTCGGTCGTCCCCTTCTCCTCCTGCCCCCAATCCCTCCCAGCATCACAGTCTTTTCCAATGAGTCAACTCTTCGCATGAGGTGGCCAAAGTACTGGAGTTTCAACTTTCGCATCATTCATTCCAAAGAACACCCAGGACTGATCTCCTTTAGAATGGACTGGTTGTATCTCCTTGCAGTCCAAGGGATTCTCAAGAGTCTTCTCCAACACCACAGTTCAAAAGCATCGATTCTTCAGCAGTCAGGTTTCTTCACAGTCCAACTCTCACAACCATACATGACTACTGGAAAAACCATAGCCTTGACTAGACGGACCTTTGTTGGCAGAGTACTGTCTCTGCTTTTGAATATGCTATCTAGGTTGGACATAACTTTCCTTCCAAGGAGTAAGTGTCTTTTAATTTCATGGCTGCAATCACTATCTGCAATGATTTTGGAGCCCCCCAAAATAAAGTCTGACACTGTTTCCACTGTTTTCCCATCTATTTCTCATGAAGTGATGGGACCAGATGCCATGATCTTCGTTTTCTGAATGTTGAGCTTTAAGCCAACTTTTTCACTCTCCTCTTTCACTTTCATCAAGAAGCTTTTTAATTCCTCTTCACTTTCTGCCATAAAGATGATGTCATCTGCATATCTGAGGTTATTGATATTTCTCCCGGCAATCTTGATTCTAGCTTGTGTTTCTTCCAGTCCAGCGATTCTCATGATGCACTTTGCATACAATAAGTTAAATAAGCAGAGTGACAATATACAGCCTTAATGTACTTCTTTTCCTATTTGGAACCAGTCTGTGAGCACATTACCCTCACATAAAAAAAGGAAAAAAAAGATATTGGAAAAAAAAGGAAACTTTGATTAGTTTAAATTTGTGGTAGACCACATCTGATTTGTTGAAGAGCAAGTTCTTTTTCAGTCCCTAAGACATCCAACACCCATGCAGAGGAATTAAATTTAGATGCCCTTCTTCAAATGGCTGATAATTTACATGTGATTTGCAAGACTGAGAGTTTGAACTACTTTTGTGACCAGGAAGAAAAGTTTAGAGATGAAATGGTGTTTATTTGGAAATTTTCTCCTGCTTCTGGAGATATCTATGAGGCATCTACAAATGCACAAGAAAAGAAGCATTATGCAAATATTGTAAAGACGTGGTGAAAAAGCTATTAAGAGAACACTCAAGAATGGACATTGTCGTCTATGGTATGTGGTTTTATGTGACTGTGTATCTGAATTTGAGGGCTTACAAAACAAAATCAAATACGAAAACACTTCAAGGAACATCTAGATAAAACAAGAGAAGATACTGTTACACTCTCAAAACTGAACTGGGTTGAGCAAAAACATGGCTGCTACTCTGTTTGGAACAATACCATCCTCAGCTAAACAGGAAGCTTTGCAAAATTTCCTTAAGGCAGAAGAACTACAGCCTGGATTTTTTTTCTAAGTCCAATTGCACATTCTTAGCAATTTCTTATTGAGCTGAATATGTGCTATATGTTCTCAAAATTATATTCCTGGGTATTTATAATAGAAAAATGAAAATATCTCTACTTAACACTCATAGCATGAAGTTGAGCAAGATGTGATTTGCCCATAAAATGTGCAGTTATCAGATGACTCGGGCTTCCCTCAGAGTTCAGCTGGTAAAGAATCTGCCTGCAATACACGAGACCCCAGTTCAATCCCTGGGTTGGGAAGATTCCCTGGAGAAGGAAAAGGCTGCCCACTCCAGTATGCTGGCCTGGAGAGTTCCATGGGCTGTAGTCCATGAGGTCATAAAGAGCTGGACACAACTGAACGACTCTCACCCTCACTCCTCACTACCAGACAACTCAGCAAGTAGGTGACGGCATGTTCAGTTCAGTTCAGTGCAGTCGCTCAGGCGCGTCCGACTGTTTGCGACCCCATGGACGCAGCAGACACAGGGTGGAAACCATTGTTCACAGTAGTGTTAGCCATAACAGCCCATAATGAAACAAATTTCCACTGAATGATAAATAAATAGATAAAATATGGTATATAGACATCACAGAATATTATTCAGAAATAAAAATGAAATGAAAGTCTGTAGCTTGCTAAAATGTGAATTTTGGTGTCATTATTTTTCAGTTGAAAGAAGCCGGAGGACCATATATTGTATGGCTCCACTTACATTAAATATACAGAATAGAAAAATCCAGGGAGACAGATAGTAGAAAGTAATTCCTGATTTCTTAATGCTTTATGAGCTTTTTGAGTAGGGAAATGGGGGGAGGCCAGGATGGGCATGGGGTTTCTTTTGGGGGTGAAAATGTTTTAAAATTAGTTTATGGTGATGGGTTATACAATTCTGTGAGTATCCTAAAATGCACTGAATGGTATATTCCAAATGGGTGACTTGAGGATATGCCAAGTCTATCTCTGATAAGTGGTTTAAAACAGCTTCTATGCTTTTTCATTTAATTTTTATAACATTCTTTAAATGCCCTGATGGAGAAAATTCCAAAACTGCAGGGTGTAGGATTAGGAGGAAAGACTATATAAAAATGGTGTATCGATGTCATATTGCTGCTCTTGATGCATGTACAATAGTTTTGTACAACTTTATCATTCAAGGAAGTTTGGTCAAAGGTATGTGGGAATGCTGCCTTTTTTTTCAACTTCTCTTGAATTTAAACAATTTCTAATTTTAAAGTTTCTAAAAATCTAACTCTTTAAGAGACTGAATCTTACTTTTGAGAAAGAAACTTTCTGACATATTATGTGTCAACATTGTTTGAAGTCAAAATCCAGCTGAGCAATTGTATTACTGATATTTCAGTCTGTTAGTTCTTCTCTTTCACAGCTTAAGTCTTGAGGTTGGTTCTGCTATGTCCACACATTGATCTGTTAGAACTTTAAAGTTTTCAGCTTCAGAGAGCATCGCTTTCAACACTTAGGGAAAATATTGTCAGAAATCCTGGAGACTGAAGGAAAGAATACAACATATTTAGCCACATACTCTCTAGTTTAAAATAAATAAGTAAAAAGGAAAATATGTAACTCACATTCCCAACCTCATGAAAAGGCAGAAATTAAGTGGTGTGAAGCATCACCGTGCTAGAAATATATCATTTCTTGTGTTTTGTCCCCTTGATGGTAGTTTAGTCATGAAGTCATGTCTGATTCTTGCAACTTCATGGATTGCAGCTCGCCAGGCTCCTCTGTCCATGGGATTCTCCAGGCAAGAATCCTGGAGTGGGTTGCCATTTCCTTCTCCTGGGGATCTCCCCAACCCAGGAGTCGAACCCAGGCCTCCTGCATTGCAGGCAGATTCGTTATCAACTGAGCTACAAGGGAAGCCCTTTGTCCCCTTGCTGCTAAGTCACTTCAGTCGTGTCCGACTCTGTGAGACCCCATAGACGGCAGCCCACCAGGCTCCACTGTCCCTGGGATTCTCCAGGCAAGAACACTGGAGTGGGTTGCCATTTCCTTCTCTAACCCTTTGTCCCCTTAGGATATTTTAAAACAATAACATGAGTTAGCTCATATATGCATCCTCTTCGTTAGACCTTCATGTTGATTTATTGGTGAGTCCTTCATGGCATCTGTGCGATCATGTGAGCTTGAAGAAAAAAATTAAAAGGAGACTAAAAAGTGATACCTGCTGAGCCTGCCAATACAAAAGCGGCTTTGACAGTTACAAGAGAAAACTGCCACGCTGTCAGAAAGGCTTTGACGGAAGTAAGTGAACCACGTTGACGGGATATCGTGCGGCATCTGGCGGCTGTCTCAGATGAACGCCCTCGTTTCCTTGTCAACGTGCTTCCGAGGGATGCATTCTGTGGACTGTCTTGGTTTCCCACAGCTCCTTGAAAGCAGGGGACCGGTACCTTGAGCAGAATCACTGCTCAGCTTTTCATCAACTGCCTTCCAAGGGAAACGTGGCCATCGGAGAGGTGACTGGAAAATTCTGAGCTTTAGCCCAAATTGCTGGTCAAAAGGAATTTCCATTGCCACAATGCCAGGTTAACAAAACAGGCAAAAGGAATTTTCCCCTATACTTCTGTACTTTTTGGAATACTATCTCTTTTTTCAGGGACATTGTTATGGAAATTCACTTATCTCTGCTCCAAGAAAAGGAGAACACAGTGAAAAAGTACTTTCCAAGTGTGATTTTTTTTTTTTTTTTAACTGCTTACCTCATTCCCTATCTTATAATAGACTCTCTGGTCCTTCCACACACACAGAAGTAATAGTTACTGAACTACCGGACTCTATGCTATGATCACAGGATCAGAATAATATTTAATATCATAATTTGGGAATAAAATAAATATTCTATGGCATTCTCCACTGACCAGTTATTTGTTACAGCCTATTTTATAGCTATTAAAATGCTTTTATAGTAGAAACACTAGAAAAATGGAGCTACTCAATAGGAGGGTTGTTATACTAATTATAGTGAATCCAGAATACTGCATTGCCATAAAAATGAGGTAAATATCCATGTGCTAATATGGAAAATTTCCATGCTATGATTTCAGTAAAAAGTAGAAGTAAATAATTATCATCTCGTTTCCCTAAGGAAGCAAGAAAATTTTTTTTTTTTCTTTCTTTCTTTCCAGGAAAAGTTATAAGAAAATTAAAACAGTGATCATCTTTAGGGGAAAAAACTGGGAACTGGGGTAGGGTTATTTTTTTCACTTTTCATCTCACTCCTTTCTAAATGGCTTAAATATTTTAGCTATGCATGCATAGCACTTTTTTTATATTAACTAACATTATCCAGGAAGAAAGAATACATACAACTGTTCATTTCATTCATTGCGTTCTCTTTCTTCAAACAAACAAGAACCACGAGCCTGTTTGCTGCATACATTTGAGAGATTCTGTCTGTTTATTCACTGTCGGTCCCTCACACTCGGCACACGTTAGGAACTTAGTAAATGTTCATTTCATAAATAAACAACAAAAATGAGTAAGTATATTTAAAATGGCATTGAAGTTAAAATAAAAGGTCTCTTTAAGTACAAAATAAACAAATTCAATTATATTTATTTTTAGCATGTACTTTCCCAGAGTGTTTACCCTGCCTGATAAGAAGTGAAGACATTCCCGTTAGTGAAACACTTTTAATGCTGAACTCATTATGAAGGGCGTCATTGGCTCAGCCAGTAAACATGTCAATGCTAACGCCTAGTATGAGCTAGATGAATGAGCTAAAGAGCCGAGCATGCACAATTGTGTGCATGAGCTTTGAATTATCATATGAACACAATTCGAAAATTAATTCGGGATAAAGAGTTGTGACAGAGTGAGAATTCACTTACATTAACCTTCCCAAGAAAGTCTTCCTGATTAAACTCTACAGAGATTTGAATCTAGAGTCTACCTGTACATGCGGGGAAAGCCTTTCAAAGCCATGACAGTTTTAGTTGAGAAGAGCTTCCCAGGTGATGCTAGTGGTCAGGAACTCGCCTGACAATGCAGGAGACGTAAGAAACGCGCATTTGACCCCTGGGTCCCGAAGATCCTCTGGAGGAGGGAACAGCAACCCATTCTAGTATTCTTGCTGGAAAAAATCCCATGGACAGAGCAGCGTGGAGGGCTACAGTCCATGGGGTCACAAAGAGTCGGACACAACTGAAGGGACTGAATGCGCACGCGTGCACACACACACACGCACACACATACATACACACACACACACAGCGTGTCCCCAGAGGCTGTGAGCAGGGCCTGTAACTGAACTGTGGTGTGTAGCACCAGAGAGATCACAGAGGCCAGTCCCGACAGAGTTGCAGGACACTTGGAAAACTCATTCTTCAGTCTAAGAGCAATCAGAAGCCATGGAAGTGTCTTAAGAATGGGTATAATTTGCCAAATGTCTTCTCTGTATTGATTCAACCATGTGAGGTTTTATTCCTTAGACTGGTGATATAATGGACTGTATAACTGATTTTTGAATATTGAAAACGTTAGCACTTTGGAAAGAAACCTGACTTGTTAGTGGCATGTTATTCTTTCAGTTCAGTTGCTCAGTCGTGCCCAACTCTATGTGACCCCATGGACTCCACGCCAGGCCTCCCTGTCCATCACCAAATCCTGGAGCTTGCTTAAACTCATGCCTATCGAGACGGTGATGCCATCCAACCATCTCATCCTCTGTCGTCCCCTTCTCCTCCTGCCTTCAATCTTACCCAGCATCGGGGCCTTTTCCAATGAGTCAGCTCTTTGCATCAGGTGGCCAAAGTATTGGAGCTTCAGCCTCAGTCCTTACAATGAACATTCAGGACTGATTTCCTTTAAGATTGACTGGTTTAGTCTCCTTGCAGTCCAAGGGACTCTCAAGAGTCTTCTCCAACACCACAGTTTAAAAGCATAATTCTTCAGCAGTCAGCTTTCTTTATGGTCCAACTCTTATATCCATACATGACTACTGGAAAAATCAAAATTTTGACTAGACAGACCTTTGTTGACAAAATAATTTGCAGTGGTTTTGGAGCACAAGAAAATAAAGTGTCAGTGTTTCCCGTTTTCCCATCTATTTCCCATGAAGTGATGGGACCAGATGCCATGATCTTTGTTTTCTGAATGTTGAGTTTTAAACCAGCTTTTTCATCTTCTCCAACACCACAGTTTAAAAGCATAATTCTTCAGCAGTCAGCTTTCTTTATGGTCCAACTCTTATATCCATACATGACTACTGGAAAAATCAAAATTTTGACTAGACAGACCTTTGTTGACAAAATAATTTGCAGTGGTTTTGGAGCACAAGAAAATAAAGTGTCAGTGTTTCCCGTTTTCCCATCTATTTCCCATGAAGTGATGGGACCAGATGCCATGATCTTTGTTTTCTGAATGTTGAGTTTTAAACCAGCTTTTTCACTCTCCTCTTTCACTTTCATCAAGAGGCTTTTTAGTTCCTCTTCACTTTCTGCCATAAGGGTGTGTCATCTGCATATCTGAGACTATTTATATTTCTCCCAGCAATCTTGATTCCAGCTTGCACTTCATCCACCCCAGCATTTCTCAAGATGTATTCTGCATATGAGTTAAATAAACAGGGTGGCAATATACAGCCTTGACATACTGCTTTCCTGATTTGGAACCAGTTCATTGTTCCAGTCAGGTTCTAACTTTTGCTTCTGGAATGGGTAGGCCAGAATACTGGAGTGGGCAGCCTGTGCCTCCTCCAGGGGATCTTCCCAACACAGGGTTTGAACCCAGGTCTCCCACATTGCAGGTGGATTCTTTACCAGCTGAGCCACAAAGGAAACATGCTATTCTTTAGATTTCTAGTTGTCTGTGTATTTATGTATGAATGTGTGTATCCATCCACCCACCTAAATTTATACCAATATAAATTTATATCAATCTATCTATACACATAAAACTGGATTTGATTTGCTATCATTTATGCTGAGGGTTTTTGTGTCTAAGCTCTTACAGGATAATATTCTATAGTTTTGTTTTTGGTTTTTTTTTTTTTTTTTTTTTTGGTACTTTTTTTGTCTAGTTTAAGATCAGGGCAAAGCTGGTGTCATGAAATGAGTTGAAAAATGTTCACTCCTCTTCTATCTCTGGTGCAGACTGTGCTGAATTGCTATTTCCTCTTTTATGTTTGGTAGGGTTGAATCTTCCTGAGGGACTTTGCTTTTGTGTAGTTGTCAAGGATCCCTTTTATGTAAGCTGCTAAATTCATGTGCTGACAGGTGTTTGTAGTATTCGTGGTGATTCTTGTAAAGTCTCTGGGATCTCTTCTCATTATCCTCTACAGGACTCCTGATATTAGCCATTGTGTCTCCTCTTTTTTCTTTTTTATCAGTTTTGATAAAAGGTTGTCATTTCATTGTTATTTTTACAAAGGTAGGTTTCGGTTTGACTGATTTTTCTATTATTTTTGCTTTTGATTTCATTGATTTCTGTTCTATTTCATTTTCTTCCTTATGTTCATTTTGAGTTTGTTTTGTTATCCGCTTTCTATTTCTTGATGTGGAAGCTGATATTATTAATTTGAAGCACCTCCATTATCTTTTCAATGAACTTCAAATAGGAAGATAGGTCTTATTACTAACATTTATAGATCCTAATGCTCTGAAATCCTTTATATAGATCCACATTTCCATCTGGTCTAACTGTCTTTTGATTGAATGACTTTCTAAATATTTCATTGGTTATTGGTGATGAGTTTGTCAATTGACTGTACATCAAACATTTAATATCACCCTTATTTTTAAAAATTGACTAGGTATAGAATTCTTCTCTTCTTGTTTTACTATAAATATGGTCATCCTCGGTTTTCTAACTAGGATTTTTGATGAGAAGTCACCTGTAGTACATTGGCTTTTTCTTATCTCTGTAGGTCTTTTGGGATGATATTTTTAAAATAATTTTCTATAGACTTAAACAATTTTATTTTGACCAGTTCTGTATGTTTCTTATTTCAGCTGCTTATGGTTCATTGGGCTTTTTGCATCTGTGTATTTATGGCTTTTATTCTATGTTTTTGTCCACGGCATGCAGCACGCAGGATCTTAGTTCCCTGTCTAGGGATTGAACGTGGGCACCTGCAGGGGAAGCTCAGAGTCTTGACCACTGAACTGCCAGAGAAGGCCCAAGAAGAAGAACTAAAGAGCCTCTTGATGAAAGTGAAAGAGGAGAGTAAAAAGTTGGCTTAAAACTCAATATTCAGAAAACTAAGTTCACAGCATCTGGTCCCATCACTTCATGGCAAATAGATGGGGAAACAATGGAAACAGTGACAGACTTTATTTTGGGGAGCTCCAAAATCACTGCAGATGGTGGCTGCAGCCATGAAATTAAAAGACACCTGCTCCATGAAAGAAAAGTTATGACCAACCTAGACAGTATATTCAAAAGCAGAGACGTTACTTTGTCCACAAAGGTCTGTCTAGTCAAAGCTATGGTTTTTGAAGTAGTCATGTATGGATGTGAGAGTTGGACTATAAACAAAGCTGAGCTTTGAAGAATTGATGCTGTTGAAGTGTGGTGCTGAAGACTCTTGAGAGTCCCTTGGGCTGCAAGGAGATCCAACCAGTCCATCCTAAAGGAAATCAGTCCTGAATATTCATTAGAAGGACTGATGCTGAAGCTGAAACTCCAATACTTTGTCCCCCTGATGTGAAGAGCTGACTCATTTGAAAAGACCCTGATGCTGGGAAAGAGTGAAGGCAGGAGGAGAAGGGGATGACAGAGGTTGAGATGGTTGGATGGCATCACTGACCCAATGGATGTGAGTTTGGGTGAACTCCAGGAGCTGGTGATGGACAGGGAGGCCTGGCGCGCTGCAGTTTAATTCAGTTCAGTCCTTCAGTCCATGACCGGACGTGACTGAGGGACTCAACTGAACTGAATTTGCAGCTTTTATTAACTCATGAAATAATTGGCCATATTTCTTAACACAGTTTTGTGTATCTCCCTTTTTCTAGAGTTCCAATTTATTCAGTATATATTCAGTATATTCAGTTCCAGTATATATCTGGCTTCCTGACGCTTCCTATCTTACTGAGTCTCTGTACATTTTTTTTCTCACTTTAGGTTTTTTCTGATACTTTTTTTCCCTACATCCTAAGTTCATTTGTCTTTTTGGTCTTGAATGTCTAAAATGCTTTTAATCCCACTCAATATATATTTTATATGATACATTTAGTCTCTAGAATCTTGATTTGAGTATTTTGGGCATGTATATCTGTTCTTGACATGCAGCCTATATTCAAAATAGCTTCTTTACAGTCTTTACCCACTAACTGCACTTTCTGCTCCTTCTTACGGTCTGTTTCTATTGACTGACTAGCTTTGCTGTGGGTCATCGTTCCTGCCTCACTGCATGCCTGATGTTTTGTATCTGTGATTCTGTTTATTTATGGCTATGCTGGGTCTTCGCGGTTGCGTGGGCTTTCCTCCAGTTAGTGCGGCCCACACTCTAATTGTGGTAGCAGGCTTCTCACTGTGGGGCCTTCTCTTGTTGAGGAGAAGAGCACGGGCTCTATGGCACGTGGGCTTCCGTAATTGCGGTGCTTAGGGTCAGTGGCTGTGGGTCGCAGGGTCTAGAGCACAGGTCAGTGGCTGTGGGTCCCAGGGTCTAGAGCACAGGTCAGTGGCTGTGGGTCGCAGGGTCTAGAGCACAGGTCAGTGGCTATGGGTCCCAGGGTCTAGAGCACAGGTCAGTGGCTGTGGGTCCCAGGGTCTAGAGCACAGACTCGGTAGCTCTGGTGCATAAGCTCAATTACTCTGCAGCCTGTAGGCTCTTCCTGGATCAAGGATTGAATCCATATGTCCTGCATTGGCAGGTGGATTATTTATCACTGAACAACCTGGGAAGTCCCCTTTGTCTTCTTAACTTTGTTATATTTTCTCAATCTGGTAGAATCAGAGCCTTATTATCCAGTCTATATATATATATTTTTTAATTTCTCTTTTGCCTACACACTTGTTTTGAATATTCAGAATCATCTTGTCAAGAATTCATTTCTGACCGCATATGCCTTTTAACCCAGCAGAAACACACACTCTTCATAGAATGCTACTCAATAACAGTGAAGTTGGGAAATTAGTTGGAAGAATCTGCCTGCAATGCAGGAGACCCCGGGTTGTCTCCTGGGTCAGGTAGAGCTGCTGGAGAAGGGAAAGTCTACTCACTCCAGTGTTCTTGGGGCTTCCCTGGTGGCTCAGCTGGTAAAGAATCCGCCTGCAGTGTGGGAGACCTGGGTTCAGTCGCTGGGTTGTGAAGATCCCTGGAGCAGGGAGAGGCTGCCCACTCCAGGATTCTGGCCTGCAGAATTCCAGGGACTATACAGTCCATGGGGTCGCAAAGAGTCGGACACGACAGCGATTTTCACTTCACTGCGGTGGTTTCAGGTCCGTCTTAATAAACATAAAAAAGTGCTGCTCTGTCAGTTCTTGTGGCTGTATCGGTGCCTTCCTCCCTCCCGTATTTCCATCATGCTACGCAAGCTCTTACCGTAAGAAACACCCTCAAATTCCTGGGCTTCCCAGTTAACTATATACTCCTCATCACCTTATTAAGGGAAAGCATCTGCATTCTATTTTGCACCAACTTTAAAAGGGAAGGATGAAGCAGAAATTAAAAAAAACTGGAGTTAACAATTGTCATAAATAAAAATTGGGAGGAGATGGGGATAGTCCTGAAGCCGTTTTCACGGCCATTTGATAAAGAAAAGCTTCCCAGTTGACTCATATATTCATTGACACAGATGAGAAAAGTGATTCTTCCCAATTCCTGGCAGTAAAAACTATACCACACTCCCACAGGATCCCGGCATTTATTTTCTCTCTCTGAGTGCATTAATAACACTCCTTTTTCATAGAAAAATGTCCAGCTTTAGTCACCTTTCCAAAGCTGTGCCCTTGACAATTGTACAGCCACGTTCAGCGGCAGAGTAAAGTTGCAGGTGGGTCAAAATGACCTGGGAGAGGAAGAGAGCAGTAGGCGGCACGGATGGATTTTCTCTTTATTGGACCAGACAGCCAGAGTGGCACTCAGAAGAGCACGCAGGGATGCAGAAACACAACTCCTATTGGCTGCGATGAGCTCCATCTCCGTCAGTCCCTCCACGCTGGGCAGTAATCTTCTGATGTGCTTTTGCGCACAACAAGGTGTTTGATAAATAAAGTGAAAACCCTGCATCCACCACTTCATTGTCTTCTTATAATGGCATTTTAAATTATCTTTATGATCTGATTTTAAGTGTTTCAGATGTCCTGAGGAAAACTGTCAAAACCAACAGCAATTCTTTAAAATTTGTATCTGCATACAACACAAATATACTTGGAAATATGTATGTTTAAAATAAATTGGAATACATTGGTGTAGCAGGAAAGTAAAGAGGGTTCCCAGGTGGCAGAGTGGTAAAAAATCCACTTGGCATTGCAGACACGAGTCACGGGCTTGATTCCTGGGTCAGGAAGATCCTTTGGAGAAGGAAACGGGAACCCACTCCAGTATCCCTGCCTAGAAAATACCATGGATAGAGGATCCTAGCAGGCTACAGTCCATGGGGTTGCAAAGAGTCAGACACAATTGAGCACACAGGAAAGTAAAACGTAAAAAAAAAAAGATTTCATCTTAATATTTTTAACAAAAAGAAAGAAAAAAAAAGATTTTTTATGCATGGATAAAAATGTCAGTAGACCTCAGCAAATGATAAAAACAAATTCTGCGGCATGATGCTATCAAGACAATGAGAGAGGTCACCCCTAACTTCAGTCGTCTCAATATAATGAAGGCCATATATTACAGGCCCACAGCTGGCATCACACTCAATGATAAAAGCTTGAAGACCTTTCCTCTTATATTGGAAACAAGACAGAAGTGCTCGCTGTCATCACCCCTACTTCACAAAGCACTGTAGGTTCTATCCAGAGCAATCAGGCAAGAGAAAGAAAGAAAAGGCATCCAGAAGAAGGCAGGTGGCCAGTAGATTTTTCTGACTAAACGGATGGAGGAAGAATTAAGAGCTGAATCTATTTCCCTTGTTAATGAAGCCAAAATGTAGTGCTGGCCAGGGCAGGGTTCTAAAACCATGAATCATTATAGCAAAAGTGCAGTTACTGGAAGGATGGAAGGTTAACGTTAGGATACACCAGGGCTCGGTCAGCTAGATGAACAAAAAATAGATAATAGATGCACCTTGGTAAATAAATAAAAAAATAGGCCAAATATCATTACAAAAGGTAGGAAAAATAATAGTTTCAAATTAGTCTAAAGGAACTTCTGAGCCTCTTGGCTTATGCATTTATGGGTGTTTTGCACATGGCATATAGTGGGCTTTAACATGATTCCAAAGTTCAACTATCAATCTGCTTTATCTTTAAATATTCCAAACTCAAAAGAAAATATTGACTTTATATTTAGTTTACCACATAGAAAAATGCACTTAAGCGAAGCATATGTAGTTTCAATTGAATACATAGGCTTCCCTGTGTAAGAATGAAGCAAAAATCTAGTCAAGGGAAAATTTACCTTGAAATTTTTTTCCTAATAGTAAAGATCTAACCCTAACCCTAATTACACTGTGTCATCTGCATTCCTGTGACATATCACTTTTGTAACCCTTAATGTGCACCTACGAGGCATCCAAGTGAGAAGCACAGGTGGTAGCTGTGTATAGAGACTGTTTTTCTAACTGAGAGCCTAACAGGAATTAAAACCATAGCCCTGGCCTCATGCTCACCATTCTAATCTCCAGAGCTGAGTGATCCAGACAACAGAGGCTACTAAAGATACTTGCTGAGCTATTAGGGTGATGAATGGGAAGTATTTCAGAATATGGCATCTTTGAAAAATAATACAATAATACAAGTAGTTGTCCATCCCAGTGGTACCAATTTATAGACAAGGCTAACTCAATAGTCTTTTTTTGCCCAGAGGCCAAGCACTGCTGAACTACTTCATTGCCAGAGAGACAGAAAATAAACACACCTAATATATAACAATGTTGTGATCAGGCTAAGACAAAAGCAGATTCCAGGCAGAATTTCAAAGCTCCCCTTTCACCACTACTATCAAAAATGAAAGAGAAAGAAAAATGTGCATTAGAATGCTACCCTAAATTATTATTTTTAATAAATTATTTATTTAATCAATATAAACGTGTCTATAAGGATATGACAGGGTATGTAATCATAAGAAGAATGTTAAATTTATTTTCTAGCATATATTAATAATGAAATATAACATTTTTAAACTGTGTAGCAACTATCAGCTTCCATAAAGTATATCCAGAGTGTTCTGCCTTGAGTTGTTAAAAATAAAAATTTTAACTCCTGAGTAATACACATATTGACAATTTCATTTGAGCCACAATGAAGACCTTCAGTATGGAATATTTGTTAAGCAGCATGTAAACTTATCTATTTGAGAGAAAATTTAGTAAAGAATGTATTTTGTTAGCATTGCTTGAACTTGGTTTTGCTCTATTGATCTTACAGCACTTTGATCAGTTCTTAATAGGGAGAGGCTGGAATTTAGGCGATTACCACTTAGTTAGCTGAAATCCCTGGTGGCATGACTAACCAGCTATATTTTCCAGAAAAATCTGTAACTAAAAAAGAAAAAAATAAAACACAAGTATTTTTAAAAATTCTGTTACTAACATTACCTAAATTACAGATGTTAAATACATATATAAAGTGTGCTTTTATATTTTGTATATATTTGCCCCAAATATATACATATTATATGTGTGTATATACATATAAATATACACATACATGTATATTTGCTGTGATTGTTCAGTTGCTCAGTCATGTCCAAGTCTTTGCAACCCCATGGACTGCAGTACGCCAGGCTTCCCTGTCCTTCACTATCTCCTGGAGTTTGCTCAAACTCATGTCCATTAAGTCGAGAGAAAAAATATGTAATAAAATGTACATAAACGTAGTTACATAATCACAGATTACAGATATTCTTCAGTGAAAAGGTAATCTTTTCCCCCTTTCATATATTAATAGAAAGCTAAGCATCTGACCTGCTTCTTGAGAAACCTATATGCAGGTCAGGAAGCAACAGTTACAACTGGACATGGAACTACTGACTGGTTCCAAATAGGAAAAGGAGTACATCAAGGCTGTATATTGTCACCCTGCTTATTTAGCTTATATGCAGAGTACATCATGAGAAACGCTGGGCTGGAAGAAGCACAAATTGGAATCAAGATTGCTGGGAGAAATATTAATATCCTCATATATGCAGATGACACCACCCTTATGGCAGAAAGTGAAGAGGAACTAAAAAGCCTCTTGATGAAAGTGAACGAGGAGAGTGAAAAAGTTGGCTTAAGCTCAACATTCAGAAAACGAAGATCATGGCATCTGGTCCCATCACTTCATGGGAAATAGATGGGGAAGCAGTGGAAACAGTGTCAGACTTTATTTTTTTGTGCTCCAAAATCACTGCAGATGGTGACTGCAGCCATGAAATTAAAAGACGCTTACTCCTTGAAAGAAAAGTTATGACCAACCTAGATAGCATATTCAAAAGCAAAGACATTATTTTGCCAACAAAGGTCCGTCTAGTCAAGGCTATGGTTTTTCCTGTGGTCACGTATGGATGTGAGAGTTGGACTGTGAAGAAGGCTGAGCGCCAAAGAATTGATGCTTTTGAACTTTTATGTTGGAGAAGACTCTTGAGAGTCCCTTCAACTGCAAGGAGATCCAACCAGTCCATTCTGAAGGAGATCAGTCCTGGGTGTTCTTTGGAAGGAATGATGTAAAGCTGAAACTCCAGTACTTTGGCCATCTCATGTGAAGAGCTAACTCATTGGAAAACACTCTGATGCTGGGAGGGATTGGGGGCAGGAGGAGAAGGGGATGACCGAGGATGAGATGGGTGGCTGGCATCACTGATTCAATGGACGCGAGTCTGAGTGAACTCCAGGAGTTGGTGATGGACAGGGAGGCCTGGCGTGCTGCAATTCATGGGGTCGCAAAGAGTCAAACACAACTGAATGATTGAACTAAACTGAAGCAAAATTAAAAGAGAGGAACACATCATTTGAACAATATTGTTAAACACGTGACCTAACTGCTAGAATACCAATACAGAACAACTGGAGAAAGCGTATTATTTCCTAATGGACGTGGCATTTGCACCAAGACAGGTCATATCCTTGGCCACAAAGTATGTCTTAATAAATTTAATAGATTTCTGTCTTACAGAATACATTCTCTCACTACAATGCAATTAATATATATGAGAAGGAAATGGCAATCCACTCCAGTATTCTTGCCTGGAGAATCCCAGGGATGGGGGAGCCCGGTAGGCTGCCGTCTATGGGGTCACACAGAGTCGAACACAACTGAAGCAACTTAGCAACAGCAGCAGCAGCAATTTTACATAAAAATTCCTGAAGAATCAGTTCACTTCAGTTCAGTTCAGTCGCTCAGTCGTGTCCGACTCTTTGCGACTCCATGAATCGCAGTACGCCAGGCCTCCCTGTTCATTACCGTCTCTCGGAGTTCACTCAGACTCATATCCATAGTAATAAAGTCAGTAAGCAAATTTAACTAAATTACAAAGCAAAACGTTGAAATTCAAAAATCATTTGCACTCTGTATACTAAGAGGCAGAAAATTAGATGGTTAGATAGCATCACCAACTCAATGGACGTGGATCTGAGCAAACTCCAGGAGGTGACAGAGGACAGGGGAGCCTGGCGTGCCGCAGGCCATGAGGTCACAGAGAGTCGGGCAGGACTTGATGGCCGAACAACAGAATACGAGCAGTGCGAAACTAAACAAGATAGTTTCAGAAGGTTTTATTACAGTTACACTGAAAATATTCAATAGTTATGAATAAAATTTTTAAAGACTTTTGAGTCTTGAAAACTATAAAATACAAACTAAGAAAAATTAATTAGCAAAAAATCTTGTTCATCTATTGGAAATCTCAATATGTTCAAGATATCATACTTTAGATTGACCTGTAGATTCAATATAAACCCAATAATAATCCCACCAGGCTTTTTCTTTACATTTACAAGCTGACTCTAAAACTTTTATTGAAATTCCAAGGGCTTAGAACATTAAAAAAAAAATCTTAAAAAAGAATAAACTCAATTCCATATATATGCATTAGTATACTGTGTTTGTGTTTTTCTTTCTGGCTTACTTCACTCCGTATAATCATGTTGATGTATGGCAAAACCAATACAATATTGTAAAGTAGTTAGCCTCCAATTAAAATAAATAAATTTAAATTAAAAAAAATAAGAGACTGACAAAATCACACACACACACAAAAAGAATAAACTCAGAAGACTTGCATACCTGTTCTTAAGACTTCTTGTAAAACTAACCAAGACAATCTGGTGCTGGTCAATGGAATGGGACAGGGAGCCCATAAATAGATCCTCAGGTAAACAGTCCTTTGATATAGATAAGCCATCAAATCAATCTTAAGTAGAAAGAATGATTTTTTCAAGAAATGATTCAGAAACAACTGGATAATTACATGAAAAAAATAAAAAGTCAATGCTTACTTTCACCATTCACAAAAATCTATTACAAATCTAAGTATAAAAGTTGAAATCGTGAAATTCTTGATTAATCTTACTGTGGCATATTACCAGGTCCATATAGAAAATGGGCTGCCTAGTCTTTAGTTTTTTTGTTTGTTTCTTTGCTGTTTTACAATGTCTTTCATTTGCTTTTGCTGTGATATTGGCCTAAAAGGTGAGGTGTAATGCTGTTTTTTTTTCCCTCTTATATTTTCTTAAAGAGTTTGTCTATAATTTTTGTTATTTCTTTCTTAAATGTTTAGCAAAATTTACCAGTCAGTCATCCGGGCCTTGGGCTTCCCAGTCAGCTCAGTGGTAAAGAATCTGCCAGTGCAGGGGCCACAATAGACATGGGTTAGATCCCTGGGTCAGGAAATTCCCTGGAGAAAGAAATGGCTACTCACTCCAGTATTCTTTCCTGGGAAACCCCATGGACAGAGGAGCCCGGTGGGCTACAGTCCAGGAGGGTCACAAAAGAGCTGGACGTGACTAAGTGATTAAACAACAACAATAGCTGGGCCTTGAGTTTGCCCTATGGAAGGCTTTTAACTACAGCTTTAATTTGTGATAGGTATGGGGTGCTCTGGTTATCTCTCCATATATAAATTATTTAAAGTAAATTTTAGAAGTCTCCATCTTCCAAAGAATTTGTCCATTTCAAATGTGTGCTCAATTAATTTACATAATCTTATTTACAATTTCCCCATGTCACCCTTTAATTTCTGTAGTATCCAGCAGCATCATATCCCCTATTTCTTTTCTAATATTTTTGATAGATCATGTTTTCACTTCCATTCAAACTATTTAATTTTCTTTTTTTTTCTGACAGAGGTCTGACATTGAAAGCTGTGATTTTTCCAGTAGTCATATACGGATATTAGAGCTGAACCATTCAGAAGGCTGAGCACTGAAGAATTGATGCTTTTGAGCTGTGGTGCTGGAGAAGACTCCTCAAGAAGATCAAATCAGTCAGCCCTAAAAAAAAAAAAAAATCAACCCTGAATATTCATTGGAAGGACTGATGCTGAAGCTGAAACTCCAATATTTTGGCCTCCTGATTTGAACAGCTGACTCACTGAAAAAGACACAGATACTGGGAAAGATTGAAGGCAGAAGGAGAAGAGGGTGGCAGAGGATGAGATGATTGGATGGTATCACTGACACGGTGGACATAAGTTTGAGCAAACTCTGAGAGATGGTGAAGGACAGGGAAGTCTGGCATCCTGCAGTCCTTGGGATCACAAAGAGTTGGCCATGACTTAGCAGCTGAACAAGAACTTTTATTTGACCTCTGAGATACTTAGAATTGAATTGCACAGCTTCCAAGTATTTAGAGATTGTCTAGATGCCTTTTTATTATTGATTTTTCATGTAGTTTTATTTTGGACAGCAAACATACTTTATATGATCTTAAAATATTAAGTCCGTTGGTAATATTCCCACAGGCAATTAGCTCACTGGAAAGGTATTGGGTTTTGTCCTGGTGGAAGAGGTAAGGAATAATGCGACCCTGTCTCCTCAGCGTGTCCTTGCAGCCACTGTACGTCAAGTCTTCCTGTGCATGGCACCTCAGTAAGTTAGAGGCCCTCAGCTGGGGAGCAAGGAAGATGGAAAAAGGAGTGAAGGGATTTCCCTGGTGGTCCAGTGGCTAGGACCCTGCATTCCCAATGCAGATGTGCAGGTTCGATCACTGATCAGGGAACTAGATCCCTCATGCTGCCACTAGGAGATCCCACATGCCACGGTGAAGACAGAAGACGCCTCGTGCTGCAACTAAGACCTGGTGCAGCCAAACAAGTAGAAAGAAACATCACAAAATAGAGAACTCAAGGTGTCTGCGGGAATGACGTCTAGAGCTTTTTCCAAATGCACGCACCGTCTTGGCCTCGATTACCTGGTTAACAGAAGGTGGGGAACGCATCTCACAATTTTCCCACAGGTCATTTTGACTCCACTGTCCTCAGACCTTCATTAACAGCCATGTGGTCCTACTTGTTTCTACTGAAATAACCTCTCTCCTTCCATTTCTCTTTCCTATATTTACCCCTCCCTTCCACCCATGCTTTTCATCAAGAATGATCCACTCTGTACCTCCTGAGTACTCCAACTTTAACCACAGTCCTGAGGAGAGTACCCACCCTCCATGTGAGGAGAACAAATACACACACACACACACACACACACACACACCACACACTCCTGCTAAGAAAACTTAGCAAGAGGGAATGGAATTCAATGGCAAGTTAATTGGTACATGAATTAATTGCTGACAAACTGTGTATTTGTATTAGATACAAATCCATATATTAGAGGTAGGTTTGCAAGAAAGACTGCATTAAGATTTAAATGCAGAATTGTAATTGATAAACTTAGGAATTAGTCATGAAGTTTAGGAAGCAGCACACCTGTATTGAACAGGATGTGTTCAATACATACTAGATAGGTGCGCATATAATCATGAGCATGATACACTGCTGAAATTTAAAGAAAAAAAAAAAGCAAGAAATACAACCCTGTGTTTAAACATCAAACCAAATAATGTAAAATCTTTAAGTAATCAAAGAATCATACCAAAATACTTATGGTCTCCTTTTTTAGTAGTAGAGATATTTAGAAGCTCATTTTCTGTTTTTCTGTATTTGCTAAATATCTTTCTATTGATTTGTATTTGTGTTAATTTTTGCTCTTTTATATGGTTCTTCAGTACATGAAATATATACAAAGACATTGTCATTGTTAACAAGTCATATGATATAAACTGAAATTATTACATGAATCTTGACTTCTCAAGTGAGTCCACCCCTTCACAGAATGCTTTGTTCAGACCTTTACTCCAGGTTCTGTCTTCAATTTTATATTCAAATGAAAATGTATAATCCCATGTTAAAAAAAATGTGTTCCTATTATATTTGTGGTTCTAAGATGTGTGCTTTTTGTTTTCTTCATGTATTTCCTTAGGCATTTTCATATGCATGTATGTGCAAAATTATGAAACAGAAATCGTACATATCAATCTATGTAGTAATATTCATTCTTTTTTGTCTTGTGCACATATATCTTTACTTTCCAGTGATCCACCATCTGGCTTCTACCCGGGGAACACCGCTCTTTCCCACTTGTCCACCTGCCAGCCTCACGGCGCATAACTGGTCCTCCCCTCCACTGGTCTCCTCTGCAGCCCTATTTACCTCCTTCTCACCTTTCAGAAATTACTGATAATTCTGGGTCCCCTAAAGGCAGTCCATTTTCCCTTGCTAATTTGGATTTATCTTTCTAAACACGCCTCTCCACCCCCCCTAGAAATTATATCTGGGGGAGACTGGTAGATTCATGAGTTCAGTCATCCATCTGATCAATCCATATATTACTTTTTATGGGACAAATTAACTGCTTTCCACAATTTAAAAATGTTACAACCTAGATGATCTTTTTATAATCTGTTTTTCCTCAGGCAGTAAATCCAATCAAATATTGAACACAGGAGGAACGAATTTCAGTTTAAGAAATAAACTAAAGGCATTTGAAGAAAAGGAAATAAGTCAATTACTTTCCAGAAGAGAACAAGGTAGACATGCATGAGTTTCACATAAGGGGCATGTTTACTGCAGCGTCATTAGGCGTTCCTGTTGTCAGCTAATCTAACCACCTTAATAAAAGACAAGTTAATCTAAAGGAAAAACAAATTACCCACTCTTTCCTGTTTACTTATTTTGGAAAAGCATTCTCTTCACCCTAATTTTCTACCCAACTATAATTATATCATCTATCATTTATCTTGAATTAGTTACCTCTCCTTTAAGTCATCATAAGGAAACTATGGTGTTCCTTTTCTTTCAAATCCTAAAAGATAATGCTATGATGAAAATGTTGCACTCAATATACCAGCAAATTTGGAAAACTCAGCAGTGGCCACAGCACTGGAAAAGGTCAGTTTTCATTCCAATCCCAAAGAAGGGCAATGCTAAAGAATGCTCAAATTACTGCACAGTTGCACTCATCTCACATGCTAGTAAAGTAATGCTCAAAAATCTCCAATCCAGGCTTCAACAGTACATGAACCGTGAACCTCAAGAGATGTTCAAGCTGGATTTAGAAAAGGCAGAGAAGCCAGAGATCAAATTCTCAACGTTCCTTGGATTATCGAAAAAGAAAAAGAATACCAGAAAAGCATCTACTTCTGCTTTGTTGATTATGCAAAAGCCTTTGACTGTGTGGATCACAATAAACTGTAGAAAATTCTTCAAGAGATGGGAATATCAGACCACCTTACCGCCTCCTGGGAAAACTGTATACAGGTCAAGAAGCAACAGCTAGAACTGGACATAGAAAAACAGACTGGTTCCAAATAGGAAAAGGAGTACGTCAAAGCTGTATATTGTCACCCTGCTTATTTAACGTCTATGCAGAGTACATCATGAGAAATCCTGGGCTAGAGGAAGCACAAGCTGGAATCAAGGTTCCCAGGAGAAATATCCATAACCTCAGATACACAGATGACACAACCCTTATGGCAGAAATTGAAGAACTAAAGAGCCTCTTGATGAAAGTGAAAGAGGAGAGTGAAAAAGTTGGTTTAAAGCTCAACATTCAAAAAATGAAGATCACACCAACCAGTCCCATCACTTTATGGCAAATAGATGGGGAAACAGTGGAAACAGTGTCAGACTTTATTTTGGGGGGCTCCAAAATCACCACCAATGTTGACTGCAGCCATGAAATTAAAAGATGCTTGCTCCTTGTAAAGAAAGTTATTGCCAACTTAGACTGTGCATTAAGAAGCAGAGACATTACTTTGTTGACAGAGGTCTGTCTAGTCAAAGTTATGGTTTTTCTAATAGTTATGTATGGATATGAGAGTTGGACTACAAAGAAAGCTGAGCACAGACTAATTGATGTTGGAGAAGACTCTTGAGAATCCCTTGGACTGCAAGGAGACCCAACCAGTCAATCCTAAAGGAAACCAGTATTGAATATTTTTTGGAAGTATCGATGCTGAAGCTTAAACTCCAATACTTTGGCCACCTGATGCGAAGAGCTGACTCATTTGAAAAGACCCTGATGCTGGGAAAGATTGAAGGCAGGAGGAGAAGGGGACGACAGAGGATGACATGGTTGGATGGCATCACCGACTTGACAGACATGAGTTTGAGCAAGCCTTGGGAGTTGGTGATGGACAGGGAAGCCTGGCGTGCTGCAGTCCATGGGCTCTCAAAAGAGTTGGACACAACTGAGTGGCTTAACTGACTGACTTCTTTCTATATATAAGTGTAATATCTCTTTCTCTTTCACATCCCCCTTAAATAAATTGTTTGAATCTGGTAAGAAAAGTTAGATGAGAAGTGTATTGAAAAGATCAGGAAATGCTCTGATTTATGTAATAGTTTAGATTATTGCTCAGCAGGTTGCCACTCGCTTCTCCCACACCCATCCTGCTTCTTAACCATCTGACATGGTGCTTGGCTACATCACTTGCTTTGGTCAATGAAATGTTAGTAGATGTGAACAGAGGGATGCTGTTTTGGGATGGTTTTGCTCTTGCACTACAGTGATTTACAATGGAAAACCACAGCCCAGGGAGCTGATGCATCTTCACTCTAGGTCCAGTAACAGACACCTGGATAACACTCCTGAGCTAGTTATCCTGTGGAACCTGCAGTAGGGCTTAGCTGGGCAAACACTTCCTAGATCAGCCAAATGTCCTGCATATTCATGAACTCATTGCATTTGGAGATGCTTTGTTATGAGATACTTCTGTGGCAGTTGCTGGCATTTACATTGTGAGACACATTGAATGCATTTAAAATGCCGAAAGCTTTCCGAGGTACAGGTCTATGGAAAGCAGCAGCCATTCTCGGAATCTGGGCGGGAGACTTCGGTGATGTTTGTATTTCTTTCCTAATCTGTCACTTCTTTCACCTGAAGTGAAAAAGGAAGGAAAAAGAACGTACAACTATCGTTTGGGCTCTCGAGCTGCTGCAATGGACAAAGCAAAGAAAGCCCTCTGGTGACAAGACAGGAGAAATCCATCTGGAGTTTGTAGGCTGATAAGAACGAGACTCTTTTCAGAGACCCTGGAGGCACCCTGGCTCCCAGTTGGTGAGCCAGTGTGAGGTGGCAGCCACCCAAGTTTACCGCAGCAGCTTTTCTTATCAAGGAGCAGTGATGGGCAAAAGTTCATGGCCCATCGCAGCATGCACAACAGCATCATCTGTTTGCCCTTCCAGATTTCTCCCCACCTCCTCTCCTTGAAAACAAGAAGCCTGAAAATTGATGTGGCTTCGAACTTACTGGACTTCCCAATAGGTTTTGTGGCTACTTGTGGCTCAGTGAAAAAACCTCTGCTTGCAATGCAGGAGACTTGGGTTTGATCCCCTGGAGAAGGGTATGGCAACCCACTCCAGTATTCTGAATTCCATGAACAGAGGAGCCTGGCAAGTGGGGTAGAACTCAGTCCATGGGGTTGCAAAGAGTCAGACACAGCCGAGCCATTAACACTTTCACTTTCTAGGAACGTACTCGACACAGGGAATATCCCTTCCAAACTGGAAGGTAAGTTATTGACCCTGAAGTGACCACCACAAAAGCAGACACAGCCTTGCTGAGCCTCTTCATATCAACGTCAATATTAGCATGTTAATGGTTGGAAAAGCTGTAAAGAAATTCATTACCATCTCCTGATTCTACATTTATTTTGCCATTTGATAATGAAATCCTTTGCTCACAGCAGTGGAATCATTTAAGCAACTTTAAGATTCTTTGGAAAAATCCCCTGGGAGACCTGTGTGGGAATCTACACTGTAATTAAGACTAAATTAAACTTAGAGTGCAATGCATCTTGCATTTTTAAAAGAAAGTTATATAAATATCTAAGATGTTTAAAATATCTAAGATGCAAAGCATAACAAAAAGCCTAAAGAGGAGGTTTTCCATTGGAACCTATAGATTGAATAACCATCAATCTACAGGTTCCAATTTACCCTTCCAAAACATTCTACCAACAAAAGCAGAAAGTAGCTTCTTTCCAAGCACTGTTGGAACATTCACCAAGATAGAGCATATTCTGGCTTATAAAATAAATCTCAGTGCATTTCAAAAAAATTAAGCCACATAGAGTATGTTCTCCTACCATAATGCAATCGAACTAAAAATCAATAATAGAAAGACAATGTAAAAATCTCTAGATACTTAGAAATTAGGCACACAGTTCTAAATAAGCCATTGGGTCAACCTAAAAGAAAAATATAAAATATGAACAATTGAACAGAAATGAAAATGCAATATGTCAATTGGAATTTTTCCATTATTTTACATAAGGAAGTTTACGATTGTCTACTTGGGAGGTCATAATCAAATTGAAGTAAAAATAATAATGAGATACATGGTTATTGCACCAGGATTTTATGTACCTTTCTCATTTAATTTCCTCAGTTGTTTTCCATGCCTACATTGATCATGTCTTGATTTTAGGGCCCCTTTGTCTTATTTTATCAGCAGAATCAGTACAGCTATTATAAATATGCTAATATTAACTACTCAGGTTTGGAAATTAAATGTTGAGAGTTTTGTCATGTCTGCATTTTCAGTAATGGTGGGTCTAAATGCAGTTTTCAGAAGTGGTTCCTTTACTTGTTTTACTGAACTAGACAAGGATTATCAATTGATCATGCTTCAAGCTACAAAGTGCTTCATTGACATGAAGTCAGGCATCATCCTTTCATCTTATAAAACTCGCAAAGATAGTACCTATTTATCTTAACACATAAAAAGTAAACAAAAAAGAAGAAAACTTAGAACCAGTGCTGCTGCTGTTGCTAAGTCACTTCAGTCGTGTCCGACTCTGTGCGACCCCAAAGACGGCAGCCCACCAGGCTCCCCCGTCCCTGGGATTCTCCAGGCAAGAACGCTGGACCAGTGATGAAGTATTAAAGCAGAACTTTGAGGTAGTGCATAATCACACAGTTACTCTCTGAGTCTGTTCTGAAATGAACCTGGCAAAGGATGATAAATTATAATTGAACACCTCAATTTATGACAGGTGTGTTATTGCTGGGGCAGTGTATTACATTTTTAGAACAGTTTTGATTGTTTCAGAGTTCTTTTAATTAACCTGAAACATATTTCAACTTCATTTTTAATACTTGGCACTTTCTTAGTTTGGCTTCTCAGAGTTGGAGGACATTCTAGTAAATCTATATACATTTCCCCCCTAAATTCTTCACTAGATTTTATGACTCAGTCATAGTTACCTTAATGTCTTGTCATTGTTGGTTTTCAATTGCTAAGTCATGTCCAACCCTTGTGCCCAGGGTCTGCAGCACACCAGGCTTCCCTGTCCATCATTATCTCCAGAAGTTTGCTCAAATTCATCAGATTCATGTCCATTAAGTCAGTGATGCTATTTAACCATCTCAACCCCTGCCATGCCCTTTCTCCTTCTGCCTTCAATCTTAACCTTTTCTTAACATGGATAGCCTCAACCCTGGGCACAGTTGCTTGGGTCGCCCTCTCTCATCATCAGGAAATTTTTCTCTCTGTTGAGACCCTCTTCTCATTCACAGGAAGTATCCACTTGTCTCTTCATCTACCTTTTTGAATCAGGGGAACTTCTCCCTCCCTTGAGTCTCTGGCAATATATTTGTGATATATTGTTTAACTTGCTTAACCTGCATAACTTCCCAGTCTCTGAACACACTTTAAATAGAAGAAAGAAGAGAGACAGTCCTAGAGCGTTATCATCTGTTTTCATGTAAAACTGCTGAATTTCATTTACTTTTGTCATTATCTCTTCGAGAAACATGTGTAAAGTGTCCTCTTGTTTTTTGTCAATCTCAAATCTACAAATACATATGTAAAATATATATTTTACATATCATGATCTTTTAATCAGTTATTTAATGTCTTGGACTGGAAGTTTCTTTGGAAATGACTTCAGATACAAAATCTATAGGTTAAGAAATCACAGTGTAACAGAATAAAAGTGAATTATATTTTAAATTGATCCCTGGAATCAGGAACACTAAGAATCACAGCATCCTTGGTATCGCACACCATAGATGGATAAAGGCATTCAGTCAGAACGGCTCCTTGTGAACTGCAAGGATATAAATTATTGCACTTATTAATTCTGTACACAGAACTTCAGAAAGTCCCTAAAGTAAACAAAGCAAGTAGCTAGAAGGGAAATGCTGAATGTAGAAGGGATGATGAGCTAATTACATGATTATTGAAATATATTAAACAGCCAGCAAATCTAAAGGGGTTAAACTTTTCATCTGAATGCAACTTCTGGAAGGTTGTTCTCAAAACAATAAGGGAGTTAGTGCTGCAGTACCCGGGAACTGAATATTTCATGCTTCATTGCTAGCCTCATTTAAATATATTCCTCTGAATAATGTTAAATATTTCAGAGTGGAAACGATATTTCATTGTTATTTGCAAGAATTCTCTTTTTTTTCAATGTAAATGAATAAGCATATTTTTCTCTGGCCCATCACCTTAGGTTCAAGAAAAAAGAAACATTAAAAAATAGTATAATGTGGTCAGTATAAGAATGAGGAGTGCTTTTAAAATTAAGTGCATTTAGAATGCTAACTAACTGCATGTTCATTAATGTGGATGATACGATCAGGCTTGTTAATATTTTAGTACACTGGCCTCACACATTAAAATCGGACTCACGTTGTGGTCTGGCTTCCTTGTTTTCATTAAATTGCTGCCTCTCCACAGGAACCCAGACAAATGGGTGCCTGCGTCACTCTGTGTGACTTTCTGCAGGAAGCTTCCATAAAAGGTTGCATAATTGTGAATAAGCCTTTTGGAAGAGATGTGAAAGCTTCCATTGTGGGAAAACAAGGAAGTCGGCCAATGTTTGAGAGTAGGTTGCTATAGTTTTGCCAAATTAAGGAAGGAAAAAATGCATGGGGCCAATTTTAAAGCCCAGCTGCCTCTTTCTAATCTAAATATATAGAGAAATTGGGGTTCAGATTTTTAGATTTGAAATCTAAATGACAGCTCTACTAAGGTGATGATTAAAAATATGTTTTAACTTTATGAAAATAATGTATTTTGGTCTGCATAAGACACCACAGAATCAACCACTGTTTTGCCAGCGTCTTTCAGTGAGTTGAACTGAAACCTTTTTGACACTGTCCATTCCCTAGTTAAGCCCAGCAATGACTCTCATTGTCTGCAAATCTCCACTCACCCCTATTTTCTTTCTTTCTTCTTGGATGTATATCTACTACATCCAAAGCCCAGACCTCTGCTTCGTGGGGTGGAGCCCTGGGCTCTCCATGGAAAACGGAGTCTTGAGTAAAAGATCAAGCTTGCAATAGTCTGGATTAGAATATCCTCTCCAACTTCTGTTTCTCTCAAGAAGCTTGCACGCTTTCCTAAGTTCGGGTCTAAACTCATTTCTCAAGCATCTGTTGCTTCCAGTCACATGACATGGCACTTGCTCAGCCACCCCACGTTCAAGCTCACAGGCGTGTCTTTGCATGTGCTGCTTTGAACATGCGCTGACAGGCCTTCTCTGTCACACAACCCCAGGGGAGGGGTGTCAGCCATACGGAACTAGAGGCCCTGCTCTGCCGTTTACCAGATGTGTATGCACTTCAGAAACTCCATTTCTCAGAACCCTTAAAGCAGAGACTCTGGAACTTGCTTTGATTTACTTTACAAAAGTTCTATGAGGCTCCCATGAGACAGAAGTTCTTAGTAGACTATTAAGTTCTGTGCAAAGTGAGTTTTCATTATGAAAACTGCTTTATGTACACCTGGCTTGTTTCTTTAGCTAATTAAAAATTATTGACGGGGAGTAACCATACTTGATACTCCATTGACTTATTGGAAGTTTAATAGAAACACAAAATATTACAGTCTATAGATGCTCAATAAATACTGTCTAAACAAGTGCTAGTTCATATGTTATCAAATGGGTTAAACATTCAGTCAATCTAATATTCCCCAGCACATACACTGTTGAAAGCACTGATAAATCCTATTGCCTGGATACCTGGGACATATCTGGTAACTTTCAGAAAATCCTGAATCCTTCTATGATGCCCAGGCGGGCTGCCCAGGTGGTGCTAGTGGTAAAGAACCCACCTGCCAATGCAGGAGATGTAAGAAAACAGGTTTGATCTCTGTGTCAGGAAGATCCCCTGGAGAAGGAAACGGCACCCCGCTTCAGTATTCTTACCTGGAGAATCCCGTGGACAAAGGAGCCTGGTGGGCTACAGTCCACAGGGTTGAGAAGAGTTGGACATGACTGAGCACACACACAGGAACAAGAACACATAGATCCTGTCCTCCAGAAACTACTTGAAGAGGCAGGTCTCCTGTGGTTCATAAAAGAGCAGAGTTATGCACAGGGAGCTCACCCCAAGGGTGGAATTCAGCATGATTGAAGTGGCTGTTAACATTTTTGATTATGACACATTGCAGAGAGAACACACTAAGACGTGGTACAGGGCTCCAAGAAGCCCAGTGAGGGCAAAGACCATATGTCTTTGGCCTTCAAGAGGAAAGGGCTACTGAAGAAGAATTGAATGCTCACAGATGCTATACAGAGATTGGGTGCAGTATGCAGTTGGAACAGCTCTTAAATTTCTTTTAAAGCAAACAAACCGGCCTCATGAATAATACATGACTGTTTGGCTGAATGCCTAGTGATTGCAGAATCCTTTGGGGACAGTAGGTTGAGAGTTTGCATTTATTAAAACAAACACTAACAATAATAACAATAATGAATCTTAACTCTTGTTTTTTCATCTTATCTTTGCTTCAGAGATGCAGAATATTCAGATGCTCTAACTGCAAAAATAAATCAATAATAGACAGTCTCTTAAAAATGGCACTTAGGTGTTTAGGATTCAAAACTCCTTCCCTAGTACATAGCAGGCCTCTGGTGGGTTTCTCAGATGGCATTGGTGGTAAAGAACTCTTCTGCCAATTCAGGAGACTTCAGAGATTCAGGTTTGATCCCTGGGTTGGTAAGATCCTTTGGAGGAGGGCATCGCAACCCACTCCAGTATTCTTGCCTGGTGAATCTCGTGGACAGAGGAGCCTGGCAGACTATAGTCCGTGGGGTTGCAAAAAGTTGGACACGACTGAGGTGACTTAGCGTGGATACGGCAGGTCTCTGACTTGACCCTTAAGCAAGCACTAACCCTACACTTCCTCCTCACTGAAGACAGAAAACTTGGTTCCCTAAGACACAGATGTTTGATTAGGTCTTCATTTCTCTTCCAAGACAGACTGTAAGAATTTAGGGCTTCCTCACTATTCTACTTCCCTTGACAGTTTCCAAACCCCACTTTCTCTATTAGTACTCTTGATTTTTATTTGTATCTTAATATTTTTATAGCACTTTGTAGCTCTTAAAGACATTTTATAGATACTCTTTTTAAGATGACATCAATCTTGCAAGATGAACTGGATAAATAAAACAGGTGAGAAAACTGCCTTACAAAAAATTACGTTAACATGTCTGGCAATTCACCAGCCTTTTATATTAAGTGCACTTTCAGACATGTGAATATTACTAGTTCTCAGACTTATCCGTTCCCTCCACACTCTCTTGAACCCTCACTTTACTGGCTGCCCAGTTTACATTCTCAGTTATGTTTCTCTTCCTTTATTGGAAAAACAGCAGAACCGTCCAGTTCATCATCAGTACAACTGCACGCGTCCATGCTCACACAGCTTCTCCTATTCTCCCTACTGGAACACTAACCAACACACGCGCAGTGGGTATTCCCCAAGGCTTGTGTCCTTGAGGTCCTGTCTAATTCCTAAAATGCTCAAGGGTCAGAGGTTGAGAAAATAAGGACAAAGCTGCTGCATATAGGTTAGAAACCCAAGAAGAGCTTTAGGCATTCTCTCAGGAAGAAAAAAAAGTAAACAAATTCTTTCAGATAAACAAAACCAGGCCTTCAGATCCACTGAAAGAGGAAGGGTCGTGTGAAATGCCCTGAGTTCTCTGCTGAGACCTCCGAGGGGCTTTTCTCTGGGAGACAGAAACTATGAGAACACACCAGCACTCACAAAACCGGACACTCCAGTCCAAAACATCTCAGTTCTTGCTACTACTGCTCAGTTGCTCAGGCGTGTCTGACTCTTTGGGGCCCCATGGACTGTAGCCCACCAGGCTCCTCTGTCCACAGGATTTCCCAGGCAAGAGTACTGGAGTGGGTTGCCATTTCCTTCTCCAGGAATCTTCCCAACCCAGGGTTGAAAGCACACCTCCTGCATTTCCTGCTAGCTGAAAGAAAATTAAATCCAACATCAGGGAAAATAACTAAAATGTAAGATATAAAAAGTAAAAAATGAAAACTGTCATTATTTGTGGAAGAAATATTTGTATAAACAGAAATTAAAAGACAATCAATAAATCATAGATAATTTATCTGTAGATAAATTACAGTAATTCATATGTGAATTTAACAGTATCATTGCATATAAGTTCAACATAAAAATTAATTATAATTCCCTGTAGTAGCAATAAGAAAATAAATTGAAGTATAAAGGTGAAGGTGAAGGTGAAGTCGTTCAGTCGTGTCCGACTCTTTGCGACCCCGTGGACTGTAACCTACTAGGCTTCTCTGTCCATGGGATTCTCCAGACAAGAATACTGGAGTGGATTGCCATTTCCTTCTCCAGGGGATCTTCCCAACCCAGGGATCGAACCCAGGTCTTCCGCATCAGAGGCAGACGCTTTAACCTCTGAGCCACCAGGGAAGCCATAATATGCAAATTGAAGTCAATAAATGTGAATAAAATAAATTTTAAAATTTAATCAGTATCACTGACAATATCAAAAAATCTACAATATCATAATGAATCTACAAAGTGATGTATGTAAGTTTTACTCTGAAATTTACAAAACATTACTAAAAATAGTCCAAGAAGACTTAAACTTATGAATGTACACATGTTATGCATTAGAGTTTCAATGTTATAAAAACATCATTCCCAAAATAATTTGTAACTTCATGGCAATTCAAAACAAAGTTCCATAATTCCAGAATTCTAAAATTCTAGAATTTTTCTAGAACACTGTGGAAATTGACCAGCCCGTTCCAACATTTTTATAGAAATCCAGAGGTCTGAGATAAGAAGCAGAAATGTAAAGGTCTTACACAAGGAGAAGTGAAGCCTCACATACCTACAGTCACTAAGAGAGTGGCACAGCCTGTGGACAGACAAATAGCATGGGGAATGGAAGTGGAGCAGTCACACACTTAACACGGTCACCAGATCTATAGCAATGGTGGGAAATGTGAAACCAGATGCAAAACCAGCCCCTGCAGTAAGATGTTAGGCAACAGGAGGCTGGCAAATGGACAATAAATCCGTGAGCAGCCACTCCATTCACAGTTCAGCGGGGAAGGCAAGTTAAAGCTATAACGAGATACCCCTACCCACCTATTAGAATCATTAAAAGGAAAAAGGAAAATATCTTTCGAAGTTTTAGTAGAAACGTGAATCAGTTGAAATCTCTAAAGCTGTCAGGAATTGAAAACAGTACAATTACTCTGGAAATAAAGTTTGGCAGTGACTCTTTAAGCTGGATATATGCAAACATTTGAGGAGTAATTCTGTACCTTGATGTTTAATCAAGAAAAATGAAAATATTTTTCTACAAAAGAAAGATGTTCGAGAATATTTGAGCATCTCATTCATTACTGAACAAATCCAGAAATAACCTAATGTCTATCAAAATAGAATGCAACAGAAAAATGTGGTATATTGGGGAAAATGCATACGATATAGCAGTGAAAGTGAATGAAATGTTTTATAAAAAGCCATGAAATATAGGAACTTCACAAATATAGAAATGGGTGAAAGAAGCTAGACACAAGCAAACGCATGCTGTATGATTTCATTTATGTAATGTTCAATAATCCGCCAAACTAAGTGGTGGTGACGGTAATATGGAGAGCCGACATTTTTGGTAAAAGGTGATGACCACAAAGAGGCTGGAAAGATGTTTCTGGGTACTTTTGTAGTGGCACATGCCTAAATAAGCAGGACTGCTTTCACAAGTGCTTTAACTGTTAGAAATTACCTGCCTGTAGCTCCAGTACTTGTGCTTTTCCCCCCACTGTCTCTATGGCCTCTGGGTACTGAATCTCTTATCTGTATCTCTGCACAGATAACGTCTAAGCTTCAAAAGTATAGATAAACTTCTAAAAAAGTGTTATCAGTGCAATTGGTTCCGATCCTCACCTCTCATTTTTCATCCAGTTTTTTCATATGTTTTTTCTCCCGAAGTACAAAATACCACTTATACAGATCCAAAGACCAGGCTGCTTGTTTAAATCCAATAGATCCTGTCCTGTTCTCATCGTGTTCCTCTCTCAACAGAATTCAGCATTTCTGAAATCTTCCTCCTAAACACACTCCTCTGTTAACCTGTTAACTGCCAAATCTTTGGTTTATTTTTTTATTTCTTGTTTCCTGTCTTCTTTTGAAATAATCATGTATTTTTAATCATTTCATTATATTTCTTCTATTAGTGTTGCTTTATAACTTTTCATATCATTATTTTCTAATTGAAAGTCTGGAATTAAAATATATGCTTTAGCTTATTCAATGATTTCTTAATTTATTATCTTTTCCACATGCAGAATACTACAAATATTTTATAACAGTTTAAATATTTTTACCTCCTTTGGATCTTTTCATTAATGTTGCCATGTGTTTTATTTCTATAGCTTATAAATCTACATAGATGAACTTATTGTTTTCTGTTTAAACAACCAATATTCTTTCATCTTTGTCTACAAATTTCCATTTTCCAGTGTCATTTCTTCCTGAAATTTACTTTTAATGACCAACAGTTTGACTATGATATGTCTAAAAGTGGTTTAACATTTGATTATTATTGTACAATCAAATATTAGGTATTTAGTTTTTGTTTTAATCTATCTCTCAGCCTGTAACTGTACATATGTGAGACCATTTTGAGCTTCCCTTGTGGCTCAACTGTTAAAGAATCTGCCTGCAATTCGGGGGACCTGGCTTTGATCCCTAGGTTGGGAAGATACCCTGGAGAAGGAAAAGGCTAACCCCGCCCCCATTATTCTGGCCTTGAGAATTCCATTGACCATCACAAGATGGTGAATATTGAAATCAGATTGACTATATTCTTTGCAGTCAAAGATGGAGAAGCTCTATACAGTCAGCAAAAAAAGACCAGGAGCTGACTGTGGCTCAGATCATGAACGCCTTATTGTCAAATTCAGACTTAAATTAAAGAAAGTAGGGAAAACCACTATACTATTCAGGTATGACCTAAATCAAATCGATTATACAGTGGAAGTGAGAAATAGATTTAAGGCACTAGATCTGATAGACAGAGTGCCTGAAGAACTATGGATGAAGGTTCCTAATGTTGTACAGGAGGCAGTTATCAAGACCATCCCCAACAAAAAGAAATGCAAACATGCAAAATGGTTGTCTGAGAAGGCCTTACAAATAGCTGTGAAAAGAAGAGATGGGAAAAACAAAGGAGAAAAGGAAAGATATACCCATTTGAATGCAGAGTTCCAAACAATAACAAGGAGAGATAAGAAAGGCTTCCTCAGTGGTCAATGCAAAGAAACAGAGGAAAAAAATAGAATGGGAAAGACTAGAGAGTTCTTTGAGAAAATTAGAGATACCAAGGGAACATTTCATGCAAAGATGGACTCGATAAAGGACAGAAATGGTATGGACCTAACAGAAGCAGAAGATATTAAGAAGAGGTGGCAAGAATACACAGAACTGTACATGTATGTGTACAGTCATGATAATCACGATGGTGTGATCACTCTCCTAGAGCCAGACATCCTGGAATGCAAAGTCAGGTGGGCTTTAGGAAGCACCACTATGAACAAAGCTAGTGGAGGTTATAGAATTCCAGTTGAGATATTTCAAATCCTAAAAGATGATGCTGTGAAAGTGCTGCACTCAATATGCCAGCAAATTTGGAAAAGTCAGCAGTGGCCATAGGACTGGAAAAGGTCAGTTTTCATTCCAATCCCAAAGAAAGGCAATGTCAAAGAATGTTCAAAACTACCACTCAATTGCACTCATCTCACATGCTAGTAAAGTAATGCTCAAAATTCTCCAAGCTAGGCTTCAAAAGTACATGAACCATGAACTTCCAGATGTTCAAGCTGGTTTTAGAAAAGGCAGAGGAACCAGAGATCAAATTGCCAACATCCGCTGGATCATGGAAAAAGCAAGAGAGTACCAGAAAAACATCTACTTCTGCTTTATTGACTACACCAAAGTCACTGACTGTGTGGATCACAATAAACTGTGGAAAATTCTGAAAGAGATGGGAATACCAGACCACCTGACCTGCCTCTTGAGAAATCTGTATGCAGGTCACGAAGCAACAGTTAGAACTGGACATGGAACAACAGACTGGTTCCAAATAGGAAAAGGAGTACGTCAAGGCTGTATATTGTCACCCTGATTATTTAACTTATATGCAGAATACATCATGAGAAACGTTGGACTGGAAGAAGCACAAGCTGGAATCAAGATTGCCGGGAGAAATATCAATAACCTCAGATATGCAGATGACACCACCCTTATGGAAGAAAATGAAGAGGAACTAAAGAGCCTCTTGATGAAAGTGAAAGAGGAGAGCAAAAAAGTTGGCTTAAAACTCAACGTTCAGAAAACTAAGATCATGGCATCTGGCCCCATCATTTCATGGCAAATAGATTGGGAAACAGTGACAGACTTTTTTTTTTTTGGCTCCAAAATCACTGCAGATAGTGACTGCAGCCATGAAATTAAAAGATGCTTGCTCCTGGGAAGAAAAGCTATGACCAACCTAGACAGCTTATTAAAAAGCAGAGACATTACTTTGCCAACAAAAGTCCATCTAGTGAAGGCGATGGTTTTTCCAGTAGTCATGTATGGATGTGAGAGTTGGACTGTAAAGAAAGCTGAGCACCAAAGAATTGATGCTTTTGACCTGTGGTGTTGGAGAATATTCTTGAAAGTCCCTTGGACTCCAAGGAGATCAAACCAGTCCATTCTAAAGGAAATCAGTCTTGAATATTAATTGGAAGAACTGATGCTAAAGCTCCAATATTTTGGCCACCTAATGCGAGGAACTGACTCATTTGAAAAGACCCCAATGCTGGGAAAGATTTAAGGTGGGAGGAGAAGGGGAAGACATAGGATGAGACAGGTGGGATGGCATCACTGACTCAATGGACATGAACTCTGGAAGTTGGTGATGGGCAGGGAGGCCTGGAGTGCTGCAGTTCACTGGGTGGCAGAGTCAGACAAGACCGAGCGACTGAACTGAAACTGAGACCATTTTACCACAGTGATCCATTTCTTTACCCTCTTCTGTCTTTTGTTTTATTTCTCCTTTGGTGCTTTAATTTGTGTATTTTCCATTGATCTAGCCTTCATTTTACCAATTTTGTTTAAAACTATTTCCAGGATGATTTTAATACCACTCATTTCATATGTTTTATTATTTAGTTCTATGATGTTCTTTTGGTCCATTTTTATAGATTGCAGCTCCTCATTAAAATCTGTATTTTTAATCCATTTTCTACAGCTGTCTGCATAGTTTGACACTTTTACATTGTCTATTTTAAAGTCCTTGCTGGCTGACTTCTAAGCCAACTGCGGATTAGCCTCCATTACGTGTTTCTTGCTCAAGTATATGTTTTGTTTTCCTACATCTTTGCATTTCTTGTAATTATTTACAGTAGATTTCATGTTTCAATAGACTATACTGAAGAAAACCAATGTTTTTTCTCCACAGATGCATTATTTTTTCTTATTCATTAGATCAGATGAAGGACTGTTTAATTCAATAGAGTCATGTATTTTGTTGCGTCCAGGTTGGATTCCAGTTTTAATTGGTTTCAGTCCAGTTCTTTTTTCAAATATCCTGAAGCTGAGTCTCTTTTTTGAGACTTTGTTTCCTAAGCATTGTGAACAGGTAATTCAGTCTGCATTTCCAGTCCATTCTGAAGGTTCACATTTCTCCACATCTACCAAATATTCCAGGAAGAAACATGGTGGGCGTTTGGAGTTCCTCTAATGTTAATTCATTATATTAGTCCTGGAGGAGGTGAAGTCGCTCAATCGTATCCGACTCTTTGCGACCCCGTGGACTGTAACCTACTAGGCTTCTCTGTCCATGGGATTCTCCAGGCAAGAATACTGGAGTGGATTGCTATTTTCTTCTCCAGGGGATCCTCCTGACCCAGGGATCGAACCCAGGTCTCCCGCATAGGAGGCAGATGCTTTAACCTCTGAGCCACCAGGGAAGCCCATATCAGCCCTGGAGGCCATCAAAACTTCTTTTTAGTGACCTTTTGCCTATGGCAAGCCTGATTCTTAGCCTGTTTCTACTTCAAGAAATTCTCTGAAAGAAAACGTTTCCAGTATTCTTTCTACTAAAGAAAAACATTTTTCTGCCTGGAATTACAGTATTCCACCGGGTTTCCTAGGTGGCTCAGTGGTAAAGAACTCACCTGCCAGTGTAGGAGACACAAGAGACGTGGGTCTGATCCCTGGGTTGAGACAATCCCCTGGAGAAGGGAAGAGCAACTCACTCCAGTATTCTTGCTTGGAGAATCCCCAAGAAGAGCCTGGAGAAGAGCCTGGAGGGCTATAGTCCATGAGGTCACAAAGCGTCAGACACGAATGAGCACAACTGTTACAGTATTTCTGGTCCTCTTAAGTATTTAGACTTCCATATCTTCTAAAAATACTTTTTAAACTATGTTTATTTCTTTAATTGTTGCAAAGGAGTGATTTCCTCCACCTACAACATCCTATAATAGTAAGAAAAGTCTTACTGCCATTTCATTTATTTTTATGCTAAAATCTCCTTTAAAACCTTGTCACTCCGAAACTATCTCTGCCTGTCTTTAACTCTTTCTCCTTGCCTTTGTGGGTGTGCATATTTCAAAGCTTTATAGTCCCACGTAAGAATTATATTATTTGTTTTTTTTAAAAAAAGCTTCTCCACCAGTATAAGATATGCAAAATTTTCAATATGTTTTGAAATGTTTAAAGTGAAAGTCACTCAGTCGTGTCTGACTCTTTGTGACCCCATGGACTGCAGCTTGCTCAGACTCAGTCCATCAAGTCCATGATGGCATCCAGCCATCTCATCCTCTGTCGTCCCCTTTTCCTCCTGCCTTCAATCTTTCCCAACATCAGGGTCTTTTCCAACGAGTCAGTTTTTTGCATCAGGTGGCCAAAGTATTGGAGTTTCAGCTTCAGCATTAGCCCTTCCAATGAATATACAGGACTGATCTCCTTTAGGATGGACTGGTTGGATCTCCTTGCAGTCCAAGGGACTCTCAAGAGTCTTCTCCAACACCACAGTTCAAAAGCATCAATTCTTCGGCGCTCAGCCTTCTTCACAGTCCAACTCTCACATCCATACATGACCACTGGAAAAACCATAGCCTTAACTAGAAAGATTGTTGACAAAGTAATGTCTCTGCTTTTTAATATGCTGTCTACGTTGGTCATAGCTTTTCTTCCAAGGAGTAAGCGTCTTTTAATTTCATGGCTGCACTCACCATCTGCATTGATTTTGGAGCCCCCCAAAATAAAGTCTCTTACTGTTCCTATTGTTTACCCATTGTATTTGCCTTGAAGTGATGGGACTGGATGCCATAGTCTTAGTTTTCTGAATGTTGAGTTTTAAGCCAAATTTTTCACTCTCCTCTTTCACTTTCATCTGAAAAATTTTAATAGTTTCTAGAAAAATTACTTTTATAACTTTTTCTCAGAGATAAGCCATAAGTTAAAAGCATAATCATATACAAATAGAAATGTAACAGTATTCAAATATGTAATATAAATGCAATATTTAATTTAATTTATATATTTGATATCAAGTTTACTGTTCTACCATAACAAGTATTATGAGTAAAAATATAACCCAATTTTTCCACGAGGTATATGATTTTTATTAGTGGTATCTAAATATTCTTTGGTCTTCCCAGGTGGTACTAGTGGTAAAGAACCCGCCTGCCGAGGCAGGAGACGTAAGAGATGTGGGTGTGATCCCTAAGTCAGGAAGATCCCCTGGAGTAGGGCATAGCATCCCACTCCAAAAATCTTGCCTGGCAAATCCTACGGACAGAGAAGCCTGGCAGGCTGTACAACCCACAGGGTGGCAAGAATCTGTCCAAGCATGCTCCTCATCTCACTCACTGTCTAACCCTGATCTCTCCTTCCCCTTAAGGAGGTGGACTATCCTAGTGCAGGGACCACGGTTACCATCACCTTCCTTGTTGTTCTGCCTGGACAGGTGAGTAAATGAAGTCGGACAACTTTTCTGGGCACTAGAGACAGCCAAGGGGTATATGGCACTGCTGATGACATGCCCTCGCTCAGCAGTGACGTCTCAGTGAATGACAGCAAGATTCCTGGGGCTGGCCTGGAGCAGCGCCAGCAGAACCGAGGACCGTATTGAACCCCTGGCAGCAATGACAGTAGGAGATGCCACCCCATCACTTCAGGGCCTGCCCGGAGCAACACAACCTGATTTGTCTTTGGTGGTTTCTCCCTTCTGCTCATTGATCATCCCTACCTGTTTGAAACTCCCTTGCCTTTATATTGCCTGTAAAGGGACTGGTTATCAAATGCCTCATTATAAACACAATGATGAGTGTGCTCAGATTGAATCTAGTCCAGATGACTACTGACCTAACACATCATTGTTAATAAACTATACTCCAGTTTAAAAAAAGGAAAGAAATCATCTGCCTCAGAAGAGGATTTAGTATTTATAGCCCACTGTAAATTTTTAAAAGTAAATTAAAAATTTTAAAAACTCTTAGCAGAAAAAAAGTAATAAATAATATGTGAAGCAAATTGAGAATATTAATATTATTAGAGATGGGCAGCAATACAATTTATTAATATTTTCCAAACTAAATACATGATGTTTAGGCATCCATCAAAGCAACAATATTTCCATTTCTACCACTTTTGTCATAGAAATACAAGTCATTATGCATTTTTTGGTTGGAATGCTTTAATTACATCATTTAGATGTGGATTTTAAAGTACTTATAAATTTATTATACACTTATCATACAGC
>SJYT01080153.1:3333-31994 GCA_006410635.1 Cephalophus harveyi | reverse complement strand
TTATCATACAGCAACAGTTGGGGCCTCTCCTTAAAAATATTAACAACAAATTATATCTCATTTTCTATTTTTCCCAAAATTATTAAAAGTCTGATTTTACAATGAGGATAACTTGGAAACAGAATACATATGTATGCTATAGAAAATTAAGAAAAACTGATTAAAAAACATTGAAAAGTTGAATTATTGTGACACATTAAATTATTATTAATGTATTCAAAGTATATTAAAAGCTGAAACGCTCTGGGACTTCCCCAGTGGTCCGATAGTGAAGAATTCACCTGCCAATGCAGGAGACATGGGTTTGATCCCTGGTCTGGGAATATTTGACATGATGCGGGACAACGAAGCCCACGCCCCCAACTACTGAAGCTCTTGCAACTGGGGCCCACACTCCACAATAAGAGAAGCCCCTTATTCACTGCTTCTCTGAAAAGCCTGAGCACTGCAACTGGCAAGAAGCTCCCACTTGCCACAGCCAGAGAAAGCCCATGAGCAGCAGCTAGAAAAGACCCAGCACAACGAGGGAGAAATACATACATACATATATATATATATATATATTTTTTTAAGGTGAGGTGCTCCAATCACTACTTAGTGTGATTTAAGGCGTAAGGATTTGTTGATATGATTCAAATTTGGGATTTAATAATAACTGATCCTCTTTGCTGGAGAGTGTTCAAAGCTCATTCATACTCTGCTGTTGTGGGTGAAGATCTCAGACATTCTCCCTTCCATCCTCACAACAAAAGAGCTGAGCAAACTGAAAACCAACAGCTCTTGTTAGCTCTGTCAGAGAAATGAGGTCACAGGAAGAACTGCTTCCTGCAGGAATGGAGAAAGAGATCGAGAATCACAAATCCTTGAAGCAGAAGCCTGGAGGCAGAAACTGCCCTATACTGTGGTCTTAGCCTTTACTTCCCCTCTGCACACAGCCCGGCATGTGCAAAGTGCATGGAGGGAGTGTGGCCTTGAACATACCTACGCCCTATGGACAGCTCCTTCTCCACTGTTTCCTTCACAGATTTTTTCCCAGCTCCTTGTTTTCCCCAGTTGTCATCACCCACATAGGCAGCTGTAATATTAATTAGTTCCCACTGATTTTTTTCAAAAAACACCCTCAAGGAAAGCTATCTCCATAGGGTGACCTCTGTGCTTGTGGTTGTGTGTGTGTGTTTGCTTCGCTGCTTTGTCATGCCCAACTCTTTGTGAGCCCATGGACTGTAGCCCATCAGGCTCCTTTGTCTGTGGGGATTCTCCAGGCCAGAATACTGGAGTGAGTTGCCATGCCCTCTCCTGGGAGATCTTCCCAATCCAGGGATCGAACCCAGGTCTCCCGTATTACAGGCAGATTCTTTACCATCTGAGCCACCAGGGAAACCCCAGGGTGAACTCTAAGTCAAGTCAAGTCAAGACGAACTTCATGAGTGTGGTTTTCCAGGGAAATACTGGAGAACTCTAAAGATGATACTTATATGAAAATTGAATTTTGCAGGAGCTTCAGCCACATTGTTGTGCACCTTTCGGGAGCTCTGAGGCTGTTAGTTTTCACTGGGACAGTGGGCAACTTGTTTTCAAAGTTTTCATTGAGCTTAAGAAAGGAGAGTTCATTTTATTTGAGTCTCTTTAAATTTCTCAGGTGTCTATATTCACGTATTCATCAAATTTGAGAAATTTCCGCCCATCATTTCTTCTCATGTTCTCTCTGCCCCGTCCCTCCCTCTCTTCCTTCTGGGACTCCCACAGTGTGGGTGCACGTGGATCTGTTTCTGGCCCATGGATTCCTTAGTCACCTGTCACTCTTCTTTAATATTTTCCTCTTTCTCTTCTCTTTCCATTTCCGCTGTCCTATTAATATCTTCAGGTTCATTAATTCTTTCTCATTTCTGCTTAAATCGGCTTTGAATCTCTCTAGGCAGTTTTTCATTTCAGTTGTACTTCCCAGTTCCAGAATTTCTATTTTAGGTGGTCTGTCTATTGATCACACATACACTGTTTTCTGGCTTTCTTCATATTTTCTTTTGTTCTTTGAGCTTTTATGACAGCTGTTTATACAGTCTTTGGTATGTCTATCATCAGTCATTTTCAGAGGTTATTTTCTGTTGATTTTTGGTCTCCTTTGAATGGGCCATACTTTCTTGTTTCTTTGTCTGACTTCTGATTTTTTGTCCAAAACTACACATTTGAGTCTAACGATGTGGGAACTGGAAATCGGATTCTCCATCTCTTCTAGGGATTGCTGCCTTTTGTTATTAATTTGTGTACGTGTGTATTTAAAATTTTCATAGGCTATTGTGTACCAAGGATCAACATGATATATGAACTTAAGGTCTTCTCAAGTTCCTTCTAAGCTTGTGCCTTTCCCTGGACAGACATGATTGCTATTTAATTTTCTTTATATATGCAGAAGCTTTGGAATGTCCTCATTTTTTAATGTCTGGCTCCCAAAAGGGGACAAAAATGTGAGAGAAAATAAAGCTCACTGGCCCTTTAACTCCCCTGGAAGTCACTTTAGTCTGATTGAGAGGGGCTTTCAACAATGGCGGGCAGATGCAACAGCAAGGGTTACCCACCTATTGCCTGCACTTCCCTGATCAGAAGCAGCTATCAGTGATCAGGCACACATCCATGATATTCAGAGCAAGGGCCCTATTTGCCCACCTTGGGTAGGTGATGGGAATGAGTAGAGTGGAGGATGAGTAGCTGCTTCTGTGCTAAGAGATAAAATAGACCCAATTAGCCACAATCTGCCTTCCAAGTCTTCCTCTGGAATGTGTTAGCATTCAGTGGACCCAGGTTTCCAAAGTACTTACATCACAGAGATTCTGCCAGTGTAATTGCTGTCTACATAGGGAGGCCCATTCCTGCTGCTTCCTACTCCGATATCAACCCTAAGTCCTCAGTGCTGGGTGCTTATTCTATTGAGAAACTAAAACCCAGATCTAGTTACTTCAAAATGAAAGAAATTTTAGTAACGCTCTCTTCTGGCTCTTGTCAATGTTCTTTTAGAAGTTTACCTATGTGTGGATTAAGTAATCATAATTTTTAAAATACCCTAAAGCTGTTTTTATCCTTTCAAAAGATGCTTATATGTTTAAAGTATTTTTCCCACCTTTTTGGCAAATTTTGTGATATATGTTAGTAATTACTGGGAGTGCTTCAGAATCACTTATTAATAAAATATGGCATTTTCCTGGCAAGAAAAATCCCATTAGTGCTTTGCTATAAAAGTCTTGTAAAAGGACTTTGAAGTACTTTACCAGCTTCCGAATTTTTTTTTTTTTTTGAATGACAGCCTGAATCATTAAAAACAGTCAGCACTAAAATGATTTATTTTCATCTAGATAGAGATTACTTAATTTAATTAAATATGCTTTAGGCTTTGCAATCGCCACAAAGTGGTTCCTACAAATGTCTAACTCATTATTTAATGCAGTTACAGCCTCAATGGAATACTAAGAGGACACAGATTTTTAGACCTTTTAGCTCTACTTTGTAAACATCTTTAAAAATTCAAGAACTCTCTGGAAGTTTTTGTGTTGGTCTATGAAACGTCCATAGTTCCTGATCATTTTTTACTACTTACTATACTTCCTTTCATACTTCTGCAGTTCTGATTTGCTTCCTCGTGCATGTGTTTACACCATGAAAGCTAAGAATTGCCCTCACAAACGTTAAGAATTGCATTTTTAATTTTTCATGGCTTTATTTAACTCATCCCGATTCCTTTTCATTGCTGTATACAGGACCAATTTTCTTGTTTCAAAGCTTCATTTTCAAAGTTTGAAATTTAAAAAATATCAGTTTCACAATTTAAAACTTTCCAGTTTCAAACTATGAGTATACTTCATCTCATGGAATTTCTTATATTAAATAAAAATACATTGGCACTCTTGAAAGCCTTTTGTTTTTTTCCTTAATGATAAACATAAATTCCTTTCCTTATCTTCTTGCTGACTTTTAGATTACTGCAATTTGAAACCAAGGCAGGCATAAGCACAGCTGATGACCAGGGAGATACTGGTATTAATCAATATGGGTAGATGTCTAGGACTCTGAACTCAACCTGCACAAGTTGAAAAACAGTTTTGCTACCTTACTTGTGCAGCTACAGGAGGTCACATTTCTCCTGTGAATCTCAATTTCTCCTTCTATAAAATGGCAATTATAATAGTACTTTATAATGGCAAGTATGATAGTGCTAATAACAGTAGTACATTGTTAATAGTGTATAAATGTGTAATAGTACATTTATAATAGTATAAAAGTATAATAGTATGTACAATGCATAATAGTATTGTATATTATACATATGGTATACAATAGTGTCATGTATATATACAAGTATAACAGTATGAGGAGGTTATTGTAAGGAATAAGTGAGTAAATATACATAAATTATTAGCACAGTATCTGCCATGTAGCAAGCACTCAATAAACGAAGACTTTCATCAGCTACATTTTATCTGGCACCGCATTTATCCTGGCCTTTGGTATTTCATGTACATTATGTGTGTGAAATGAGCTATTTTCTGTTCTAGGCGCTACTAGTAAAGAAGCCTTTTCCACTGCAAGTTTCTGAGCCCAGGTGAAGCAAAGCAGCGAGATGGAAGCCATCGGCTCCTTCCTCCCCCGGAGGGGCTGAGGAGCTGGGAGGATGTGAGAAGCCATCTTCCGCCACAATCGCCATCTCTGGATGTAAACAAGGAATTACTGTGTGAACCGCAAAGAAAGCAGGCTGGCCTCAGATAGCTGGGTGTATACGACAGAAATGACTTCGCCAGGCCTGGGCATTTGCATCTTCTCACACGTAGATCACTTTTCTCTTAACTACCAGTTATCCCCTCTCGCTGACTGCCCGCGCCTCGCCGCACACCCGCGTGCCGCCTGCTCCTCCCGCCTCCGCGGAGGCAGCCCTCTCGCCGCCGCTCCAGCCGGGGTCTCCGGGCTGGAGTCCTCACGTTCCCACAGAGTAAAACCTAACTCTCAAGTTTTAGGTTGTGCCTATTTGTTTAGTCGACAAAATACCTTCAAAATGCCTCTGCAAAGCAGTTACAATTACCCATTATGCACTTACATGCTTTGCTCAAGGTCAGGAACAGACGCTGGTGGAGCCAGACCTCCGTGCAAACTAGGGCAGACAACCCGGCCTTCCCCTCTCTGACGTCCTCTGCCCAGAAGAGAGAAATCAGAAAAACCAGTCAAACCACAGATACTTAAGTCTTGCTTTGTACACTCCAAATATGCAGAGAATCTGAAATGTTTTCTAGGTGGGAAGGGAAAACCAAAGGGAAGTTGGAAATATTTTATGCTCACCTGAATGGAGAACTTGGGGAAAGCTACTGATTTCCCTCAGCTCAACCCCTTCCCTACTACATCTTCCAAGGAACAAATGTCTTAATTTCCTGGATGCAGTCACCGTCTGCTGTGATTTCGGAGCCCAAGAAAATAAACCCGTCACTACTTCTACTTTTTCCCCTTCTATTTGCCGCTTTCCCAATGGCTCAGCAGGGAAAGAGTCCGCCTGCAGTTCAGGCAATGCAGAAGACTCAGGTTCGATCCCTGGGGCAGGATGATCCCCTAGAGAAAATAATGGCAACCCACTCCAGTCTTCTTGCCGGGAAAATTGCATGGACAGGGAAGCCTGGCGTCCATGAAGTCACAAATTGGACATGATTTCGCGACTGAACAACACAAAAACAATATCTTATAACACAGGGTTGCACTGTGGAGCAAATTGGAGGGAAGGATAACTCTTCCAGGGAGGGTGAGGATAGAAGCAAGTTTCAAAGGAAGATAACTTTAAAGCAGGCAACACTATTCTTCAGGAGCCATACCCACCCCCTCCAATACCAGAGCCCATGTGCTTTTCAGAGCCTGAGGCTCTCAACTGAGGGACCAGTCCATTCCAGACTCCCTGCAGGATGCAGGCTGCAACTTCTCCGCCCCCATTTCACGTATCCCGTCAGAATGCAGTGTATATCCACCCATTTTCCTAAATTTGATTCTCATACACAGAGCTGTCTTGGGAAACCAAGAAATCTTACAAACTAATTTTATTCAGTATAAATAGTCATCATTAGGTTAGACGTGACTTTTCCCAAGGGCATCACTATTTCAGCACAGAAGCAAAGGACTATTGAGGTTGGAAAATAATTCGATGCTGGGAATGAGTTGCTAAAGGGGGAATTATGAGGGTCATAGGGAGCTGCTCAGCACTCCTAACTTTATTCCAAGAAGCAGCTGCTTTCTCTGCTGTCAGTGAAGTCTGCTTCTACTCAGGGTTTGTGGAACGCCTGAGGAATAGGGAATCCTCACCTGAGGATGCTGTGACGGCATCCGCTTCGGAGCGGTCCAGTAGAGACCTCTGACGACCCTTTGTGCACACGGCCCCTGTGTGTGCTTGGTTTACTTTAGGACAGAGGTTTCCATGTGGGGAAAGATAGTGATCTGAGCAAAACCAATTTCTCCCTGCTCTCCAACTGATAACGCATGGCCCCCATTACAGATGCTCCTGAGTGCCTTTTCTAAATTCACACATATTTCTGCACAAAACTAACAGCCCATTGACTCAGGAGCTGCGCATGTGACAGTAGCTGGTGCCAGATGTGCCAGAGGAAAGCTGAAAGCCCCCAGGATGGAGCTAACCATCGGAAACGAAAGCACAGGGAGACGTCCGAGCTGACCCAAGGTGCGAATCCATCACAACTCTCGAGCCAAACGATCATGATTGTTGGCACAACTTCGTCTTGGCAAATGCTATTGCACACACCATTTTTCCATACAAATTAAGCTAAATGCATTATGAACAGTTGGTAACTATTAGCAGTGACTACACTTTTCAACAGTCTCTAACAATTTCTTCAACTCTTCCCATGTTAATAGATGTGTTAATCACCGCGCTAAACAAGGCAAATAATGAGATCAGTTACTGTGGCTCCTAGATGAGAAAGGGGAACCCTGGAACTGTAATGGCAAAATCACGCACATTTTAAAGAGATGTTTCACTTAGATATCCCAATAATGAGAATTCTAGGATGTTCAGAGAAAATTTTAATAACCACTTAGAATATAAAAGCAACATATACAGAAATCAATCTATATTCCTCACAGCTTTACATAAAAAGTTAGATTGGATAAGGTGAGGAATCAGATAAATAAAATAAATTATATTCACAGGACTAACCTCTTTGTAGTTATTTAAATTAATTTTCTAAATATATTTATGAAAAAGAGGTCACCAAAAATGTGTGCAATATGGTTTAATCTGTCACCAGGCTATCATTCTAGCTAAATAAACCAGTACCCTCAGACTTCTGTGCACCCAATCCTGGATGAATATATATCACAATATTCACAAATGCTTTACAGAAATGGAAGTGTTATATGTGTGTATATATATATGCATATATATTTATTTATATAGCGTTCTCTGTGCTCAGCCCTCAGTCGTGTCTGACTCTCTGTGGCCCCCTGGACTCTAGCCCATGGGTTCCTTTGTCCATGGAATTTTCTGGGTAAGAATAATGGAGTGGGTTGACATTTCCCATTCCAGGGGATCTTGCTGACCCAGGGATTGAACCCAACTCACTTGCATCTCCTGCACTGGCAGGTGAATTCTTTACCACAAGAGTCACCTGAGAAGGCTATATATATGTATTACTTTTATCTCATTGCTTCCCTGCAAATAACATATATCACATTTTTAGTATGGAAATACTAGTGATTTAAAAAAAAAAAACAGTGGTTTAAAACAAAATTCCTTCCCAAATATAGGCCAGCACTGTCTTTAACAGCTCCCTTTAAAATATTTGAGGCAGGTTAGAATTCTCCAAAGGACTTTTAACTAACTCTGAGAGAGAGAATAAAGAGAAACAGCCAAGAAAAGGCAGGAAACATAAAAACAGTCGCGCTTTCAAAGTATAGGTTTCGCATCCCGTAATAACTACCTTCCAAGCTAGCAGGCCGAGCTGCAGCTGCCACCCTGCCCTGTTCCTGCCTCAGAGGTTTAGCACAGCTCTTCAGGAATCAGGCTATGATTCCCGCACTCTCAGCTCTAGACAAAGATCCCATTTTATTTTCAAATACACACAAAGAAAGTGGTCTTCAGGTCATTCCAAAGTCTTCCCTGCCTCCAGTAAAAAAAAAAAAAATTCAGGCAATGAACAATTTATTCTATTTTTGGTTTTTGCTCTGGAGGATGTAAATTATCCAAAAGTTTGTTTAGAAGTCATTTGTGACTCACAAACGAGCCTTTCACTCAAATAAAACTGTATTTTCCTATTCTCAGCCCCCAGCCCCGTTCCCTCCAGCACTACAGGTTTTGGAATGACCTACCCAAGTCCAGATTATCTCTATATCTCTATGGGATTCAGTTAAGAATTTTTGAGTCTGAGGTCCTAATTTTTAATTTCAAGTTTCCCATGACTGAGCCCTGTGTTTTTGAGCAAATTGATTAATCTTTCTAATTCCCAGTTTATTCCCGGATAGCAGTTCCACTCTTATGAACATCTGCTGAGGATCAAAGAGGTGCCCTTGTTGCTCAGCTGCTAAGTCATACCTGACTCTTGCAGCCCCGTGGACCGCAGCACGCCAGGCTTCCCTGCCCTTCACGATGTCCCTGAGTTTGCACAAACTCATGTTCCTTGAGTTGGTGATACCACCCAACCATCTCATCCTCTGTCATCCCCTTCTCCTCCTGCCTTTAATCTCTCCCAGCATCAGACTCTTTTCCAGTGAGTCAGTTCTTCACATCAGGTGGCCAAAGGATTACAGCTTCAGCATCAGTCCTTTCAGTGAATATTCAGGATCGATTTCCTTTAGGATTGACTGTTTTTATTTTATTTTTTTTTTAATCTCTTGCTCTCCAAGGCACTCTCGAGAGTCTGCTCCAGCACCACGGTTCACAAGCATCAATTCTTTGGTGCTCAGACTTCTCTGGGCTTCTCAGGGGGCGCTGTGCTGTGCTTAGCTGCCCAGGCATGGCCGACTCTTTGTGACCCCATGGACTGCAGCTCACCAAGCTCCTCTGTCCATGGGATTCTCCAGGCAAAAATACTGGAGTGGATTGCCATGCCCTTCTCCAGGGGGTCTCCCCAACTCAGGGATCAAACCTGGGTCTCCAGCACTTCAGGCAGAATCTTTGCCATCTGAGCCACCAGGGAAGCCCAGGTGGCCTTCCGGTAAAGAACCTGCCTGGTGATGCAGGAGACACGGGTTCCCTGTGTCAGGAAGGTCCCCTGGAGGAGGAAATGGCAACCCACTCCAGTGTTCTTGCCTGGAGAATCCCATGGGCAGAGGAGCCTGGTGGGTTACAGCCCATAGGATCGCAGAGTCAGACACAACTGAAGAGACTTAACACACAAACAGCCTTCTTTATGGTCCAGCTCTCACATCAGTACATAATTCCTGGAAAAACCATAGTTTGGTTAGCAGCTGTCCATTGCTTACACCGTGTCTAGCACAAAGTAAACCCTGAGTGAAAGGAATATGTCACAGGCTTACAGCAGCAGTTCACAGGGACTCTGTTCTGAAACTTTTCCAAAGGCCTTTAAATTAGTTACTTGTGTGTTTATTTATGACCACATTTAGGACTGCAGATGAGCCATGAAATGTGTCATCAGCTACTATTGAGTGTGAGGAGTGGAAATGACCATGCATAATTTTTTTTTTTTTTTTAATTTGGAGCAAATAATCTAAGATGCATGACATCCAGGGTTGCCTCTCATCCCTCATGTTCACTCGCTGTCAGTGCAGAGAATGGATGAGATCTTGGTGTACACACACAGCCAGTGGTGGGAACACGTGAGAGACCAGTTCCAAGAAAATGCACAGACTAGACAGCTAACCCTCCAGGAGGGACTTGAAAGCCTGCTCTGTCTCGCCTCCCCCAGACACTGTGGTGAGGGGAGGGAAAGCGGTTTGCTTGCTAATATGGCCAGCCTAATATGGCTGATTATCTTTTCCCTCTTTCTTTTCTGTTTGTAGGCAGTTTGGAAAGCTTCCCGGGTGATGATCTATTTGTCTTTCCAAAGAGCACCTCACAGGCTGAAGAAATAGGATGGGTGCGAGGGAAAACCAACTTGTAAGCAGGGTGGAATTTTTCCTTCTCTGCGTTAGCAGATTCCTCGGTGTCTATTCAGAGGCGAAAGAAAAGATCCTGCCTGTTAACCAAGTTTCAGCAAACACACAAATCAAACGCGTCTCTGTCTACAGCCTGAGGGGCAGGCCTGTGAGTTTGTTGCTGTCCAGGGGCTTCACGTCAGCCCTCGACTAAGAAAGGGGTTCAGTCCAGGAAGGAATTCCTTGGCAGCAGAGTGAAAGCATCGTTTTTCCTCTTCTCATCGCTGCGTTCATTTTAACTCCTCTCCAGATGTTTTCTCTCTACCATGTTGGGGGAGGTAATGGATTCAGAGCAGCTAGAAGAGGAGAGAAAGAAATGAAGCGACTCGTCAGGGAGACAGGCTCATAAGACAGACAGCATGTAGGTCTCTTGTTTGTGCGGTTCTATTTCTAGACCAGGAGGAGGAGGAGGTCGGAATCGAGAAACGGTGCCAAGAGTTGAGATGCAGTGTCTCTTCGTGGTGATGGAGGAGGCACGGAGACGCAACTAGTTGCAAAAACATCTGTAGCTTTTTCTCGCACACAAAGAAAAAAGTGATTCTTTCTGGTGGGAAATGTGTTTGAATTCCCAAGTTAAATACACAGAGAGGTTGAAAGCATAAAACGGAAGAAAGAGGGGGATGGAAGAACTCCCAAGATGCTGATTTATTGGTGAGCAGAAGGAGACTAGGAGATGAGAAATAAATACATTTAATACACCCTCTAAACAGCACATGTATCTTCACTGGGTCGCATGCTTTTTTAGGTTAAATTGTTTCTCCTAGAAGATACTCTGAAATCCAGATCCTAGCACCAGGGAAGGTGACCTTATGAGGGGAAAGGGCCTTTGTAGATGTAGCCGAGTTAGAATGAGGTCACACGGGGGAAAGTGGGCCCTGATATAATGCAATAAGCATGAGTACTCAGTCGCTCAGTTGTGTCCTACTCCTGGGGACCCCATGGATCCTTGCCCATCAGGCTCCTTTGTCCATGGGATTTTTTTCCTGGCAAGAATACTGAAGTGGGTTGCCATTTTCTCCTCCACGGGATCTTCTTGATCCAGGGATCAAAGCCATATCTCCTGCGTCTTCTGCACTGCAGCAGATTCCTTACCACTGAGCCACCGGGGAAAGCCCAATATGATGGATGGGTGTCTCTAAGAAGACACAGAAGACACACAGGCAGAGTGTCACGTGACCAGAGCAGCAGGGATTAGAGGGATACAGTGCCAAGCAAACACCACGGGACAGAGCCACCACCAGTGGCTCGGAGGAGGGGAGAGAGGGTTCCACCCAGAGCCTTAGAGGGAGCCCGGCTGTGCTGACAACTTGCTCTGGGACTTCTGGCCTCCAAAACGGTCACGGAAGACATTTCTGCCATTATAAACCATTGAGCGTGTGGCATGTTACCACAGCAGCCTTGGAAGCTAACTCACACACTGAAGGAAATATGAGCAGAATAGGACGTTGCTTTTACTGTAAAAGGATCTGCAGCATAGCTAGGAAGGTTACCTGGTGGGTGCTGAAAACAACTCTTCACCGCTCCTGGGGGAAGAAAGAGCGATATTACCATGTTGAGGCTGTTGACGAAGTTTTGTGCTAAAATCTCTGATCAAAGCCTCGTGCTCTACATATGTAATTTTAGAACCATGTTATTTTGAAAATGAAATGGACTGAAAAGAGTATCCAAGCCCTTGCAAAATGTGTCCTAATTACAATTAAGGTCCCAAAGGGTCACTTCACCCCTGGTCCTGGTCCTGCTGTTTCTGCCTCTTTGACAAGGGCAGGTTCACTGTGATCTGCACCAGACACTTAGCATCAGGACATAATGCTGTCATGTAGCATGAACGTGAAGGAGCTTGCTTTCCCCAGCCAGTGAGAACAGGGCTTTCCAAAGCTCCAGCAGACTCACCCAACTTCATGTTTGCTTGTGTCTTGATCGATGACTGAAGAGCTGACTCATTGGAAAATACCCTGATGCTGGGAAAGATTGAGGGCAGGAGAAGGGGACGACAGAGGATGGGATGGCTGGATGGCATCACCGACTCAATGGACGTGGGATTGGGTGGACTCCGGGAGTTGGTGATGGACAGGGAGGCCTGGCGTGCTGCGGTTCATGGGGTCGCAAAGAGTCGGACAGGACTGAGCAGCTGAACTGAACTGAGCTGATCAATGATTCTAAGTCTCTACCACTTCTATCCCTGGGTCAGAAAGATCCCTCGGAGAAGGGAATGGCAACCCACTCCACTATTCTTGCCTGGGAAATCCCATGGCTGGAGGAGTCTGGCAGGCTACAGTCCATGGGGTCACCAAGAGTCAGACATGACTGAGTACATGAGCACAATGAGCAATTTTTTTTCTTAAGGAGCACATGACCCAGATGAATTTCAGTGGAAAATGATTTTTTAGAAGAGTGTTGTCTAGCTTATAAGATACTAAGAAAGACTTAGTCAGTGGACCACATAAAGAGCAGGACCAAGCATACCAAGCTCCCACCAGTCAAGACATCAAGGACAGTGGGCCCTGCCCTCAGACTCCCAAGACACCAGGTCATCTCTCTGCCCACTGCTCTCTTGCCCACCTGCTGTCCTGGTCCTGATGGCTGGGGCTGCTGCCTCGGTCTCCCGCCTTTAGTCCACGACAAGGCCTCTGGGTATGTGAGCCTGGCCTCACGTGAATCTCATGGAACTGGTTGTACAAGTAGTATGTAACTGTGTAAATGAATGGCAACTTCTTAGTTCCTCAAAATATTTATATTAGTAACTGAATAAGATTAAGACATCTGTTATGAAATAAGAAAAAAGACTAACAGTTAACTCCTTCCCAAGAGCACCAATAAATAATCCTTCATCACATCATGTCCTACTTTGTAAGAGCAAGCTGGAAATGAGAACAGAGGCAAAAATTACAAGACCTTTTTGATTCTGAGGTTCTTCCAATAAGATGATAAACTCCCAGAGGTAGAGAATGTATTCCAACCTTCCTTTCTCTCTCTGTGGACACCTGAGCCTGTGTCTTCATGCCACCGGTGCTAGTTGAATGCCACCCCCCCACCCCCAGAAACATCCTAAAACAGATGAAGTGATTGACAGGACACGGTGGGAGCCGCAGGTCATCGAGGGAGGTCGGCCCCCCAGCAGCCGGATCGTCTCTTGTGGATAACTCCAGCCCAGGGTGTCGGTTGGTTTCATTTCTATTGTAAGATGTGGATACCTAGCCAGGAGAAAGGAGCTTTAAAATTAGGTGTGCTATGACTTGTCTATCTTTCCAGATTTTGAACTTGTTGAAGAATCCAGCTGCATTTTCTATTGCTAAAATTTCCAAGTGCCTTAGCTCACTGCCATTCACGCAAGTGGTAGACACTTTACATTTCATGGGAAGAACAAAATTAGGTTATAAATAGCTCACAGCACGGTTTGTGGATATCTTTGAAAACAGTGCTCTCCATCCACAAGCAATATATGCTGGGAACCAATTAAATGCCATGTGCAGCACTTCCTAGGTGACTGGAATTTACTCAGGAAAATCATCACTGCTTTTGTGATTATCCAAACCTTCGGGACACAGATCAATTCCAGAGTGAATTCTGTGAAGTGCATGGCAGACAAGGCCCCCTCTGATCTCAATGTATCATCTCACAGGGATCATGCCTGCAGACAGCCACAAAGAACATTGAGAGTGGCTTGCAAGCTGAAAAAACATCGGCGTGCTCGGAGTGTTTGTGAGTTGTATCTGAATGCAAAACGTCGTAAAGAAAGCATGACATTTCAGGAAGAGCTGGACCCGTCATACCCAGTATCATTTGCAAAGAGTCTTTCCCTAGTTTCTTTTGTCTTAGCGAGTGATTATACAAAGCTCTAGGCTCAGACTCCTGGAACCGATTGTTCGCGATGCATCTTCCTTGTTGTCAGAGGGCATCGCACGAACATATATAAAATGAGAAATTACAAACAAAGATAGTCTTTGCAAGACAAACTTGTTTTTCTTTAAATTTACACACCATTTTATTTAATCTTTTTCACACAAAACTATTATGTAATTGTAGAACCACTTAAGATAGATAAGCAAATAAAATGCAAAAGTATTATCAAATTTATTAGTCACTATTAACATTTAGTTCATTTCCTTCTATTATATTTTAATTACATATATTTATATATTCTCTATTGTTAATAATTATATATTACATTTATGCAATTGTGGAACAACTTAAGATGTGTATAAGAGACAGGTGTATATATATATGCATATATATTTATTTATATAGCGTTCTCTGTGCTCAGCCCTCAGTCGTGTCTGACTCTCTGTGGCCCCCTGGACTCTAGCCCATGGGTTCCTTTGTCCATGGAATTTTCTGGGTAAGAATTGCTAAGTCGCTCCCATGAGATGTGTATAAGAGACAGTCTCTGGTTTTTATCTTTTAATAAAATTATTTAATGTATGAGAATTTCAGTGTTTCTTATGAAGTGAAGCTCCAAAATTCAAATTTATAATATCAAAATTAACAAAGGAAATGAACCCACAGTCTGATTTATATGTAATTGTTTTTAAAATTTCTATATAATTGTACTTAAAACCCACAAGTGACTTTCCATAAACACAGATCTGCTCTCCCTATTTTCAAGTGAACGATGTTTTAGACAATGGTGTCATTTTGAACTGTAAGAAAAACAAATGTAAAATATAAAATTCCTTTTGAGAAACAAGATTAAAGGTAAAGTGAGATTTAATATGGCTGGTAGCCATCTCCTCTCCCTATCAACTGAGTGTGGAGACCAGAGAGTAAATCTGGTGAGACTGATCTGAAAATACTACCCTATCTGGTGAGGATGTGATTTTTAAAACCTACAAGATTAGAATAGTAAACTCACATGAGTAATGTACAGCTGCAAAGATTAATGCTCCTGCTGTCTCTTCAGCTAGGCTGTCTCCTCTGCTGATGGCGTTTATGTAGGACTGGCCAGCTCTGATGAATAGTTTGCAATAATAGCAGGTGGACCGAGTTAATCAAAATGGCCACATTTATGGTAGAAATAATCCCCAAGGGCTGTTTAATTGTCTGCATGTCTGAATGTTCTGATATGACCTTTTTTTTTTCTCTTGCCATCTTAAACAATAAAACTCAATGTGAGGAACACAGAGACAGATGCAGAAAGTAGGCTAAGAACCACATGGGTCTGAAACCAGGACAGTTGTCTCTGTCGACGATGCCTCTAACAGAAACGAAAGATAAATCACAAGACAACGAATGCTTATTGTCTCTTATTTGGTGTCCCATGGCTGAAATACGCAGTGTTTCTGATGGATATATTTGTGGAGCTTTTTCAGATAAAGAGAATTATGTAAGTTAGGGCTTTTCTGACATAAATGTGATCTGGCATCGACACACTAGGATCTTTTTGTGTCTACATGTAACTCATGCCCAGGCCCCTGGAGGGCACGTATGCCATGGAATTTTTTGCTGGGCTTTCAGTGCTCTGGAGGATTTACATTAGTGAGACAAATGGCTAATTCTACAGCCAAATGTTGCACATTTCATGATTAAAGACAAGCCTCCCAGGACTGGGCTTCATTTATTTCTCCCACAGTGAAATATGTGTGGATTTATATTTTTTCATTACTACATAAATGCAAGCAGTTTATAAAATGCTGGAGGAATTATCGAAGTGAAATCTCCCATTCCAAAACAATGAAAGGCATTTTCCTGTTGTCTTTTTCTTTGTAAAAGCACATCTCATTTCAGGCTCAGTTGTGTCCGACTCTTGTGATCCCATGAACTGCCTCTTCTGTTCATGAAATTTCCAGGAAAGAACACTGGAGTGGGTTATCGTTCTCTCCTCTAGGGGACCTTCCTGACTCAAGGATCAAGCCTGCATCTTCTGCACTTTCAGGCTGAGTCTTTGCCTCGGAGCCACCTGGGAAGCCGTGACAGCTCTAGCCAGCACATAACGACTCAGTGACAATGAGAGGTCTGTGTAATTGCATTGCTTAAAAGTGAAGCAAATACGACTCAGCACATCCACTCATTAAGTCAGCTGGAGTTAAACTCCTGCTTTCTGAAAATTAAAGGCTACTGGAGATGTTTGTACCGCTAATTGCCCCAAGTTACTGCAGGTTTGGGGCTTCCCCAGTGGCTCAGGCCATAAAGAACCTGCCTGCCAGTGCAGGAGAAACAAGAGGTGTGGATTCCAACCCTAGGTGGAGATCCCCTGGAGAAGGAAACGGCAACCACTCCAGTGTTCTTGCCTGGAGAATCCCATGGACAGAGGAGCCTGGCGGGCTGCAGTCCACGCGGTTGCATAGAGTCGGACATGACTGAGCACTAATGCACGGGACACCGGGCAGCAGGGCCCGTGGCGGTGCTGTTTACCAGCTCATGGGAGCGACTTAGCATCCATCAGCAGATGAGTGGGTACAGATGCGGTATGTATATACCACGGAATACTGCTCATCCATACAAGGAATGAAACAGTGCCATTTGCAGAGACACGGATGGACCTAGAGACTGTCACACAGAGTGAAGGAGGGTGAAAGAGGACAGCAAATATCTTATCAGTTCAGTTCAGTCACTCAGTCATTTCCAACTCTTTGCGACCCCATGAATCGCAGCACGCCAGGCCTCCCTGTCCATCACCAACTCCCCGAGTTCACTCAGACTCACGTCCATTGAGTCAGTGATGCCATCCAGCCATCTCATCCTCGGTCGTCCCCTTCTCCTCCTGCCCCCAATCCCTCCCAGCATCAGAGTCTTTTCCAATGAGTCAACTCTTCGCATGAGGTGGCCAAAGTACTGGAGTTTCAGCTTTAGCATCTTTCCTTCCAAAGAGATCCCAGGGCTGATCTCCTTCAGAATGGACTGGTTGGATCTCCTTGCAGTCCAAGGGACTCTCAAGAGTCTTCTCCAACACCACAGTTCAAAAGCATCAATTCTTCGGCGCTCAGCCTTCTTCACAGTCCAACTCTCACATCCATACATGACCACTGGAAAAACCATAGCCTTGACTAAACAGACCTTAGTCGTATAATATTGCTTATACATAGAATCTAGCAAAATAGTACAGATGAGCTTACTTGTGAAGCACAGGTAGAGACAGATGTAGAGGACAAATGTGTGGATGCCAAAGAGGGAAGCGGGGGTGGGACCAGTTAGAGACTGGGGTGGACATATATACTCTACTATGCATAAAATAGACAGTCGATGAGAACCTACTGTATCGAACAGGGAACTCTACTCCCTACTCTGTGGCGACCTAGATGGGAAGGAAATCTGAAAAAGAGGGGATATGTGTATACTATATATATATAGGAAAAAAAGAGGGGCTATATGACTGATTCACTGTGCTATACAGCAGAAACTAACGCAACATCGTAAAGCAACTGTACTCCAGTCAAAATTGGTAGAGACGGCCCTGGATCATAACATCAAGGCTGCTGGTTTAGTCCACATGATGATGCTGCAAATTTCCCAGGTCATCAAGCGATTCATTTGCCTGTTCACCCACCCCAGCAATTCTTTACTGACTCCCTCGTGCTTGCTCCCAGGAATCAGGAGTTCAGGAGCTCAGAAGACAAAGTGTGAGTTTCCTGGAGCTGACTGTGACAGGAAGCAGTTAAAAATAGAACTCCATATTTCACCCATCGGGATGCTTCCATACCTTTATAAAAAGTCATCAGGGCATATTTACGGGGTTCCGTTTCCAAACTCTACTCTGTTCCATTGGTCTGTGTGTCCCTCCCTTCATCAATATCATACAATTTGATTTTAGCAACTCAATAACTCTTGGATTCAGGTAGAGTAATCCCTCCTCTTTATTCTTCTTTTTAATAATTTTAACTTAGATTAATGTAAAGCTTTTATTCTTTCCTAATATTTATGTTTAATATCATAAAATTCCCTCTCAGCATTGTTTTAACTGTATCCCACAGATATTTCTGTTTCTTCAACTTTATAGCTTTAAGAATAATCATAATCTTGTCTATAAGTAACTATACAACATTTTACTAGGATTTTGAAAGAAATTAGTTAAACCTATGTTTCAATTTCAGGAAAATTGTTACCTTCATCACGTGAGTTTTCCAATCAATGAACAAGATGTGTCCCCCCAGTTATTTAGATATTTGATTTCTTTAAACCGTGTTGTATAGTATTTATCATACAAGTCCTACATATTCATTAGTTTACACATTATTTCATTTTGCAAATGACCATCAATGGCATTATATTTTAAAGTTAAGTCAAAGTGCTCATTACTAGTATATAAAAATTCTACTGAATTTTGAATATTTATATCCTACAATCTTGCTGAAAATATATTACTTCTAGCAATATTTTTGTAGATTTATTTGATTTATTCAACAAAGATAATTATGTAATCTGAAAAGAGGAAGTTTTATTTTCTTCTTTAAGATCTGTATGCCTTTTACTTATTTATCTCACTGTTTTTCACTGGCTAGAACTTCTGGCTAAAACAATGTATTATTTTGAACGATGATAGTATTAACAGATATCAGGGTCTTCTTCCAGATCTCAAGAGAAATGAATTCAAGGTTTTACAGTTAAGTATAATAGAAACTATAGTTGTTTTGCAAGTACCTTTATTAAACTGAAGAATTTTAGTCATATTTTTCTAAGGGTTTTTATCATGAATGGGTGTTTAATTGTGGATTTATCCTTTTTTTCAGTACTATGAATTTTTGCTTTTCACCAGTTCAGTTCAGTTGCTCAGTTATGTCTGACTCTTTGAGACCCCAGGGACTGCAGCATGCCAGGCTTCCCTGTCCATCACCAGCTTCCAAAGTTTGCTCAAACTCAGGTCCATAGAGTCGGTGATGCCATCCAGCCATCTCATCCTCTGTTGTCCCCTTTTCCTCCTGCCTTCAATCTTTCCCAACATCAGGGTCTTTTCCAATGAGTCAGTTCTTCACATCAGGTGCCAAAGTATTGGAGTTTCAGCTTCAGCATCAGTCCTTCCAAGGAATATTGAGAACTGATTTCCTTTACGATGAACTGGTTGGATCTCCTTGCAGTCCAACAGACTCAAGAGTCTTCTCCAACACCAGAGTTCAAAAGCATCAATTCTTTGGCACTCAGCTTTCTTTATGGTCCAACTCTCACATCCATACATGACTACCAAAAAAACCATGACTTTGACCAGATCAACGTTTGTCAGCAAAGTAATGTCTCTGCTTTTTTTGTCTGTTTGTTTTAACATGTTTTTAGGATTATTGGGTATTCCTGGTTGATTGACCCTTTCATCATTATATAACCCCCACATTTTTGGTTTAATGTGCTTTTTTTCCTTCCTGATGTTCTAAGTGTGCTAAGTATTTTTAAAATTATTTATATTGGGGAACAGCTTTTAGCTATCCTTTTATGTCAGGTCTTCTGACAAAAACAAACAAACAAAAATTCTCGTTATATTCTTTCTTCTGAGAATATCTTCATTTCTCCTTCATTCCTTAAGGACATTTTTACTGAATGTAAAGCTCTAGATTAATAGTCCTTTTCTCTAAGCATTTGAAAAATAAGCTGCTTTCTTTTGGTCTTTATGGCTCTTGGTAAGACCCACTGTCATTTGATTTGTTTTCTCTGTAGATAAATTGTTGTTTCTCACTCACTGATTTCAAGATGTCTTTGTCCTTAGTGCCACGTATTCAATTATAATAAACCTGAATTTGTTTGAGTTCCTCTGGTTTGAGTTTCACCTAGCTTCTTGCATCTGTAGTTTTCTGTCTTTTAAGTTATGTCCAACCTAGATAGTATTTTCAAAAGCAGAGACATTACTTTGCCAACAAAGGTCCGTCTAGTCAAGGCTATGGTCTTTCCTGTGGTCATGTATGGATGTGAGAGTTGGACTGTGAAGAAGGCTGAGCGCTGAAGAATTGATGCTTTTGAACTGTGGTGTTGGAGAAGACTCTTGAGAGTCCCTTGGACTGCAAGGAGATCCAACCAGTCCATTCTGAAGGAGATCAACCCTGGGATTCTTTGGGAGGAATGATGCTGAAGCTGAAACTCCAGTACTTTGGCCACCTCATGCGAAGAGTTGACTCATTGGAAAAGACTGTGATGCTGGGAGGGATTGGGGGTAGGAGGAGAAGGGGACGACCGAGGATGAGATGGCTGGATGGCATCACTGACTCGACGGACGTGAGTCTGAGTGTACTCCGGGTGTTGGTGATGGACAGGGAGGCTTGGCGTGCTGCGAGTCATGGGGTCGCAAAGAGTCGGACACGACTGAGCAACTGAACTGAACTGAACTATATGTGAGAAGTTCTTTGCCATTATTTTGTAAAGTATTTTTCAGTCCCTCCCCTTTTATCTTCCATTTCCAGGATTTTGATGGCATGAACATATATTTTGTTACAGTCCTTGATGTTCTTTCCCACAGGTCCTTGATGTTCCTTTTTTAGCTCATTTTCTCTGTTGCTCAGACCGGATAATTTCCAGTGGTCGCTCATCAGTTCTTTCCTCTCTCACCTTGCTGCAGGTTGAATGTGTTCCCCCTCAGAATTCTCATGTTGAAGTCCTAGCCTGTGATTGTTCATGGAGATGGGGTCTTTAGGGAAATAAAGTCGCATGAGGTCATACGGATGGGGTCCTGATCCAAAGGCAGTAGTGTCCTTATGAGAAAGGATCCCAGAGAGCGCCTCCTGCTCCTCTCTCTCTCTTCTCGCCACCCTTGTGCTTTGGCACAGAGGACAGGCCATGTGAGAGCCTCACAGGAAGGCAGCTTTCTGCAAGCTGAAGACAGAAGAGAGGCCTCTCTAGAAAAGAAAGCAACCGAAATCTTTATCTTAGACTTCCAGCCTCCAGAACTGTAAAAAATAGATTTCTGCTGTTTAAGCCACCCAGGCTGTGGTGTTGTGTTTTGGCAGCCTGCGTAGACTGAGACACCCCCCCATTCTTCCACTGAGCCTCCTGTGGAGTGCTCTACTTCAGTTAGTGGCACTGAAAATGGTTATTGATGAAGAATAAGCACGCACTGAAGCAGGGAGGAATGCAATTCATGAGTAAGGCAAACTCATCACGTAAATATCAGCTATTATGCAGCTTTTATCTAAGACAAAAAAAAAAAAAAAAAAAAATCATGGGACCTTAAGACTTGAGTTTTCAGGCCTTTGTAACAATTATCCAAAACTTCTCAGTTAAAGGTATGATTAAACTTTTCCATTAAACAAGTATGATTGATTAGCTAATTATTCGAGAAGCCATCATTGCTATTCAGTATTCTCTCTTAAATCCCTATTATTTTAACAAGTTTCTGTGCTATATGTATATGTTCAATAAATTGTTATTTACGGAGGGCAACTCATTTCCCTGAAACCATGAATAGTCTTTTTGACTGTGTTGCATTTATAGTCTTATAATAATGATTTCTGAATTATACCTAGAAAAGGAAGTCTTTCATATTCAGCATGGATGCTAAGGCTACTGGCCTCTTCCCTCGTTCTGTTTAATATCTCTCTTCTCTACTTTTAGTAGGAGCTATTTTCTTGCCTTGTTTATGGCTATGAAAGAAATAAATACCATTAAATGCATGCACTGTATGGCTTCCCTTTGTCTCTATCTTTGTATAGAATTTATCCTGAAAAATAAAATTTATCCTTAAAAAAAACAGCCTTCCTGATCCCTATGGGTGGTCTGAGGCTTCCTGTGGCAGCTGGTAAGCCTAGCCCACTGCTGTGGGGCAGCAGTGGAACCACTAGAAAGAGCCAGTTACAAGGACTTATTTTCCATTTGTTTTTTTTTTACCCTAAATTAACTAGGGGAAAAAAAAAAAAAAAACTTGTATAATACTTAGTTTGGCAAGCAGAAAAAGGAAAATGCAAGATTTAAATTATTGGTTCATAAAATAAGGCACAGACAGTTTAGTTCATCATTCACCATGGCTGGTCATCGTCTGCTGGCAGGCGAAAGTGCTACGCGTCCAGACGCTGAGATAGGAGGAAAGAGCCGCTGACTGGGGAACCCGTGCCCCTGCCTGAATTATTTTCATAGTACTTCTCTATCCACTACCTTCACAGATAATCCATAAACAGAGTACACCACAAACTCCAGATTTTCATTGCATTTGCTTTTATTTTTGCAGTAGATAAAGTTTTCAACCACGCTGAGATAGAAGTTTTAAGTACTGTATTGTCTCTGATTTATACTTTTGTCACAATTGTGGGTAATAAGGCGTGTTGGCAGTCCAATATTCAAATTAAATGCATTATGCATTGGTAAGGGACTGAACCAAGACGAGGTAAAGATACTGCGAAATTCTTGAATCTTAAAAGCTTTTGAAAATTCGAATTTATGTGCATTGTAATACTCTGGTGGCTCAGATGGTAAAGAATCTGCCCACAATGTGGGAGACCTGGATTCGATCCCTGGGTTGGAAAGATCCCCTGGAGAGGAGTATGGCTACCCACTCCAGTATTCTGGCCTGGAAAATTTCATAGACAGAGGAGCCTGGGAGGCTACAGTCTGTGAGCTGGACATGACTGGGAGTCTTTCATTTAATAATAATATAAATATAGGAAAAATAGCCAAAAGAGTCCAGTTCTCAAAATTCAGAGTCTTCATGAGACATAGACTCAGAATCAGGCTTCAGATTTTGGAAGCCCCGCCCATTCAAAGCTCTGGCTAGTACTGTGGGGCCATTTACTGATTTCGTTTAAAAAATGTTATTGACAGCATGCAATGGGCTGGGGACTGTTTTGATATTAAGGGTCAATGAATTTGAGGGCTAAGTCTCAGGAATAACTTGTCCCTAAGGAGCAGCTAAAGCACGAGGAACGGGTGACTGTGCGATGCAGCCTCCTGGCCCTGCCGACATGCTTCCCTCCCTCTTCCAGATGTGTGAGTCCTGCTAAAGGCAGGGCGGCTTTCCCCTAAAGTTCTCAGCACAGAGCCAGTCTCAAGTGCACTTTCCTCATTAGAGATGCGAAGAAGAGGGCTTGAAAATGGCCGTCTACAGTGGTGGTGTGGGTGGTTCTCTAGGGTTGAGAAATGTGAAGTGTCCAAGAAATGCATAAATAGGAGAAATTTGCTGAGGAATCAACATATACGTATGAAAGCTATCATGTACTGCTATCTACTGCTAAATGAAAAACCACCTAGAACCTGTTGGCTCAAACAATAATGAACTTTCTGCTGGTCTAGCTGGGCTCACTTCTAGGGCTGTATCAGTTGGCAGCTTGGCTTGGACAAGGTTCCATGCAGCCTCACATGCACGCTGCTGGAGGTGGCTGTCGCATGAGTCTCATTGGAGATGTCAGGAAGGGGCTTGAAAACGGCCATTATGCTTTTTTCAGTTCAGTTCAGTCGCTCAGTCGTGTTCAACTCTTTGCGACCTCATGAACTGCAGCACGCCAGGCCTCCCTGTCCATCACCAACTCCCGGAGTTCACTCAAATTCATGTCCATTGAGTTGGTGATGCCATCCAGCCATCTCATCCTCTGTCGTCCCCTTCTCCTCCTGCCCCCAATCCCTCCCAGCATCACAGTCTTTTCCAATGAGTCAACTCTTCACATGAGGTGGCCAAAGTACTGGAGTTTCAGCTCTGGAATCATTCCTTCCAAACAAATCCCAGGGTTGATCTCCTTTAGAATGGACTGGTTGGATCTCCTTGCAGTCCAAGGGACTCTCAAGACTCTTCTCCAACACCACAGTTCAAAAGCATCAATTCTTCAGTGCTCTGCTTTCTTCACAGTCCAACTCTCACATCCATACATGACCACAGGAAAAACCATAGCCTTGACTAGACGGACCTTTGTTGGCAAAGTAATGTCTCTGCTTTTGAATATGCTATCTAGGTTGGTCATAACTTTTCTTCCAAAGAGTAAGCATCTTTTAATTTCATGGCTGCCTACAAAAAAGGAGACCCCAGTTTGATTCCTGGGCTGGAAAGATCCCCTGGAGAAGGGAAAGGTTACCCACTCCAGTCTGGCCTGGAGAATGCCATGGACTCTATAGTCCATTGGTATCGCAAAGAATCAAACACAGGTGAGCGACTTTCACTTTCACTTTGATAAGCATTAAGTGAATGGATTTTATTTTTAATGATATTGAATCAAAGGTTATGGGCTTCCATTTGTGCCAGGACATTGTTGAAAACTTCTCTAAAAATAAATAATCAGAGAACCTAAACAGTCAAAATAAACAGGGACTATCTGTGACTTTCATGCTATAATTTGGGAACTGACAACTTGGCTGTTGACTATGAGGCCTAAGGAAGAGTCAGTTGTTTCATAGGCCCAGTATATAATTCAGGTCTCAGTGGACTTGGAGAAGTTGGAGGGCTGACCAATATCCACTGGCTGTGCTTGGTCAGAAGGTACATGGGCCTGACCTCAGCCCATCCTCATCCAGGATTAAGTTAATTGGGCCAGAGGTCTGATAAGACAGTTTTGATTTGATGGCTCACGCAACACAAATATGGCATAATTGCAGATTTATAAATATATAGAAAAATAGGGACATTGAATATTGTTCAAAGAAGAAAACAGAAAGCATTCCCATTCACATAAGCAATTGTTTCTAAGTTTGTTCATCAGAGCATTCTTGGTACCAGTAAACTTAAGTATCTTGCTTTCTTTCATTTAAAATTTGCTCCCAATTTTTCGGTGTGTGTAGTTGGTATTAAATTTTATGTTTCATTAATAACTCATGTTTGTGTCATCATATTCAGAAAGTTATTAATAAAAAAATTACCTTAGTAATTAAAATAGAACTGATGTCTTTTGGAATGCTTTAAACAATTTTTGAATAAACTCTCAATTGCTACTATAGCCAAAATTGTGGAAAATACACACTATTGTCAAGGTGAGACACTGAGATAAGTTATAGGTAATTTCCACTTTTAGGGCCTTTTCTATGGTTATATAACATATATTACTTCAGAACATGTTACCATGGTTATTTCAGGTAATTCCAGGTTATTAACACTTTTAAAATAAAAATAATTTTTCTGCAGTGATTGAATAAGATTGTTCAAGAAAGAAATACACATGGAGCACTTTATTTAGTGCCCCTGATGGGAGGTGGGAGGAGGCAGGCGGGGGTACCCTCCCCTTCTTAAACCTCTCCCATCTTTATGGCAATCATGACAACAGGGTAGAATCTCACACATCTACAGATAGGCTGCTGTGCGTGAGCCAGAAGCAGCAACAGATGGAAAATAAGCTCTAAAGCTTAGCGTTCCCTCTGCTTCTGGATATAAAAGCAGGGACAGAAAAATGAACGACAGCAAAGCCCAGAAAAAGGAAGGGCTGAGCAGATGCTTGTTTGCTCCTTGCTGTGGCCGTTGTTACTGTTTGTTTATTTGTCTCACTTTCTCCACTGATGGGCACACAGGCTGACATAAACTCGAAGAGCAGATGAGAGCTTAGGAATAGATCTCTGAAATGATATTTCAAGAGTTGACTCTGAGCTGGAAAGTGTCTTTAGAGCTCACTGGGTGTCCAGGGAGAGAGGGACATGTGGGCAGATGAAATGCTGGCTGGATCTGATCACTTTGAAACAGGATGGGGTTTCTTCCAACCACACGTGAGCTTTCAGCCATAGGCCCAATGTATCAGGCTTCTGATCTTCGTATTACTTGGTGACAGTCTGTAAACAGCTGAAACCAAATTTCTGCCTTCCCTGGCCCCAGAAACCTGGAACAGAGAGTATGGTTGTATGAACACAGAGCAGACACAGGTCCTGAACAGCTTAAATTTTCTGTGACTTTTTCTTTGCTTTTTAAAATTTTTATTTTATATTGCACTATAGTTGATTTACAATGTTGTGTTAGTTTTGGGTGTACAACAAACTGATTCAGTTATACATATAAATATATTATTCTTTTTCAAATTCTTTTCCCATTGAAGTTGTTACACAATATTAAGCAGAGTTCCCTGTGCTATGCAGCAGGTCTTTGCTTGTTGTTTTAGTTGTTCAATTGCTAAGTTACGTCTGACTCTTTGCTACCCAATGGACTTCCCTGTCCTTTACTGTCTCCCAGAGTTTGCTCAGATTCATGTCTGTTGAGTTGGTGATGCCATCCAACCATCTCATCCTGTATTGCCCACTTCTCCTCTTGCCCTCAGTCTTTCCCATCATCAGGGTCTTTTCCAATGTGTTGGCTCTTCTCATCAGGCAGCCAATTGGAACTTCAGCTTCAGTCCTTCTCATGAATCTTCTGAGTTCATTTCCTTTAGAATTGACTGGCTTGATCTCCTTGCTGTCCAAGATTCTTGAGGATTGTCTATTCTTCTTCTTCCTCTGATGATTCCTTAGCCTTCCTTTCTTACTCTTCTCACTCATGTGATTTAAATTTCATTAACATTGTGTTGTGTCTTATGTACCTCTATAAGCAGTAGTAAATGTTTTATGAAGCAGGCTGTGGGAGGACTTTATAAAAAGAGTAGAAATCAGGAAACAGGACTGTCGTGACAACACTAAAGTGAAGTAAATGCCACAGGTACCACACAAATACACAAATGTGCACGATTGCCCAACACTACCTTAGTTATCTCTCAGCATCTATAATTATCTATAGAGCAGGTGTTGTCTTCTGAGGATTTGTAAATTAATGAAAATAATATTTATATGTATAACTGAATCACTTTGCTGCACAGCAAAATTAACAAAATATTGTAAATCAATTATACTTCAAAAACAATTTTTTAAAAAAGAGAACAAATTTAAAATAAATTATTGCTAAAATATAAAAACTATCATATCCATAAATAATTAGATATCTAAATTTTACTCATATTAAGTAGCAGGGTTTTCCAGGAAAACTTCACGATCTAACACAACATCTTATCAGAAAACCCTAAATCTATGAACCTTTGTCATAAAGCTGACACTGACGGAGAGTATATTTGGACAGGTATTAACAGTGTGTCCACTACCCTATAACATGTACATCTTACTAAATCTATGGGTGAACAGTGCCTGTTAATTTTTTTTCCTCTGTGCAGAGACAGTTCAGTTCAGTTCAGTTGCTCAGTCATGTCCAACTCTTTGCGACCCCATGAATCACAACACCCCACGCCTCCATGTCCATCACCAACACCCAGAGTTCACTCAGATTCACATCCATCGAGTCCGTGATGCCATCCAGCCATCTCATCCTCGGTCGTCCCCTTCTCCTCCTGCCCCCAATCCCTCCCAGCATCACAGTCTTTTCCAATGAGTCAACTCTTCACATGAGGTGGCCAAAGTACTGGAGTTTGAGCTTGAGCAAAATTCCTTCCAAAGAAATCCCAGGGTTGATCTCCTTCAGAATGGACTGGTTGGATCTCCTTGCAGTCCAAGGGACTCTCAAGAGTCTTCTCCAACACCACAGTTCAAAAGCATCAATTCTTCGGCGATCAGCCTTCTTCACAGTCCAACTCTCACATCCATACATGACCACAGGAAAAACCATAGCCTTGACTAGACGGACCTTAGTCGGCAAAGTAATGTCTCTGCTTTTGAAAATGCTATCCAGATTGGTCATAACTTTTCTTCCAAGGAGTAAGCGTCTTTTACTTCTGCCTTTATTTCAAAGTCTATTTTATCTGATATGAGTATTGCTACTCCTGCTTTCTTTAGGTCTCCATTTGTATTAAATATCTTTTTCCAGCCCTTCACTTTCAGTCTGTATGTGTCCCTTGTTTTCACGTGGGTCTCTTTTAGGCAACATATATAGGGGTCTTGTTTTTGTATCCATTCACCCAGTCTTTGTCTTTTTGTTGGGGCATTCAACCCATTTACATTTAAGGTAATTATTGATAAGTATAATCCCATTGCCATTTACTTTGGAACAACAACATTATTAATTGTTTTTCCATTAAATGATAATGTGTCATGGTATGGACCTCTTCAGGTTCATCTCTTTTGGGGACTGTCTGATTTCGAGACCTGAATGTCTGTTTCCTTCCCCAGGTTAGAAAAATTTAGCTATTATTTCTTCAAGTAAGTCTCTGTCTCTCTCTACTTTAGATCCCCATAATGAGAATGGTACTGATGTTGTCCCAGATGTCTGTTAACCTATCCTCATTTTATAAATTCTTTCTTCTTTTTCCTATGCTGTTTGGGAAGTTTCCACTACCCTGTCTTCCAGATCTCTGATCCATTCTTCTGAATCCTCTAAACTACTAATGATTTTCTCTAGTGTATTTTTCATCTCAGCTGTTATATCCTTCAGCACTGTTTAGTCCTTCTTTATATTTTCTTATTCTTAAAATTCTGCTTTCATCCATTCTTCTCTAGAGTCTACTGAACATCTTTATGGTCATTACCTTGAAAGCTTTATTGGGTACATTGCTTATCTTAATTTAGTGACTTTTCTGAGATTTTGTCTTATTCCTTCATTTGGAATGCATTTCTCTGTCTCCTGATTTTACCTAACTCTGTGTTTATTTCTAAGAGTTAGGTGTATTCCTGATCTTAGAGAAGTGGTCTTATGCAGAAGTCTATGGGGCCCAGCAGAATGGTCCCCTCTGTAGGATCTGTGCAGCAGCTCTAGATGCTATAGGGGTGCCCTTCTGTTGTGTCAATGCCAACTACTCTGAGTGCACTGGTAGGCAAGGACCCCACCTCCT
>SJYT01080152.1:460919-496276 GCA_006410635.1 Cephalophus harveyi | reverse complement strand
AAGGCTATCTTAAATCCAAACAGGATTGATAGCATCTTGGCAACCCACTCCAGTACTCTTGCCTGGAAAGTCCCATGAATGGAGAAGCCTAGTGGGCTGCAGTCCATGGGGTCTCAAAGAGTTGGACACGACTGAGCGACTTCACTTTCACTTTTCACTTGCACGCATTGGAGAAGGAAATGGCAACCCACTCCAGCGTTCTTGCCTGGAGAATTCCAGGGACCGCGGAACCTGGTGGGCTGCTGTCTATGGGGTCGCACAGAGTCGGACATGACTGAAGCGACTTGGCAGCAGCAGTAGCAGAAGGCTATCTTAAACAATGTGTCCTAGAATTTTCACAGTAAATCCAAACAGGATTGATAGCATCTTTATAATCAGTATAGGACTTCCCTGGTGGCTCAGACGGTAAAAGTGTCTGCCTACAATGCGGTGAGACCCAGCTCCCTGGGTCTGGAAGATCCCTGGGTCTGGAAGATCCCCTGGAGAAGCCAATGGCAACCCACTCCAGTACTCTTGCCTGGAAAATCCCATGGACCGAGGAGCCTGATAGGCTACAGTCCATGGGGTCGCAAAGAGTCGGACACAACTGAGTGACTCACTTTCACTTTTCTTTTGTAATCAGTATACAAATAATTTATACATTAAAAGAGAACATATGAGCTTATGGTTTTTGAAAATCTATTTTATTTCATCACAGTCCTTTCTGGAGACATCAGTCTCTCCATATAGGTTGGAAGACAGTATGACATGCTGGACAGAGCCTTCAGAGGACTTTAAACCAGAGTTCTAGTCTCCACCCCATCATTAGCTGGCTATGACCTTGAACAATCAACCTGCTTAATCTTTGAGTCTGTTTCCTATTCTGCAGAATAGGACACTATCTGCCTCCTAATCTTGCTGTGAAGACAGAGTGCTTATAAAGCTCTTAATACAGTGCCCAGAACGTTGCAGTTCCCCATTAAATGGAAAATATATATGCTACTCTTTTAAAACCCTAAAGATTATGATTTGTTTCTTCCTTTTTCCCCCTATTTAGTGCCTAGCATAGTATCATCTCTGGAGTTAATGTTTAATATTTTTTCATTGACTAATACAGGTAATTTCCTACACTTGCATAATTTTATTTAACTTCAAATGATGCTCTGATGCTCCTTATATTTTGGAGATTAAAGATAAAATAGCTGGACAACAATATACCAATAACAACAGAAAGTCTATGTGGTCCCGTCTGTTTTTCCAGCATATGGAACGTCGATTCCCAGGGTCTGAAGTTATCCGAGCTCTGAGGGAGAAATGAGAAATTGAGGCCCTTTAATCCTGATTCTACCAGCCACTGTGTATGACTGATCTGCAAATCCCTTTCTCAGGGTCAATTCCACAATGCAGATCTCTGCATCTAGGGGGTTCAAGTCTAATCTTCTCCACTGGGTGTTCTGGGTAATCCTCTGGCCTCCATCTTTGGGGTTAAACCTTATCTTATTCCTGAGAGGAAAGCCAGGAACATTAGTTTTTCTATCCATATATGGCCAGATTAGACTCTGTGTGAGAGTGTGTATGTATACATGAAAGAAAAGCAGATATCTTCAGATAATATTTCTGCAACTCTCTGCCTTAATTTATAAGAAACCTGGGCATGAATTGTAATCTTTAAGCCCCAACACAAGAAAGCAGATTCCTCAGAAATGTCAGATGGAAAGGTGGTACAGCCTTGAAATGGGAAGTGCAGAGAGGCTGTCTCCCTGAGACACACAACCCTGGCCATTGGTTGCATCACCACTGAATGGCCAGGAAGACCCACACTCCAAGCTTCTATGGAGACTGGTAAATGTTGTGAAAAGATCAGCCTCTCCAGCTCATAGTTCCCTGCACACATAAACACATATAAGGTTAATCAGTTCTGAAGCAGTTCTTGCCAGAATTAGAGAGACGATGGTTAAATCTGCTTAATTTGTTCAGAAAGTGGCATGTCATTGTGACAGACATTTGACTTAGAATCAGATTCTGGTGCTTTTCTATTTATGGGACCTTGAAAAAGAGGCCTTAAAATATGAGCTCCAAGGGACTTCCTGGTGGTCTAGAGGTTAAGGCACTGAGCTTCTATTGCAAGGGGTGCAAGTCTGAACTCTGGTCTGGGAACCAAGATCCTGTATCCCACAGACTGCACCATGACTCTGCCAAAACCTAGATAAAAAATTTTTTTTCTTAAAGCCTACCTCATAGATTTATTGGGAGAAGTGATTGAGAGATCAAGTGTGAAAAATACCTTAAAAGTACTTGACATATAGCAGCCCTTCAATGGTGTGCTCAGTCGCTCAGTTGTGTCTGACTCTGCGACCCCATGGATTGTAGCCCACCAGGCTCCTCTGTCCATGGGATTTTTCAGGCAAGAATACTGGAGTGGGTTGCCATTTCCTTCTCCAAGGGGTCTTCCTGACGTAGGGGTAGAACCCACCTCTCCTGCATTGGCAGGCAGATCATTTACCTTACTGTCTGAGCCACCTGGGAAGCCCCAGCGCTTCAAAAGGTATTGAATCTCCATCAAATAATGAAATGAATTTTTTTTTCTGTTCCAGTTTATATTACTGTATCTATTTCATCCCTCCAATTTAGAATTTTGACGGAAAATTTTTTTCTGCTTTTAGAGCCATTTATCATTGATTTAACTTTGTCTTCTTTGGATGATTAATTATTCAGCATTAATGATTTTTGCTGCAGCAAAGATAGATTGTGAAGATTTACCTCTGTGTAAGTTTTAATAATTGTAACATCCTCCCATATTTGCATAAAGCTATGCTTTGCAAAAGACTTTCCTGTCTATTTTCTCTGAGTTAGTACAGTTATGCTCTTAAATTTTAACATGAATTTCATGGAGATGGGTTTAAATGGTTTTCCGTGGCAGGATACGAATTGGGCTTTTTTCTTTTCAAATCTTCATTTGAAAATGACAACCATATCCCATAACCTATCTCAGAAACAACACCCAAATAGGGCAGTGTTTCCAAGGAAATTCAGAGAAATTGCAAGTGTAGATTACAGAAGTGTGTCTGACATTTGTTTTGGCTCCCAAGTGAGTGTAATTCACCGGAATACGAGGCATATGTGCTGTGTGCCACACACTGGGAAATACCCAAAGGCTCACTCTCCACAGTGGCTAGCCTGCCAGAGAGCAGAAATAAATGACCATCTCTAAGGAAAGAAACTATTGGTGCTAAGTTCTTTGTGGACATTTTATTGTGGCACAAAAGAAATCCACACTAAACCAGAAGAAGGAAATTATTTTGTGATAAGTTTACATTACATGATTCATATAACAATCTCAACTTGAGCTGGGGCTCCAAACAATGTTCATTCTTGTAGCTTTCTTGTATGAGCAGTACAGCTGTGGGAAAACATGGTGTGGAGATTCAGAGCCAGAGGACTTGGTTTCGAATCCCATCTTTGCCATTTACCGACTGTGATTCAGTAATTTTTAGCTTTTCAGAACTTCTGTGGCCCCGTATGTAAAATGGCAAAGCACGATAAAGGTGGTCTCACGGTTTATTAGGAAGATTAAATGAGATAAAACATGTAAATCTCCCTTCTTATGCTGTAAAGTGCTAAGCAAACTTTAATGTCAATACAGTAATACTATTACTATGAATAATGGTAATAGAAATACTGGTACCAAGGTCTTTGCATTGCCATGTTCTAAGGAAGAGTGATAGAATTTACCCAAGTCCCCTGCCCCCTTAAATGAAACTTCCATTTACCCCTCCGTCAGGTTCATTGCATGACACATATAATTTCTTGTTGACACAGCATAGCACTCGATGCATGAAGACTTTAGCTACACCTTCCTTCGCCTTTTCATCTCTGTTTCAGTTCAGTTCAGTCACTCAGTCATGTCTGATAATTTGCAACCCAATGAATCACAGCACGCCAGGCATCCCTGTCCATCACCAACTCCCGGAGTTCACTCAAACTCATGTCCATCGAGTCGGTGACGCCATCCAGCCATCTCATCCCCTGTCGTCCCCTTCTTCTCCTGCCCCCAAGCCCTCCCAGCATCAGGGTCTTTTCCAATGAGTCAACTCTTCACATGAGGTGGCCAAAGTATTGGAGTTTCAGCTTTAGCATCATTCCTTCCAAAGAAATCCCAGGGTTGATCTCCTTCAGAATGACCTGGTTGGATCTCCTTGCAGTCCAAGGAACTCTCAAGAGTCTTCTCCAACACCACAGTTCAAAAGCATCAATTCTTTGACACTCAGCTTTCTTCAGAGTCCAACTCTCACATCCATACATGACTACTGGAAAAACCATAGCCTTGACTAGACGGACCTTTGTTGGCAAAGTAATATCTCTGCTTTTCAATATGCCATCCAGGTTGGTCATAACCTTCCTTCCAAGAAGTAAGCCTCTTTTAATTTCATGGCTGCAATCACTACCTGCAGTCATTTTGAAGCCCCCAAAAATAAAGTCTGACACTGTTTCCACTGTTTCCCCAACTATTTCCCATGAAGTGATGGGACCAGATGCCATAATCTTCGTTTTCTGAATGTTGAGCTTTAAGCCAACTTTTTTACTCTCCTCTTTCACTTTCATCAAGAGGCTTTTTAGCTCCTCTTCACTTTCTGCCTTAAGGGTGGTGTCATCTGCATATCTGAGGTTATTGATATTTCTCCTGGCAATCTTGATTCCAGCTTGTGCTTCTTCCAGCCCAGCGTTTCTCATGATGTGCTCCGCATATAAGTTAAATAAGCAGGGTGACAATATACAGCCTTGATGTATTCCTTTTCCTATTTGGAACCAGTCTGTTGTTCCATATCCAGTTCTAATTTTTGCTTCCTGGCCTGCATATAGGTTTCTCAAGAGGCAGGTCAGGCGGCCTGGTATTCCCATCTCTTTCAGAATTTTCCACAGTCTATTGGGATCCACACAGTCAAAGGCTTTGGCATAGTCAATAAAGCAGAAGTAGATGTTTTTCTGGAACTCTCTTGCTTTTTCCATGATCCAGTGGCAATTTGATCTTTGGTTCCTCTGCCTTTCCTAAAACCAGCTTGAACATCAGGAAGTTCATGGTTCACGTACTGCTGAAGCCTGGCTTGGAGAATTTTGAGCATTACTTTACTAGCATGTGAGATGAGTGCAATTGTGCAGTAGTTTGAGCATTCTTTGGCATTGCTTTCTTTGGGACTGGAATGAAAACTGACCTTTCCCAGTCCTGTGGCCACTGCTGAGTTTTCCAAATTTGCTGGCATATTGAGTGCAGCACTTTCACAGCACCATCTTTCAGGATTTGAAATAGCTCTACTGGAATTCCATCACCTCCACTAGCTTTGTTCATAATGATGCTTTCTAAGGCCCACTTGACTTCACATTCCAGGATGTCTGGCTCTAGGTGAGTGATCACACCATCGTGATTGTCTGGGTTGTGAAGCTCTTTTTTGTACAGTTCTTCTGTGTATTCTTGCCACTTCTTCTTAATATCTTCTGCTTCTGTTAGGTCCATACAATTTCTGTCCTTTATCGAGCCCATCTTTGCATGAAATGTTCCCTTGATATCTCTAATTTTCTTGAAGCGATCTCTAGTCTTTCCCATTCTGTTCTTTTCCTCTATTTCTTTGCATTGATCGCTGAGGAAGGATTTCTTATCTCTCCTTGCTATCCTTTGGGACTCTGCATTCAGATGCTTATATCTTTCCTTTTCTCCTTTGCTTTTCACTTCTCTTCTTTTCACAGCTATTTGTAAGTCCTCCTCAGACAGCCATTTTGCTTTTTTGCATTTCTTCTCCATGGGGATGATCTTGATTCCTGTATCCTGTACAATGTCACAAACCTCCATCATCAGGCACTTAGTCTATCAGATCTAGTCCCTTAAATCTATTTCTCACTTCCACTGTATAAACATAAGGGATTTGATTTGGGGCATATCATCTCTGTTTAACTTTCTCCAAAATGTTTCTAGATTATTGAAATGGTACAGTTAATATGGGCTTCACAGGTGGCACTAGTGGTAAAGAACCTGCCTGCCAATACAGGAGGCATGAGACACAGACTCTATCCCTGGGTCAGGAAGATCTGCTGGAGGAGGGAATGGCAACCCACTCCAGTATTCTTGCCTAGAGAATCCCATGGACAAAGGAGCCTGGCGGGCTATAGTCCATAGGGTCACAGAGAGTCAGATAAGACTGAAGCAACTTAGCACATACACAGAGTTAATGTAGCCAGTCGATGAACAAACATTAGGTGAAGTGTATCTACGTGCAGAACTCTGTGGAGGGCACCACCCTATAACCTATCCCAGCCAAGGAGAAGTTCAGATGCTCGAAGGTGTGAAGGGAAATAAAATCCAAATGCAGTATCTAAGAATATGAAATGTTGAGTAGGACACAGGGACAGAGTGCTACTTACCCATGGGTTACAAATTGTGCCATTAAGAGAGATAGTTCTTGGATCATCTTAGGGAAGTCAGCAAGCTAGAGGTATTTGTCAGGCGGGAGACTGTTTCTGGGAACAGAAATAGGGGAGAGTGTGAGGTGTGCTGTGCAGACTTAGGAAACGGGAGAGGTGGCTGACTTGCTCAGTGGATGTGGCTCTTGGGTGGAGGTGGGGAGACTGCTGAGGAAGAGGCTAGTCCTGATTGTTTTAGTGGAGTAGAGGGATGTGAAGGTGAGTAAGAGCTTGAAGAAGAGTGGTAGTCAGTCAGGTCGTGGATGGTCAGAGATAGGCTTTTGGTTGGTTGGTGAAACTTCCATGTGCTAAGCACAGTTGTCCATCTGTATCTGCGAGGGACTGGTTCCAGGACCCCCTTGAGGATACCAAAATCCTGGGATGCTCAACTCCCTTATTGTCAGCCCTCACCATCTACAGGTTCAACCAACTGTGGATTAAAAGTTTCAACCCATCCTTGGCTGAATCCACAGATGCAGAACCTGCAGATATAGGAGTGACTGTCATGCAAAAGTGAATCAACTTCAGCCCCTTCGAGGAGAGAAGGCAAGATTTAGTGGAACAATATCTGAGTATCAAAGGACAATACCTGCTGCAGGTGTTCACAAGAAGGTTACTGTTCTGATTTCCAGAAGAATTTCTTGTTTCCCACTGAGTTGAAATTTGTTACCATGGCAAATTGCCATGATCCTGAGCCTGGTTCAGTTTTGCAATTTCTAAAACCAGATTGTGTAAGCACACAGGAGTGGCTCTGACCCTCTAGGGCAGACTCCCATTAGCCAAGCCCATGAGATGCACAGAGTGCCAACAGACTCATTTACAATGAGAGCTATTGCTGTCACGCCAGAGTACTCAGATGGCACACGGGCACCTTCTCTCCCTGTAGGCGAGTCTAGTAGGAAATCAATTTGCAATCAGAAGATAGCATGGTAAGCACAAAGTCAGGACACAAGGAACAAATGATTTGAATGTTTAATGGCATTAGACTACAAGAGCTGCTTGTATTTTTGGCATCATAATAGAAATATCCTTGACTCTCTACAAAATTCCATTACTTTAGACTTCTTCTACCCTAGATTGGAATTAGCTGGTTTTCTGATCATTTCCTCTGACTCCTTTTCATCCTGTGTTCCACCTCTCTAATTGTTGCTTTCTTCCTTGTGTGTGCATGCTAAGTCGCTTCAGTCATGTCCAACTCTTTGTGACCCCATGGACTGTAGCCTGCCAGGCTGCTCTGTCCATGGGATTCTCCAGGCAAGAATACTGGAGTGGGTAGCCATGCCCTCTTCGAGGGGATCTTCCTAACCTAGGGATCAAACCCGAATCTCATGTGTCCTGCATTGCAGGTGGATTCTTTTCCACTAGTGCCACCTGGGAAGCCTTTCTTCTTTAGGTTTGTTTAATGGATATTAACATATATACATAGTCCTTTATATACTGTTTCATGGGGGCCTAGGATCTCTCCTCATCCAGTGTGTTGACTTTTATGATTTGACCCTAAGAGATCTATCTTACTTCCATACCTTCTCTGTTTAGGGGCAGAGGGAGCACTTCACCATAGCTCCATTTGCTGATAATGGTTGCAATGATTATGATCACACTCTTCACTTGTCCTACTCCACATAAGATCATTTCTAGGTTGCTAATGTCCACCTGAAAGAGCCGCATCTGGAATTAAACACAGTATTCCATGTATGGTTTGATGCACTCCCAGAAACTACCACCCATCCACTCATTTCTCTCAAGCACTGTACCTCTAGTAATGTACTCTAAGACAGAATTTGTTTTCTCAGCAGCAAAATTGCATTATTGACTTATTGAGCTTCAAAGCAACTAAATCTCTTAAATTGTCTTGTTGAGTTAACCTACATCTCCCTGGCTTTTGCATGGTATTTTTCACTTGTTCCCATTAAATTTCATCTTGCATGCTTTGACTCATCACTGCAGCCTATGGACATGTTAAAACTGGTTTGTCACCAATCAGGAACTATGTAAATACCTTGGCACATGTTATGGACTAAATTTCTACAAGTGAATATCTTCTCTACTTTGTTCAGACTGTCTGTAATGCTTTTGAATAAATGCATCAACCTCATTCCTTTTTGATCTTTCTCTGTTTGTCCATTTGGAGCTTTGCATGAACCAGTTTTCTTTTGTACTGGTGGCCACAGAAGGATTGAAACAAGATTAGCTACAATGCTCATCTCACACTAATCAATAAACAGGTCTGTGAAGGTACTTACTGCTCCAAAAGTAAACAAGGTAGACCACAGGCCTGCAAATTGAATAATGCCCACTAAATCCAAATTAAAAGCTAGCTTCATTATTTCACAATTGTCCATTTGGAGCTTTGCATGAACCAGTTTTCTTTTGTACTGGTGGCCACAGAAGGATTGAAACAAGATTAGCTACAATGCTCATCTCACACTAATCAATAAACAGGTCTGTGAAGGTACTTACTGCTCCAAAAGTAAACAAGGTAGACCCCAGGCCTGCAAATTGAATAACGCCCGCTAAATCCAAATTAAAAGCTAGCTTCATTATTTCACAAATTCACAAGATTATATTCCTGTTTGACTTACTTTTTTGAGTTCATTGCTTGCCTTGTGGCACTTGAAATATAAACATTTGAAACATGGGGTAGCAAGAGTCAGATTATCAGCCTGACATATGCTAAAAACTCTGGGGAATATAAACTGAAGCAGACAAAAACCCTGCCCCCAAGGGGCTAACACGCTCAATAGGACAGAGACTATAATGAGGCTATTGAATTGAATCTTGACACCTCGCTGATCCATTTTGCTTTTTTGCATTTCTTCTCCATGGGGATGATCTTGATTCCTGTATCCTGTACAATGTCACAAACCTCCATCATCAGGCACTTAGTCTATCAGATCTAGTCCCTTAAATCTATTTCTCACTTCCACTGTATAAACATAAGGGATTTGATTTGGGGCATATCATCTCTGTTTAACTTTCTCCAAAATGTTTCTAGATTATTGAAATGGTACAGTTAATATGGGCTTCACAGGTGGCACTAGTGGTAAAGAACCTGCCTGCCAATACAGGAGGCATGAGACACAGACTCTATCCCTGGGTCAGGAAGATCTGCTGGAGAAGGGAATGGCAACCCACTCCAGTATTCTTGCCTAGAGAATCCCATGGACAAAGGAGCCTGGCGGGCTATAGTCCATAGGGTCACAGAGAGTCAGATAAGACTGAAGCAACTTAGCACATACACAGAGTTAATGTAGCCAGTCGATGAACAAACATTAGGTGAAGTGTATCTACGTGCAGAACTCTGTGGAGGGCACCACCCTATAACCTATCCCAGCCAAGGAGAAGTTCAGATGCTCGAAGGTGTGAAGGGAAATAAAATCCAAATGCAGTATCTAAGAATATGAAATGTTGAGTAGGACACAGGGACAGAGTGCTACTTACCCATGGGTTACAAATTGTGCCATTAAGAGAGATAGTTCTTGGATCATCTTAGGGAAGTCAGCAAGCTAGAGGTATTTGTCAGGCGGGAGACTGTTTCTGGGAACAGAAATAGGGGAGAGTGTGAGGTGTGCTGTGCAGACTTAGGAAACGGGAGAGATGGCTGACTTGCTCAGTGGATGTGGCTCTTGGGTGGAGGTGGGGAGACTGCTGAGGAAGGGGCTAGTCCTGATTGTTTTAGTGGAGTAGAGGGATGTGAAGGTGAGTAAGAGCTTGAAGAAGAGTGGTAGTCAGTCAGGTCGTGGATGGTCAGAGATAGGCTTTTGGTTGGTTGGTGAAACTTCCATGTGCTAAGCACAGTTGTCCATCTGTATCTGCGAGGGACTGGTTCCAGGACCCCCTTGAGGATACCAAAATCCTGGGATGCTCAACTCCCTTATTGTCAGCCCTCACCATCTACAGGTTCAACCAACTGTGGATTGAAAGTTTCAACCCATCCTTGGCTGAATCCACAGATGCAGAACCTGCAGATATAGGAGTGACTGTCATGCAAAAGTGAATCAACTTCAGCCCCTTCAAGGAGAGAAGGCAAGATTTAGTGGAACAATATCTGAGTATCAAAGGACAATACCTGCTGCAGGTGTTCACAAGAAGGTTACTGTTCTGATTTCCAGAAGAATTTCTTGTTTCCCACTGAGTTGAAATTTGTTACCATGGCAAATTGCCATGATCCTGAGCCTGGTTCAGTTTTGCAATTTCTAAAACCAGATTGTGTAAGCACACAGGAGTGGCTCTGACCCTCTAGGGCAGACTCCCATTAGCCAAGCCCATGAGATGCACAGAGTGCCAACAGACTCATTTACAATGAGAGCTATTGCTGTCACGCCAGAATACTCAGATGGCACACGGGCACCTTCTCTCCCTGTAGGCGAGTCTAGTAGGAAATCAATTTGCAAACAGAAGATAGCATGGTAAGCACAGTCAGGACACAAGGAACAAATGATTTGAATGTTTAATGGCATTAGACTACAAGAGCTGCTTGTATTTTTTGCATCATAATAGAAATATCCTTGACTCTCTACAAAACTCCATTACTTTAGACTTCTTCTACCCTAGATTGGAATTGGCTGGTTTTCTGATCATTTCCTCTGACTCCTTTTCATCTTGTGTTCCACCTCTCTAATTGTTGCTTTCTTCCTTGTGTGTGCATGCTAAGTCTCTTCAGTCATGTCCAACTCTTTGTGACCCCATGAACTGTAGCCTGCCAGGCTGCTCTGTCCATGGGATTCTCCAGGCAAGAATACTGGAGTGGGTAGCCATGCCCTCTTCCAGGGGATCTTCCTGACCTAGGGATCAAACCCGAATCTCATGTGTCCTGCATTGCAGGTGGATTCTTTACCACTAGTGCCACCTGGGAAGCCTTTCTTCTTTAGGTTTGTTTAATGGATATTAACATATATACATAGCCCTTTATATACTGTTTCATGGGGGCCTAGGATCTCTCCTCATCCAGTGTGTTGACTTTTATGATTTGACCCTAAGAGATCTATCTTACTTCCGTACCTTCTCTGTTTAGGGGCAGAGGGAGCACTTCACCATAGCTCCATTTGCTGATAATGGTTGCAGTGATTATGACCACACTCTTCACTTGCCCCACTCCACATAAGATCATTTCTAGGTTGCTAATGTCCACCTGAAAGAGCCACATCTGGAATTAAACACAGTATTCCAGGTATGGTTTGAGGCACTCCCAGAAACTACCACCCATCCACTCATTTTTCTCAAGCACTGTACCTCTAGTAATGTACTCTAAGATAGAATTTGTTTTCTCAGCAGCAAAATTGCATTATTGACTTATTGAGCTTCAAAGCAACTAAATCTCTTAAATTGTCTTGTTGAGTTAACCTACATCTCCCTGGCTTTTGCATGGTATTTTTCACTTGTTCCCATTAAATTTCATCTTGCATGCTTTGACTCATCACTACAGCCTATGGACATGTTAAAACTGGTTTGTCACCAATCAGGAACGATGTAAATACCTTGGCACATGTTATGGACTAAATTTCTACAAGTGATTATCTTCTCTACTTTGTTCAGACTGTCTGTAATGCTTTTGAATAAGTGCATCAACCTCATTCCTTTTTGATCTTTCTCTGTTTATCCATTTGGAGCTTTGCATGAACCAGTTTTCTTTTGTACTGGTGGCCACAGAAGGATTGAAACAAGATTAGCTACAATGCTCATCTCACACTAATCAATAAACAGGTCTGTGAAGGTACTTACTGCTCCAAAAGTAAACAAGGTAGACCACAGGCCTGCAAATTGAATAATGCCCACTAAATCCAAATTAAAAGCTAGCTTCATTATTTCACAAATTCACAAGATTATATTCCTGTTTGACTTAGTTTTTTCAGTTCATCGCTTGCCTTGTGGCACTTGAAATATAAGCATTTGAAACATGGCGTAGCAAGAGTCAGATTATCAGTCTGACATATGCTAAAAACTCTGGGGAATATAAACTGAAGCAGACAAAAACTCTGCCCCCAAGGGGCTAACACGCTCAATAGGACAGAGACTATAATGAGGCTATTGAATTGAATCTTGACACCTCGCTGACTCAAAGCAGAGTTAGGCCAGCAGCCCCCAAAAGTTTGAGATAGAGAATTCAGCCTTAACCAAATATTGCCTTGATCTTTTTTTCTGTTTTGCCTAATAAATCACAATTCTAATGGCGGGAAAGGGCTAAGATAGATTTCATTTTCAGAAATGCTTAAGAGGACAAGACAGTTCACATAGGTGAGAGTTATAGAAGCCATGACTCAAACACAGACTTGAGAAAGATCCTTCCCGCAATTAATACCTCCCCTATCCCAGCTTGGCCCTCTGATTACATTTATCTGAAACAAGAAATTCTGCCTGTTCTATTCAGCAACAAACTCTAAACCTGGACCTTTGGTGAGTCAAAAAGTTTCCATGCCATTGACATCTACAAAAATGGTGAATTGACTTGCCTTCTATCTACATCATTGAAAAAAAAGAAAAACACACAACTCAAAATGTTCTTCCCAGAGCAGAGTGATATGCTATTCTCAAGGTAAATTCTGTTTCACACTCCAGAATGGAAGGATTTCTTGCAACCCCAGAATCACCATTGTGCCCTTCTAGGAATTTAGATTCTTCCTCCACCCTGTATCTGCTGTGTGTTTAGGCAGCTCAAAATCTGCAGTGTGGAGGATGGATTGTGGCAGATTATCCTAGAAGGGACCCATTGTCATAACCTAGCAAAAAGATGATTTAGTATCCACGTCAGTAGGATTGGAGAGGAGATATGGGTGTGAAAAATGTCACCGTTTCTGCGACTCCTCTATGAACAATCTCTGCACTGGACTTTCTCAGCACCTGGTAGTCTGAGGCTCATTCTACCCAATCTTCCTTCCTCTTTTCTCACCTTCCACAAGTGTCAGATCAATTCTTGGCTTTCTCTGCCTCCTCTCGCTCTCTTATGTTCAATAATTCTTTGTACTTCTACCCATCTTGACATCTGCTTTCTTGCAGACCCAACCTACCACTCAACACAAAGGACCTAGGTTTTCATGCTCTAGACCCAACAGTCATTGGTTAAGAGTTACAATGGGGCAGATGGGGGTGGGGGTAGAGGGAGCACATAAACTCCCCATGCATGTACACAAAGCTTCTCTGGTAGTCTGAGGACATCCCTCAGGGCATAAGGCCAGGTTGGGCAGTGGGACTATGACACACAGAAATATTAAAAGGGACCCACAGTGTCTGGGGAGACCACCAGCATTGTCTGCTGCACCCAGAAGGAAGTCAGGTATCTATATGGATCTGGAACACAGGAGAGAGATGTGGGCTAGAGGTTGGAAGCTTTTATTGCATGAATATTGGGTGAAGACTAGAGGATAAGGCTAGCAAGACTGAATATACAGAGGGTGTTAAAGGAAGATAGGGGCTTCCCAGGTGGCACTAGTGGTAAAGAACTTGACTGCCAATGCAGGGGACATAAGAAACAAGGGTTTGACCCATGGGTTGGGAAGATCCCCTNAGACTAGAGGATAAGGCTAGCAAGACTGAATATACAGAGGGTGTTAAAGGAAGATAGGGGCTTCCCAGGTGGCACTAGTGGTAAAGAACTTGACTGCCAATGCAGGGGACATAAGAAACAAGGGTTTGACCCATGGGTTGGGAAGATCCCCTGAAGGAGGACATGGCAACACTCCAGTATTCTTGCCTGGAGAATCTCATGGACAGAGGAGCCTGGTGGGCTCCAGTTCATGGGGTCACAAACAGTTGCACACAACTGAAGCAACTTAGCAGACAACAGCCAAGGAAAGAACCAGAAAGTCAATCAACATTTAATGGATAGACAGAGAGAAAAGAGGTTAACATGAGGGGGAAAGGCTGAAAGACAGGAAAATCAGAAGAGGGAGTTGTCAGAGAAAGCCAAGAGGAAAGATAAATTCAGCTGTAAAGGAGTGGTGGACAATGGCAATGCTTCCACGGTCAAGCAAGGTCACAAGTGAAATGAGTTCAATGGTGAGATGGGGAAGCTGGAGGAGGAGATGGTCAACCTGCCAGGGAGTTGAGAGCTGGATGGGAAGTGAAGTGGAGATCAGGTGCCTAGTGATCTTTTGGGAACCCTGTCAATGAACTGAAGGAGAGAGACAGAGCTGTAGGGGAAAAGAATGTAGATCCTTCTCAGGTTCTTTGTGGTTAGCAGGACATGCGCTTGTGAGCATTTTCAGCAATAACAGTAAACATCTGTGGAGAAGCAGCTCCATGACAGCTCTGTCCCTGTTTCAAGTGCTGGCCAGCAGTTTCTGTCAGAATAAATGACTTCACTAATTGTGTGTCTTCGTAGCCATTGCACTTTGCCCTGGAAAGCCATTATAGCTAATGTTCCAATGCTTTTTACTACTTTTACCCACTGGACTGGTCGGAGATAATACGATTGTTTAGCATTGTTCATTTTCCTATGTCCTGTCTAGAAGCTAAATTGATACAGTTGCTGACAGAAACAAAAATGAAAAATTATTGGATCTAAATCCCAATCTCTTCCAATTTGGTTTCTTTGCAAAGCAAGAAAGACTGTACTAATTTAAATTTTCTCTCTTCAAAAATCGCCTCCCCTGACACTACCCCTAACCCCACTCCCCAACCCTGGACCAACAAACAGGCTTTACTTCCTCAGGGTCATGGAGAAACTGATTTATCCAGAGGCCTCTGCCCAGAAGAAAGCTAATGAAGCAGATAAGAGGCAAACCGCTCTTCACTAAATCCTACCAGGCCAATGAGATTGACCTGCTCAGTTTTTTCAGAAAGTGATTGCCAAGCCACTAAATAGGCTGCAAGAGCTACCTGAAGGGAACAGGATGGAAGGTGAGAGCTGGAATTGTCACAGAACCCCTAACACACACCTCTTCTCTCCCAGCCCCCAACTTCCCTTCTCTGAAAAATGGGAGGAAAGAACGTCAGCCTTGTCCTTGACAGGAAGTTAGAGTGAGGCAGCTTCGCACCCCCGCTGGAAATCATTGCTCCTGCTGACCCATGGGACAGAAATCAAAACCATGGGTGAGATCGCCATGATGGAGCCCAGCAGACTAGTTGAGAGCTCTGGGTCTACCATTTGTGTTCTAACTTAAGCAAGTTTTTCACACCTCTGCTTAGGTTTCCCATTTCTTAAAATATGAACAACACACTTACCTCACAATCGTGTCCTGAGGACTGAATGGGATACTGCTTGGAATATGTTTAGAATATAACTATTTAATCACTCCAGTAATCTTGCCCAGAGAATTCCATGAGGTGCCTGGCAGGCTACAGTCCAAGGGGTTCCAAAAGAGTCTGACATGATTGAAAGACTAAACAACAACAAATTCAATTAACTGAAAATAGCTGAATATTTTGAAAATAGTAGCTGAAAATATTGTCAGAACTACTGATACTTTTCTTATGGTGCTCATTGAACACTGTCTTTTCTCATTATCCATGTATGTCTATTTGCCTTTTACTGGATTTACACACAAACACACCCAAATCCATTCCATGTCTTTCTCTGTTCCCTTGCTTCCCTTCTCTATTCCCCCAGAGCCTACCCTTATGGCCAGTTTCTGCCAGGCTCCCTGGTTCTCTGGTTCAGTTACACCAACATTCTGTCAGTAGAACATGCTAGCGGAGCAAGCTCAGAATCTCTCTCCTCTCACTTTCTGTCAATTTTGACAGGCTGGTTCTAACTGAGGCTGGGTTCCTCTTTCAGATAAGAGCCCTTCCCCACTCCAGTTCTCAGGGTCCACGTAATACTCTCCTCACTGCCTCCCTCAATTTCTTGTAGGTGAGAGAGAAGTTCTACCTGGTTACTTTGGGCCTTCTGTCACTGGTACCTGAAACTAATCCTAATTAAATGCCCACCTCCATCTTGTTTACTTCTTGGAGATAGAAGACAGACAGAATAGGGTTTGACTATACAGGCCAAACTATATATAGTCAAAGCTATGGTTTTTTCAGTAGTCTTGTAGGGATGTGAAACTGTATGTGTTGGACCATGAAGAAGGTTGAGCATAGAAAAATTAATGCTTTCGAACTGTGATGCTGGAGAAGACTCTTGAGAGTCCCTTGAACAGCAAGGAGATCAAACCAGTTAATCCTGAAGGAAATCAGTCCTGAATATTCACTGGAAGGACTGATGCTGAAGTTGAAGCTCCAATACTTTGGCCACCTGATGCAAAGAGCCGACTCTCTGAAAAAGAACCTGATACTGGGAAAGATTAAGGGCAGGAGTAGAAGGTGGCAACAGAAGGTGGCCTCATCAACTCAATGGACGTGAGTTTGAGCAAACTCTGGGAAATAGTGAAGAACAGGGAAGCCTGGCATGCTGTTGTCCATGTGGTTGCAAAGAGTCAGACATGATTTAGCAACTGAACAATAGAGGCCAAGAACCCTGATGACGGGATTCTAAGGAGAGAAGCTAGACATTTAGACGCCTGCATTCACTTCAGCAGCAATGAAACAGGAAGGTTTGATTCAGCCATTGGATCCCAAGGGTGATTGTCTCTGTCCCTTTATACCTGTAAGCTGTCTTAGCACCTCTACATTCAAGAACTCAGCAGTGATTCCTTAGGACTAAGTTGGTCTCTTACATCTGTCTCTCTTAGTCTCCATTTTCTATTGCTCTCTCTTTATCACAAAAGTGAAGGTGAAGGTGAAGTCGCTCAGTCGTGTCCGACTCTTTGCAACCCCGTGGACTGTAGCCTACTAGGCTTCTCTGTCCATGGGATTCTCCAGGCAAGAATATTGGAGTGGGTTACCATTTCCTTCTCCAGGGGATCTTCCCGACCCAGGGATCGAACCCAGGTCTCCCGCATTGGAGGCAGACGCTTTAACCTCTGAGCCACCAGGGAAGCCATTATCATGGGTTCAGTTCAATTCAGTCGCTCAGTCGTGTCCGACTCTTTGTGACCCCACAAATCTCAGCACGCCAGGCCTCCCTGTCCATCACCATCTCTCGGAGGTCATTCAGACTCACGTCCATCGATTCAGTGATGCCATCCAGCCATCTCATCCTCTGTCGTCCCCTTCTCCTCCTGCCCCCAATCCCTCCCAGCATCAGAGTCTTCTCCAATGAGTCAACTCTTCGCGTGAGGTGGCCCAAGTACTGGAGTTTCAGCTTTAGCATCATTCCTTCCAAAGAAATCTCAGGGCTGATCTCCTTCAGAATGGACTGGCTGGATCTCCTTGCAGTCCAAGGGTCACACTGACTTTACTGAAGCCCATTTCAGGGATACTTTCCTCAATGAAAATTAATCTGTGTTTTATAGTTCTGATTAATTTATTTATATTCAAAGTGTCCTTTGAGTCAGGAAAGCAGGGCCAAAGTGGAAAGGATCCAAGAATCCTGTGTCATCTAAACCATCCCTGAATATGCAACCTCCATATCATTCTGGTTGCTGTCATGTTTCCAGAAATTACATTTTCCCAAGACACAGGTACACTCGACCTATTTTATTAGCATGGCTACATTTTTTTATGGAACCACACACAAGCTTTATAAAATCACAAGCCATCTTGGATTTTGTAACTTGATTTTTAAAGAATTCATATGCTGAGAGAATCACTGAGCTGGAAGGGACTTTGAGAAATTATCTGGTGTAAGCTATCCAGGACAGATGGTGGTCTGTCCCCGCTTAGTCCTCCCCAGAGCAAACCACACACAAGCTTTATAAAATCACAAGCCATCTTGGATTTTGTAACTTGATTTTTAAAGAATTCATATGCTGAGAGAATCACTGAGCTGGAAGGGACTTTGAGAAATTATCTGGTGTAAGCTATCCAGGACAGATGGTGGTCTGTCCCCGCTTAGTCCTCCCCAGAGCATGATGGAGATGGAAAAGAGTGAATAATAAGAATTGAACACTGTTGGCAGGAGAAAACAAAAACTCTACACTTGAAATCGGGGAAAAAAGGGAAAATTCTCAACTGCCATTCATAATTACACCTTTTAATTATTTTACTTGTGTTTATATCATCATTTTGTGACAAACCCACCAATATTTTCTCAGAAATAGGACATAATACCAAAAACTATAAAATAGAGATTTGTTATAAAAGTTACAAGTTCATAAAATTATTTTTATTTAAAGTATTAGGTAATGAGAAAGGTCCTGACTCACTCTTGGTAGAAATATAAATTTTCACAACCTTTGGGGAAGATAAACAGGTAGTATTTATTAGGATTTAAAATGTGCATATTCTTTGACTCCCAAAAGCCCAATTCTGAGAAGAATAAAAGTGATAGTGCATAGAGATTTATGATTAAAGCTGTTTATTGTTTATAATGGCCAAAAATTGAAGCAATCTACATGTGCATCACAGAATAGTTGTATCAAGTATGATATGTCCATGTGACAGAAAGCAATGCCACCATCCACCAGAACACCTTGGATTTATCTTCATTGAACCTTCAAGAGGTCAGTGACATTTATTAGGTAGGTGAAAGTTATAGGGCACATATGATATAAGCCCTTTTATATATAAAGACAACCAGAAAAGCTAAGTGTGGGAGACAGTGTAGCTTAGTAATTAAGACTACATGAGTTTGAATGTCATGTCTGCCACACACTAGCTGTGTGGCCTTTGACAGATTACTTGACCTCTCTGTGCCTCAACTTCCTAATCTACAAAATGGGGCTGATAACTTACGCTTATCTCACAGGGTTACATGTATTGTGTAATATATATCCCATCCTCTAAAAAAATGCCTAACATATTCTAAACACTACAAGATTGTTACTTGCTATTATTTTTATTATTATGGTTAATGTTTACATTTATATAAGCAAAGGAAAAAAGATGAAATTTGTAACCTAAATATGTAGCATCTAATTCATGCAGGGTAGAAACAGGGGAAGAAGTTAAGACTATACATTTTCTATAGGTACTTAGCTTCTATTTGAACTACTGCAAAAATGTGTTAGTTTTGCAATTCAAATGACTGAAACTTTTTTTTTAAATAGGAAGAATTGTTTAATAAAGTGTATCAATGAATCCTGAAATGTCAGCACATATTTGAGTCTCCCACAAGTGAATAATATAGACAGCCAACCTCCTGGAAACCTTTTATAACAAAGACCATCACTTCTCCTATTGGTAAGAGTGTAGCGTCCTGAGCAGTTTCAGTACTGTTATTACTAACAACATTCTTGTTTGGTTATTACCTCAACCACATTAAAATGCATTTTTGTTTCTGTAAGTGCATGAAAGGTTTAATAATTTCCACTAGCGCCTCTGTAAAAAGCAGTTGCAAGGTAAAAGGCAAATTGTATAATTATGAAAATATTAGATGCAATTTTTCTTATTATTTTCTATTACTTTTTAGTAAGCAAGCTTTTCTTTTACTAAAAACTCTACCATAAAGTAAAAGCCTAAAGCATTTTATTGTTAAACTACTCAAAATGTTACCTTAAGTAAAGGAAAAATATCTGTTACAATTTAAGAAACTAAGTAAACTGTGTTTTTGCTGCTTCCATGTAAAGTTGATCCTTACTTGCAGAGGCAATTTATTCATTATTCAGGCTACCATGTTCATTAGGATCTGTTAGAATCCTCAATACATTTATTGGGCATTACTGGAGGAAGATTTTTATTTGCATTTATTACTTTTTCCTGAGGCATTCAGAGGTGGTCTTTAACACATTTAATGTAGTGATAGCCATATTAAGAAGTATATCCACTTAAAAGGAAATAGAACCAACGAAGTCACTATTAATTTTCAGGTTTTGAAACCTGTTCCATGCTTTTGCTGAGTGTCTATTACTGGAGGAAGATTTTTATTTGCATTTATTACTTTTTCCTGAGGCATTCAGAGGTGGTCTTTAACACATTTAATGTAGTGATAGCCATATTAAGAAGTATATCCACTTAAAAGGAAATAGAACCAACGAAGTCACTATTAATTTTCAGGTTTTGAAACCTGTTCCATGCTTTTGCAGAGTGTCTGCCAGAAGTGGTCTGTGGCCCAGGGAAGCTCACATTCCTGAGGGAGAAACGAGGAAAGAGATACATAGACAAGCCTATCACAGGCTGTGAGTGTCACGAAGGACATACCAGAGGTGACAGGAAGGAAAGTGACCCCAGGGGTGGGGGCAGGGGGATGCAATGATGGTGCGCAGTAGACCTTTCAGAGGAAATGACGTCTGAGATGAGACTGAATCCATAGCAGATACAAAGCGGAGGTGATGGGGTGGCCTTTAACTATTGAGGGTTAGCTTCTAATGATCATTAATTCTTACCTCTATAAAAATCATCAATTAAGTTGACTCATTGGAAAAGACTCTGATGCTGGGAGGGATCGGGGGCAGGAGGAGAAGGGGATGACAGAGGATGAGATGGCTGGATGGCATCACAGACTCGATGGACAGGAGTCTGAGGGAACTCCGAGAGATAGTGATGGACAGGGAGGCCTGGCGTGCTGCGATTCATGGGGTCGCAAAGAGTCGGACACGACTGAGTGACTGAACTGAACTGAACTAAAAGTCTACTTTCAAATTTTCCTGAAGTCTAAAACATACCATCATTGGGAAATTATTTTTCATACTTGGTGTCAGTCACTATTTCCTGCTTTTATCTCTCTTAATTTATAGGGTTTGGTTCTTTAAATTGCTAACATAAATAATTAGGAAGGTAGTCCTAATCAAATGACTAGAGATGTTGGAGAAATTCCCCGCTCTGGCTACTGAGTTTCCTTCTGAGTTAGGGAACGTTTACAGGGGTGGATAACGAACCACCCTTTCTATGGAGCACTAAGCCCTCCCCCCACTGTGGCCCCTCTCACCCCCTCCTGTTCACTGGCGCACCATTCCTGGAGCCCAGTTGTCACTGGTCATTCAGCTCTGCAGACCCACTGAACTTGCTGGGTCCCCTTGGACCTCAGATTCCTCAGCTATAGAACGAGGTGATTGGCCCAGCTGATCTCTGAAGTCTTTTTCATATCTAGCAGTTTCTGGTCCACAATGCACTGTCTACGAGCCCTGCCCCCTCCACCTCTGATGAACAGTTGAGCCTCAGCCTCCTTCCTCTCTGAGGGCAGGGCCTGTATGTGTCTGTGTGCCCATAAGGTGAGGATACAGGTCTGCATGACGGGGCAGAGGGAAGCAAGTGGAAGGTGAGGCTGAGTGTCTGTGAGTGCCAGGGAGGTAGGAGGAATGTGTCAGGTTTCTGTGGGTTAGAGTGTGGGCAGGGATGGAGCTAAGGGACACTCCAATTTCAATTACTGTCTCCCCCAAAAATGAAGCTACTTTACAACATGGCCTATGACTTTATCTTAAGCTGCAAAATTCCTCATAAATCATGCAGAGACAATCTGCACATGTTCAAAGCGACACATTGATTTGTCACTAGTGACCACAGTGCTGACCAGAAATGGTGGGCCCGGTCATGTCCCCCGGCCCTTTATGTCACCCCAGTGCCCACTGACTGCCTCCTTCATAAAATAGGAAGATTCTGCTGCCAGTCACATATATTGCCTGCCCAGGGCAGCGCAGTGGAATAGTTAAGCGGATGGACTCTGGGTTCAAATCTTGACTCTACCACTTATATACTGTGTGACTTTGAGCAAGGGGTTTCAGTTCTCTGAACCTGAGCTGCCTCATATTTAAGATGGGAATGACGATTTTATCTATGTCATAGATTTTTATGAAAATTCACTATACAACACCTGGCCTAAAATGATTTTTATTAGCTTGTTCAGGTTTCAACAGTTCCATTTTGCAGACGAAGAGGCTAAAAACTCAGAGAAGTTTGTCAGCTGCCCAGTAACACAGCTTCAGAGAGTTGGGGGCCAGGATGCCTCCTAGGTCCTCTGCCTCCAGAGCTGCCTTCCATCCACACAGCCTGGGTGGCCCCCTGTGTTCACCTACCTCCTTCAAGTGAGGTCTGGGGACTCAGAGTCATATGGCCCACCCTATCCTGCTAACAGCATGTAGGTGAGGGGGGCGGAGGGTGAAGCGGGGTCCTTCCTTGAGCACACTGTCAATCTCAAGATAAACCACTAGAAATTTAATGGGTTCCCCATGTATTACCACATCAGCCTATGCATATTAAAAAGAGCCATACACATTACATCCATTATTCTGAAATAAACTGAGGAAATTAGGAATCACTAAGAAAGAGATGCCAGTGACCATCCTCAAACGAAGACGGAGTGAATAAACGGGGCAGGATAGAGCCCTGACCTCCAGCACTACCCTGGCCCTACCTGATGGCCCAGGCCAGCCTCCGTACAGCATTAATTGCCCTCCCTGGGCTTGCGCAGGGCAACCACTGTGGTGTTCATTTACTTTAGCCTTTACATAATTAGCCCACAGATATTATTAGCTGGTGATAATGTACACGTACATCACACTCCGTTTACAGGCTTGTAGTTAAGGCTGTTAGTCACGCTCTGTGTGACTACAACCAAATCTGTCACAGAGTCTAAACTGACCAATAAATCCATGTCAAGTGGAGAGAATAATTTAAGTGATAATAAAAGGCAACCAGTTTAGATTTTGATTTTATTGGCAGAAGTTTCCTGCTGCCTGAATGTCATTTAACTCTTCAGGAAATAATGCTGAGGGTCCTGAACCTTTCTGTCATCAGTGCAACAGTGGGAATTAAAAGAGATATTAGCCTCCTGGGGTGGGTATTATAGATTGGATAGTTAATCAGTTATTTTTTTGCTGCAAAATAAACTATTTTGAACTTAGAGATACGGGCCTCCTGAAGACAAGCTAATTGTGAGATCTGATTTTAGATTAATAAGTGTTAACATTGGGAAAGAAGCAAATGAAAGGATTCAGGAACTCTTGGCAGCACGCGTTATGTGGATGCAGTTACCATAGTGATGAGTTTGTTCTCAGGGAGACAGAGCTGGAACCCAGGACAGACATATGGAATCAGGAAGTCTCATCAAAGGCCATTTTGTTTCCAGGATTGTCCTAGCAGAACCAGTGACTTCTGGGCTAATGCCACTAATGTTTGGCAGATATTCAAGAGTGGTGCCTGGCCCAATTCCTCCCACAGTTAGTTACCTGGAAGGGCAGCAAATTGCCTATCCATGTCGACAGGAGGTGAATAAGGGTCCCAACATCATAATGGGAGATGTGTGAATTGTTTCATAAAACTCTGCACTTCCGAACACTGACATTCTTTCTGATTCAGAGAGAAGACATGATACCTGTCTTTTTCGTGGTCTCCCATCTATGATTACAATGTCCAGATAACAACATTGTAGAGTCACTCTAAATCAAAATCTGGAGAGTCTGTCAAATCTGAGAATTGACAGATTTTCAAGTCAATGAGAAAGGTGGGAAATGGCAGGCATTAAAAAAAAAAAAGACTGATGAGGACTTCCCTGGTGGTTCAGTGGTAAAGAATCCACCTGCCAACGCAAGAGACACAGGTATGATCCCTAATCTGGTAAGATCCCACATGCTGCAGGGCAACTAAGCCCATGAGTAACAAGCACTGAGCCTGTGATCTACAGCCCATATGCCACAACTACTGAAGCCCGAACACTCTAAAAGCCTGTTATCCAAAACAAGAGAAGCCACCGCAACCAGAGAGTAGTCCCCACTTGCCACCACTGAAAACAAAGCCTGAGCAGCAACTTAGATCCAGCACAGCCAAATAAATAAAATTATTTTTTTTAACTGATGAAAAATCCCTTAAACACCTAATCAAGTACAATGTGCCAATTTTTATGTATTCTGTTCTGATATTCTTATCATATTAAACTTTGAGAATGACCTGAGATAGCTTAAAGGACAGAATGATGCCCTGAGTTTCCTTGCTTCCATCTTACTCCTAATAGTTCCGGCTCCTTCCAGCCTCTCTGATGTTTATAAGCTGGTCTGCCTCCCTTAAGTCCTTGAGCCTCTCTTCTTACCTGTCCACACTCACTCTCTTGGGAATATGATCCAGTCTCATGGCTTTAAATCCATCCATATGCTGACTGCTTTCAAACACGCATCTTTATTTTTTTAAACTTTTTATTTTTATATTGAAGTATAGCTGATAAACAACATTATAACAGTTTCACATAGACAGCAAAGGGACTCAGCTATACATATACATGTATCCATTCTTCCTCAAACTCCCCTCCCATCCAGGCTGCCACATAACACTGAGCAGAGTTCCCTGTGCTATACAGTAGCTCCCTGTTGGTCATCCATTTTAAATATAGCAGCGTGTGTATGTCAATCCCAAACTCTCTAATTATCCCTTCCACTATCCTTCCTCTGGGTAACCATAATTTAGTTCTCTAAGTCTGTGAGTCTATTTCTGTTTTGTAAGTAAGTTCATTTGCTTCATTTCTTTTTAGACTCTGCATATAAGGAATATCATACAATATTTATCTTTCTCTGACTTACTTCACTTTAGCCCCTCAGACATTTCATCCAAACCCTAGATTCACATATCCAACTGCTTAATCAACGCCTTCACTAGATGTTTACCTGGCATATCAAGCAAACTCCAAACCAAGTTTCTAATCTTTCCTCCACCAATTTTTTCTTCCTATAATCATCTCCATCTCAATAAATAATTTCATTTTAGTTGCATGAGTCAAACACCTAGTTGTTCCTAGTTCCAGTGGCCTGCTATCTCATGCTTTGGGGCTCAGTTTAGGATCCCTTGTGCTGCGATGATGCAGCTGATGATAGCAGAGAGCTCCATGAGGACAGAGCACATGCCTGCCCTGCTCTCTGTTTGTGCCAGACTGGGCACATGAAAAGCTTATCAGAGGAGGGAGATTGCCGGTGAATGAGTGGAAGCATCCTTGGGATGAGTCTGGGTTCTCAGCATATCCAAATGGTGCATCTTCTTTTTAACAGTTACCAGACTGTAGCATGGAGAAGGCAGTGGCACCCCACTCCAGTACTCTTGCCTGGAAAATCCCATGGATGGAGGAGCCTGGTAGGATGCAGTCCATGGGGTCACTAAGAGCGACTTGGGGTCACACGACTGAGCGACTTCACTTTCACTTTTCACTTTCATGCATTGGAGAAGGAAATGGCAACCCACTCCAAAAAAAAAAAAAAGACTGATGAGGACTTCCCTGGTGGTTCAGTGGTAAAGAATCCACCTGCCAACGCAAGAGACACAGGTATGATCCCTAATCTGGTAAGATCCCACATGCTGCAGGGCAACTAAGCCCATGAGTAACAAGCACTGAGCCTGTGATCTACAGCCCATATGCCACAACTACTGAAGCCCGAACACTCTAAAAGCCTGTTATCCAAAACAAGAGAAGCCACCGCAACCAGAGAGTAGTCCCCACTTGCCACCACTGAAAACAAAGCCTGAGCAGCAACTTAGATCCAGCACAGCCAAATAAATAAAATTATTTTTTTTAACTGATGAAAAATCCCTTAAACACCTAATCAAGTACAATGTGCCAATTTTTATGTATTCTGTTCTGATATTCTTATCATATTAAACTTTGAGAATGACCTGAGATAGCTTAAAGGACAGAATGATGCCCTGAGTTTCCTTGCTTCCATCTTACTCCTAATAGTTCCGGCTCCTTCCAGCCTCTCTGATGTTTATAAGCTGGTCTGCCTCCCTTAAGTCCTTGAGCCTCTCTTCTTACCTGTCCACACTCACTCTCTTGGGAATATGATCCAGTCTCATGGCTTTAAATCCATCCATATGCTGACTGCTTTCAAACACGCATCTTTATTTTTTTTAACTTTTTATTTTTATATTGAAGTATAGCTGATAAACAACATTATAACAGTTTCACATAGACAGCAAAGGGACTCAGCTATACATATACATGTATCCATTCTTCCTCAAACTCCCCTCCCATCCAGGCTGCCACATAACACTGAGCAGAGTTCCCTGTGCTATACAGTAGCTCCCTGTTGGTCATCCATTTTAAATATAGCAGCGTGTGTATGTCAATCCCAAACTCTCTAATTATCCCTTCCACTATCCTTCCTCTGGGTAACCATAATTTAGTTCTCTAAGTCTGTGAGTCTATTTCTGTTTTGTAAGTAAGTTCATTTGCTTCATTTCTTTTTAGACTCTGCATATAAGGAATATCATACAATATTTATCTTTCTCTGACTTACTTCACTTTAGCCCCTCAGACATTTCATCCAAACCCTAGATTCACATATCCAACTGCTTAATCAACGCCTTCACTAGATGTTTACCTGGCATATCAAGCAAACTCCAAACCAAGTTTCTAATCTTTCCTCCACCAATTTTTTCTTCCTATAATCATCTCCAACTCAATAAATAATTTCATTTTAGTTGCATGAGCCAAACACCTAGCTGTTCCTAGTTCCAGTGGCCTGCTATCTCATGCTTTGGGGCTCAGTTTAGGATCCCTTGTGCTGCGATGATGCAGCTGATGATAGCAGAGAGCTCCATGAGGACAGAGCACATGCCTGCCCTGCTCTCTGTTTGTGCCAGACTGGGCACATGAAAAGCTTATCAGAGGAGGGAGATTGCCGGTGAATGAGTGGAAGCATCCTTGGGATGAGTCTGGGTTCTCAGCATATCCAAATGGTGCATCTTCTTTTTAACAGTTACCAGACTGTAGCACGGAGAAGGCAGTGGCACCCCACTCCAGTACTCTTGCCTGGAAAATCCCATGGATGGAGGAGCCTGGTAGGATGCAGTCCATGGGGTCACTAAGAGCGACTTGGGGTCACACGACTGAGCGACTTCACTTTCACTTTTCACTTTCATGCATTGGAGAAGGAAATGGCAACCCACTCCAATGTTCTTGCCTGGAGAATCCCAGGGAAGGGGGCTGCTGTCTATGGGGTCGCACAGAGTCAGACACAACTGAAGCGACTTAGCAGCACCAACAGCAGACTGTAGCAAGTGGATGAGACATTAACCCATGTGGCATTGTTCCAAGCACTGTCAAACCACAGGGCTTCCTTTCAAAGTGCCATTGTATTCCTAGCAGAATTGTTCACAACAGCCCCCTAAACAGGTACAATTCTCAGGGCCTATCTCATTGAACATTCAGTACTTGTAAAATTGTGTGAAGAATACTGAAAATAGTGAACTAAAAATATAAAAATAATATCCTGTTAATGACTCACAATGCCTTTTGCGATGCTTCACAATTTTAAAAAATCTGAGAAGGCTACATGAACGAAAAGTCATGACATATTAATGATTTCAAATATGTGCTGGAAATGGCAGAACAGAAAGTGGCATGAATAATTCAAATAAGACACCATTTTTTTTTTCTTCTTGCAAAAGGTTGAAGCATGAAAAACAGGGGAGGGAGGCTTCAGGAAAGACAGAATTATATATTGTGTTGTCCACTGATCACCTTGCATTTGGAGAGTTAACACAAGTTCAAGCAACACAGGACACCATCTAGTCGTTTTGAGGGGATTATATTGAAATCTTTTGACATCACATTTAGTTCCTTCTGACTCTGGCAGCTGCTGGGGAGAGTTAAGACTGAATGTTTGATGCCCAGTGAATTAAAGTCTATTTTTGAACTCAAATCTCCAAATCCTGAAGGAACAGCCACTGAGAAGAAAGGAAAGCAGAAAACAACACAGAGGGCAGCTGGTTTAGTGTACTCTCTCCTTATCACCACTACGCAAACCAAGATGGGGATTGGATATGAGTGGTCTCAAAAGAAGCTCAGAGTATGGATGATGACTGGGAGGAGGCCAGGCATAAAAGCCAACACAGCTACCTTTTTGCTTTAACACCTTTTCTCTGTTGTTTTCTTTCTTTAAATTGCTTATTGAAAACATAGCTGATTATGTTGAAGATGTCTATGTTGAGTCTGTTTCAGCTGTGCATAGATTGTCACAACTTAACATGTATAACACTGAATTTCTTTTAGAGCTATATGATATACATTTCATATATATGTATATATACATACATACTCACACACATATGCATATATTCATGCAAGTGTTAGTCATTCAGTTGTGTCCAGCTCTTTGCAACCCCATGGACTATAGTCCAGTTAAGTCCTTGAGTTAACTGGGGAGCAGACCAGGCTCCTCTGTCCATGGAATTCTCTAGGCAAGAATACTGGAGTGGGTAGCCATTTCCTCCTCCAGGGGATCTTCCTGACCCAGAGATTGAACCCAGGTCTGCCACATTGCAGGCAGGGAAGGCACATAGGCACATATACATATAACACACATACATATACATATAACATATACATGCATACATATAATAAATATATTTGGACAGTACAGGAAGAAAATATTTTAAAAGAAATCTTTTGTGAATATGCTCAAGGCACAAAAGAATGAAGAATGAGAATTTAAATGACTAGGACGAGACTAAACTTCAGGAAAATCATGAATTTGCAGTTTTCTTTCAGAAATACTATAGCGAAAATAAATCAATAGGTGCTTGAGTCAATCCATAAATTATCTGCTGCAGGTTGTCTTAGAAATTGTCCCAAAGAGATTCAAACAAAGAGGATAGTAGAGGAATCAGCCTACAGAATCAGGCAGCAGTCTGCAGCTTGGAAAAGGGAAATCCGTCCATCCATCTGCCCACCCACCTATCCATCCACTCATCTACCCCTCCATTGACCCACCCACAGTGAGTGTATACTCATGTTAGGTCCTGTGAAGAGTGCTCAGCACTCTTCACTGAACTCTTAGCCCAGTGGGTAAGGGAAACAAGGAAATCCAGATTCTGGTTGATATATCTGCTGAGCTATAAAAAGGCAGGAGTAGGGGGCTCTAGATAGATGTTAAGGGGGCAATAATTTTTCATCAAAAAGTCACCTGAGATTTCAAATTTCGAAAGTCAGAACATCTTTCTGTAAGGATTAAACTATGTGAAAGCTGAATTTCCTTTCTTGTTTCCTTATTTATCCCACATAATTTATGTAATCATTTTTATGCATTTTAGACACAATTTCCATATAGGTATCTCTCCATATATTAAGGACTGACATAAATATTTTTCATGCTCATGCCCAGCTATGTGTAAATTATAGGAATAAATTTTGTTAAACATCTTACACATTGCAGTGACTTCCCTGGTGGCTCAGATGGTAAAGTGTCTGCCTACAGTGCGGGAGACACGGGTTCAATCCCTGGGTCAGGAAGATCTCCTGGAGAAGGGAATGGCACCCCACTCCAGTATTCTTGCCTGGAAAATCCCATGGACGGAGGAGCCTGGTAGGCTACAGTCCATGGGGTCACAAAGAGTTGGACACGACTGAGTGACTTCACTTACACAATGTTAAAAAATAGACCATGCCCATAATCAAATAACATTTTCAGATTTTTAAACTAAGCACCTACTATGTGCCAAGTCTGTACTAGAAAGTTTCACAGTCATATTGCAAAAATCCAGTGAAGAAAATATTATGACACTGATTTACAAAAATGCATATACCATAACATATATTTGTATGTAAATGTGTATATATTTTCATGTCATATATAATTGTGATATGTATATATACATATAATTATAAAATATATAATCTGTATAATATGTGGTATATGTACACATATACTGGAGAAGGCAAGGGCACCCCACTCCAGTACTTTTGCCTGGAAAATCCCATGGATGGAGGAGCCTGGTGGGCTGCAGTCCATGGGGTCGCTAAGAGTCGGACACGACCGAGCGACTTCACTTTCACTTTTCACTTTCATGCATTGGAGAAGGAAATGGCAACCCACTCTAGTATTCTTGCCTGGAGAATCCTAGGGATGGGGGAGCCTGGTGGGCTGCCGTCTATGGGGTCGCACAGAGTCAGACACGACTGAAGCAACTTAGCAGCGGCAGCAGCAGAACACATATACATATAATATATGCATATATGTATACATAAAATGGGGAGGTGCAGCGGAGAAGGCAATGGCACCCCACTCCAGTACTCTTGCCTGGAAAATTCCATGGACGGAGGAGCCTGGTGAGCTGCAGTCCATGGGGTTGCTAAGAGTCAGACAGGACTGAGTGACTTCAGTTTCACTTTTCACTTTCATGCATTGGAGAAGGAAATGGCAAACCACTTCAGTGTTCTTGCCTGGAGAATCCCAGGGACGAGGGAACCTGGTGGGCTGCCGTCTATGGGGTTGCACAGAGTCTGACATGACTGAAGTGACTTAGCAGCAGCAGCAGCAGCAGTGGTAAAGAATATGCCTGCCAATTTAGGAGGTGCAAGAGATGTGGGTTCAATCCCTGGGTTGGGAAGATCCCCTGTAGTAGGAAATGGCAACCTGCTTCATAGACAGAGGAGCCTGGCGGGCTACAGTCCATGGGGTTACAAAGAATTGGACATGACTTAGTGATTGAGCACATATATATATGTGTGTATTTTTTTAATATATATAATTATGAGAGTTGAGATAAGATTTCACATCTCAAGATTAAGACTTGAGCTCAGAGCTTCTGATTTCAAGTTGAGCTTTTATTATTATTATCACCATGATCATCGTCATTGTCACAATTATTATCTTACCATTATCATATATATCATAACGTATATAGCAGCCATATATTTTATTTACTAATAGCTTACAGTATAATAATATCTATGGCAAGTATTATTAGTCTAGAAAGACATTAAGGATTATCTAATTTATGGTGTCCTGCAAGTGAAATGTATTTTGTAGCCAGCATAGTGTTTAATTCCAATTGGAATGTTTCTCGTAGGTATAAGGGGTAGGGTTGGATGATGAGGCTGTGCTTCTGCAGTTTTCCAGGGCACCTACTCACAACAGATCCTGAGAGCTTTGAGTTAACCATCCCTGAATCCTGGTATAAGCCCTTCCTTTTACAAGTAAGGAATATAATGCCCAGTACACTTCCCAAAGTCATAGCACTCAGTGGCTCAGCAGCCCTTGCTTGAAGACTTTGGCATCAAGATATGGAGACAGCCTAAATCTTGTGAACGCAGCAAAAACCACGAATGGGCAAAGCTGTAGGGCTCTGAACCCAGCACGAATCAGAATCACCTGAGCGGTTTTACTTGTTTTCTGATTTAAAAAATGAGAAAATACTCTGCTTGATTTTTAGTGAGAAAAAAATTGCACTTGTTTTAAATGTATCAAACCATTCAACAAGGTATATAATCAAAATCCTAGCCTTCTATCCTTTAAGCTGTGTGTCTGTATGTGTGTGTGTTAGTAGCTCAGTCGTGTCCAACTCTTTGTGACCCCATGAACTGTAGCCTGCCAGGCTCTTCTGTCCATGGAGTTCTTCAGGCAAGAATAACGAAGTGGGTGGCCATTTCCATCTTGAAGGATCTTCCCAACCCAAGGATCAAACCCTGGTCTCTTGCAAGTCTTCTGCATTGCAGGCAGATTCTTCACCATCTGAGCCACCAGGGAAGCCATCCTTTAGGCTAAAACTATTAATAATTGTTTTTCATCCATCTGAAAATTTTTCACACGTAAAAAAAGCAAACAGGTATGCAGGTCTCCCCTCACTTCTTTAAACAGAAATGATACCCACAACATTTTCCTTTTTTCATTTACTATGAATGGCTGTAAGTTTCCATGGTGGAACATATCAGTTCAGTTCAGTTGCTCAGTTGTATCCGACTCTTTGTGGACCCACGGACTGCAGCAGGCCAGGCTTCCTTGTCCATCACCAACTGCCAGAGCTTGTTCAAACTCATGTCCATCGAGTCACTGATGCCATCCAACCATCTCATCCTCTGTCCTTCCCTTCTCCTCCCTCCTTCAATCTTTCCCAGCATTAGGGTCTTTGCTAGTGAGTTGGTTCTTCGCATCAGGGGGCCAGAGTATTGGAGTTTCAGCTTCAGCATCAGTCCTTCAATGAATATTCAGGACTGATTTCCTTTAGGATCGACTGGTTGGATCTCCCTGCAGTCCAAGGGAGTCTCAAGAGTCTCCTCCAACACCACAGTTCAAAAGCATCATATTTTTGGCACTTAGCTTTCATTATAGTCCAACCCTCACATCCATACATGACTACTGGAAAAACCATAGCTTTGACTAGATGGACATTTCTTGGCAAAGTAATGTCTCTGCTTTTTATTATGCTGTCTGAGTTGATCAAAGTTGTTCTTCCAAGGAGCAAGCGTCTTTTAATTTCATGCCTACAGTCACCATCTGCAGTGATTTTGGTACCCAAGACAATAAAGTCAGCCACTGTTTCCACTGTTTCTCCATCTATTTGTCATGAAGTGATTGGACCAGATGCTGTGATCTTAGTTTTCTGAAAGTTAAGTTTTAAGCCAACTTTTTCACTCTCCTCTTTCACTTTCATCAAGAAGCTCTTTCGTTCTTCTTCGCTTTCTGCCACAATGATGGTGTCATTTGCATATCTGAAGTTATTGATATTTTCCCTGTAATCTTGATTCTAGCTTGTGCTTCATCCAGCCCAGTGTTTCTCATGATGTACTCTGCATATAAGTTAAATAAGCAGGGTGACAATATACAGCCTCAAAGTACTCCTTTCCCAATTTGGAACCAGTCTGTTGTTCCAAGTCCAGTTCTAACTGTTGCTTCTTGAACTGCATACAGATATCTCAGGAGGCAGGTCAGGTGGTCTGGTATTCCCATCTCTTTCAGAATTTTCCACAGTTTGTTGTGATCCATACAGTCAAAGGCTATGGCATAGTCAATAAAACAGAAGTAGATTTTTTTTTCTGGAATTCTCTTGTTTTTTCTATGATCCAATGGATACTGGCAATTTAACTGGTTCCTCTGGCTTTTCTAAATCCAACTTGAAGTTCATGGTTCACGTACTGTTGAAGTCTGGCTTAGAACATTTTAAGCATTAATTTGCTAGTGTGTGAGATGAATGCAATTGTGCAATAATTTGAACATTCTTTGGCATTGCCCTTCTTTGGGATTGGAATGAAAACTGACCTTTCCCAGTCCTGTGGTCACTGTTGAGTTTTCCAAATTTGCTGGCATATTGAGTGCAGCACTTTCACAGCATCATCTTTTAGGATTTGAAATAGCTCAGTTGGAAGTCCATCACCTCCACTAGCTTTGTTCATAGTGATGCTTCCTAAGGCCCACTTGATTTAACATTTCAGGATGTCTGGCTCTATGTGAGTGATCACACCATCGTGGTTATCTGGATCATAAAGATTTTTTTTGTATAGTTCTTCTGTGTATTCTTGGAGAAAGAAATGGCAACCCACTCCAGTACACTTGCCTAAAACATCCCTTGGACCGAGGAGCCTGGTAGGCTACAGTCCGTGGGGTTGCAAAGAGTCGGACACGACTGAGTGACTAACACTCTGTGTATTCTTACCACCTCTTCTTAACGTCTTCTGCTTCTGTTAGGTCCATACCATTTCTGTCCTTTACTGTGCCCATCTTTGCATGAAATGTTCCCTTGGTATCTCTAATTTTCTTGATGAGATCTCTAGTCTTTCTCATTCTGTTGTTTTCCTCTATTTCTTTGCACTGATCATTAAGGACGGTTTTCTTATCTCTCTTTGCTATTCTTTAGAACTCTGCATTCAAATGGGTATATCTTTCCTTTTCTCCTTTGTCTTTAGCTTCTCTTCTTTTCTCAGCTACTTGTAAGGCCTCCTCAGACAACCATTTTGCCTTTTTGCATTTCTTTTTCTTGGGGATGGTCTTGATCACTGCCTCCTGTACAATGACATGAAGCTCCATCCATAATTCTTCAGGAACTCTCTCAGATTTAATCCCTTGAATCTAGTTAACACTTCCACTGTATAATCATAAGGGATTTGATTTAGGTCATACCTGAATGGTCTGGTTGTTTTCCCTACTTTCTTCAATTTAAGTCTGAATTTGGTAATAAGGAGTTCATGATCTGAGCCACAGTCAGCTCCCAGTCTTGTTTTTGCTGACTGCATAGAGCTTCTCCATCTTTGGCTGCAAAGAATATAATCAATCTGATTTCGGTGTTGACCATCTGGTGATGTCCATGTGTAGAGTCTTCTCTTGTGTTGCTGGAAGAGGGTGTTTGCTATGACCAGTGCATTCTCTTGCCAAAACTCTGTTAGCCTTTGCCCTGCTTCATTTTGTACTCCAAGGCCAAATTTGCCCATTACTCCAGGTATCTCTTGACTTCCTACTTTTGCATTCCAGTCCCCTATAATGAAAAAGACATCTTTTTGGGGTATTAATTCTATAAGGTCTTGTAGGTCTCCATAAAACCATTCAACTTCACCTTCTTCAGCATTACTGATCAGGGCATAGACTTGGATTACTGTGATACTGAAAGGTTTGCCTTGGAAGTGAACGGAGATCATTCTGTCATTTTTGCGATTGCATCAAAGTACTGCATTTTGGACTCTTTTGTTGACTATGAGAAGGTCAGGAACGGCGGCGGTAAGGAGATACCCCTCGTCCAAGGTAAGGAGCAGCAGCTGTGCTTTGCTGAAGCAGCCGTGAAGAGATACCCCACACCCAAGGTAAGAGAAACCCAAGTAAGATGGAAGGCGTTGCAAGAGGGCATCAGAGGGCAGACGCACTGAAACCATACTCACAGAAACTAGTCAATCTAATCACACTAGGACCACAGCCTTGAGGGCATCAGAGGGCAGACATACTGAAACCATACTCACAGAAACTAGTCAATCTAATCACACTAGGACCACAGCCTTGTCTAACTCAATGAAACCAAGCCATGCCTGCGGGGCAACCCAAGATGGGCGGGTCATGGTGGAGAGGTCTGACAGAATGTGGTCCACTGGAGAAGGGAATGGCAAGCCACTTCAGTATTCTTGCCTTGAGAACCCCATGAACAGTATGAACAGGCAAAATGATAGGATACCAAAAGAGGAACTCCCCAGGTCGTTAGGTGCCCAATATGCTACTGGAGATCAGTGGAGAAATAACTCCAGAAAGAATGAAGGGATGGAGCCAAAACAAAAACAATACCCAGTTGTGCATGTGACTGGTGATAGAAGCAAGATCCGATGCTGTAAAGAGCAATACTGCATAGGAACCTGGAATGTCAGGTCCATGAATCAAGGCAAATTGGAAGTGGTCAAACAAGAGATG